>CM029365.1:474279-499723 GCA_017140985.1 Hormaphis cornu
CGCCGACCGCGGGCCGTTCTCCGCCGACCGCGGGCCGTTCTCCGCCGGTCGCGGACTCGTCGACGTTGTCTTCGTCGTTGTCGTCGTCGCCGTCGTCCGTCTGGTCCTTACCGGCGCACCCGTTCGGTCCGGCCGTCGTCGTCGTCGTCGTCGTCGTCTTCGTCGTCGTCTTCGTCGTCGTCTTCGTCGTCGTACTGGCGGCGGCGGTGGCGGCGGTCGGATAGCGCGTTCCCGCGGGCGTGCACCCGACGTCTCGCTCCTCCGCGGGACCACCGGTGGTGGTCGGCCACGAGAAGCATTTTTTCGTTTTCGGCGTCCACAGCTCGGTGGTCGGCACCGGAGTGGTGTATTTGATTTTGACGCACGCCCGCTTCGTCGCGTCACTCGTCGTCGTCGTCGGCGTCGTCGTCGTCGTCGGCGTCGTCGTCGTCGTCGCCGCGTCGTCGTCGCGCGACGCCTGCGGTCTGCCGGCGAAAAACATCTTCACGCACGTCGTCGGCGATTTGCGTTCTGTCGACGACGATGATGATGAAGGAAGATGTAAAGACGCGACTAAACGGCACAGGCAAAGAAAGGGCTTTTCGGTGTAAAAAAAAAAAAAACCCCTATTAAACCACCGACAGCCGTCGGAAGGTCTTAAAAATGCATATGTACGTCCGGAGTAGTAGTGTTGCTACACTAAGTAGTACGCACGGTACTCCTCTTCTCGTATCCGGTCTCCTCTTCCAAAATTATACACACCCCGTTTTGTACGTCGTCCACTCGTCTTCCTTCCCTCTTCCGGTTTCGCCCCCCACGCACTCGTCCAGCCCGTTATCGACGTCTTCCGCTGCGCCCGTGCCGTCGGCGAAATTCCTTTTTCTGGGGATTTTCGAGGTGTCCAGGAGGAGGAAAAAAAAAATAAACCCGAGGATTTTTTGGGACTTTTCCGACTATCCGGTAAGGAGGGTTTTTCTCTGAGTAATAAATATTATTGACCGACGAGGAAATCTAGTAGGGGTTAGCGAGGAGCAAGCGTCGTGAAAATATTTTTTATACCGACCGGTCGCCGAGGATCGGTCGCGGCAAATCGATTGGACGGACGATCGCCGGAACAAGCCGGACGGTCCGGCCGCGTCCGCCGTCTCCGTCCGCGGCACGCAAGCGATCACGCCGCCGTGGACAGCGGCCGGCCGCGACATCGTCAGCAGTGCGGCCGCGACCGCGATCGTCGACAGCCACGGAGTACTACTGGCGAACAACCACGTCCGTTCGCTCGCGGCCCGTCGTCGCCGGTGTCCGCGCGTTCTACAAGCCATGCCGCCGCCGGTTACCTTAACGCGGGGGTGGGTTTATTATAAACCGACTGGCGGGAAGACGTGCGAAGAAATGAAATTGTGGGTGACGAAATATATTATAAAACATAATATTTCGTTGCTCGGATACACCGCTTCGGTCTAATAATCATCATTGATGTCGTATACAACGGTTATATGTTAGCAGACCGAGTAAAAGAGAGAATACGACGAAATTAAGGTAACCGGACGTAATTGTAGTGGTAGGGCGCCGCTATTATTTTAGATTCCGAGCGTGGGCGCGAACACAGCGGTTTTACACAGGGATGTTTTTCGTTTTATAGCGTCAACTCAAATCTCTGCCAGAAAGAGTGCACCGTAACTACGTGCTTATCTCTGTGCGATCGTGGTAGGTACTTTAGAGTTTTCGATTTTCGCGACAGTTTTTTCACCGTAATTTCGAAAACGGAATTACGATTTATGGGAGAGTCTGGGAAATTTCACTTATTATACACTTTCAAAATAATAACGTTTTAAAAAGTTTCATCTAACTTTAGGCCATTCATAGCCATTTTTAGATCCTGAGGTTTTTCATTCACGAAACGGGTTATTGTTTTTCAGTTGTTAACCGAAAGCGATTTATTCGACTTAACACTCGAACGGTCGACACTGTGGTGTAGTGGTGATTCCTACAGTCGCACCACTCTAGTAGTACCTAGTTTGCCTGGTACGAAACGTATTATCGATGCGGGTGAAATCCAAACTATTTTTTCGTCCTTACTTTAAACGATTTTCATCCGGTCCACGTCGTTTTTCGATGTCGATAAAGTCTCGTATATACGTAACGTTTGTTTGCCCGTACACGCGCGGAAACGTGCGAGCCACCGGAAAATGACCCGTGTCCGATGATAAAACGGAAAAAAAATCCAATAAAAAAGACAGCTTGGGGACGACGTGCAGGTTAAAAACAACAGTGTTTTTTTTTTATTTTTCCTCTGCAGCAGTCTGCGATGTCGTTCGTGCGCTCGGCAATTATTTTTTTTTGTTCATATATATTTTACCCGATTTTACGCGTCGAAAAAAACGTACGGATTTTTAAAACCCGTTGAAATTGTTCACCTATCGAAAAATAATCGGTCGCTCTCACGGTGTACCAATATAATATTCGTAACGGAATACTATACTATATTATCGTGTCTATCGCGCTGGGAAGATGGTAAAGATCGCTTCGAATATTATCGATGTACGACAATAAATACGTCGATGGAAACGCGATCAGCATATTTTGGCTCCCCGAGCGTTCAATCGTTTTTACGTCAACAACAACTTTCTGTGCACAGAAGGAATGCTCCGCGTTTTTCCTATAGCACCTCCCGTAACGATAGGTCCGCAAACTCCTATAGGACGCGGTACTTTGATGGGTGTGAAATTCGAGAGTTTTCGGAAAAGTCGCGGTATCGAAGAGAACCGATTCGAGGAGGAACAACGTTAAAAATTAACGACGTAATCGATTTATCGAGTTGTTCGAAAAAAAAAACGAAACCAGCTGACTCCTCTTACTACACCGTATAGGTCATATACGAGTTTGGTGCGAACATTAAAATTGATTTCCACTCTTTCTCTGTCTCGCAGGTGATTCAATAAAGAATTTGTTTAATGATTTTTGACGTTTTAACACAAAGCGTGTCAATCCAAAGTTACCATATATATGTATTTTTTTCTAGTCGTTGAAAAACATGGTCATGAAAACAATTCGATTCGTTATAAACCGTGCTATCTGCAGACGGAAAAAATTCCCGACGATCGTATATTCGATTATTCCCGGAGGAATCGTAACGTTTTTTCCCGATTTCCACTGCCGTCCGGGAGAAAACGGGAAAATATCGTCGCAAACACTGTCTGTCCGGTCGAATACATCGTTCGCAACCGGCACTACTCGAGCGTCGAAATATCATACACAGCTATTAGTACTATATAGGCTAGTATTTTATAGTTTTAGTCTCTCCTCCTGGTTTCGGAGGTGTCTGCGCTGAGAATATTTCACACGGACGAGTGAATAACGTGTTCTCCGAATCGTAACGATGTGCGTCAGAAGTTAGTGCGCGCCGTGTTTGCGGGAAACTTATAATACATTACAAACTATATGTGTGTACCCCGAGTGAAGCGATCGGCTAAAACTCTTCTTAATCCGAACCATCGTCAACGTAATTTCACAAGTCCGGAACATAATGATCGTTGTTAAATACGATTTATGCGTACTGGCCGTTTTGACGCGTCGTCCCGTATAAGCACGATGTGACGCGTCGCCGTTTGTCACTTCACCGAAGTTTGTGCGATATCGAGTTTCAAAAACCGTTTTTTTTTTTTGAAAACATTTCGCTCGCTATACGGCCGTTGTTCGGTTACTTCGAAAAACTCCCGAGCAAAAAACACGGTGTACACACACACACAAGTTATTTGGAACACAAAATCTGCAGATCGTCCGACGTGTCGTAATCGGGCGGGTTCTGCAATTTTTTAAACGTTCGGTACGATGATACGAAACACCGATTGTTTCGAAACACTTCGACTAAATACGTCAAGATGAACAACACGTATAATATATCCATTATTGTCCTATTATAACAACGTGTCCAAGAAGTGGAACGTACGTTTTTAATATTGAAAAACAAAAGTCGCGACAGAATTCGACGAAAATTTAACCGTTTATTCTTATGTTGTACCAGACCGCGCGTGATTTGATTAAAACCTCATACTTTTCGGCCAAACTTTCCCGATTACACGAACTAATTATTAAAACGTTTTTGAAATCGTAATTTCACCCACATTCGTTCGACATTATTATTACGTGTTTGTACGATTGTGACTCGCGAGAATCGGCGGTTGTTATTCGATTTTTTATGAACTGCAAAAATATTATCTTATGTAAAACTAAAATACGTTCGAATGTGACACTGGAACGTTTGAGACTTTGTTTTTATTCATCATCGACAAGCAACGTCGCTGGTAATACCGATCGGATCTATAAAGCGCCGCCGTAACGATTTAAATTGAATGGAATATGTAAAAAAAAAAATATAAATCATCCTACAAAACAATCGATTAAGATATTATAAATTTGTACGCGGACAATGGCGTCGTTATTGGTTTTACGATTTCGAGTAATATTAATGTACTTTTTCGTGTTGAAATTTCTGCGTTTTCGGCATGTTATAAATAAAGCACTAAAACGGTTTTTACTGTCGCGTTCTGACGTGTAAACGTCGAACGTCAAGTTTATCGATTGTTTTTAAATAATAAAACAATAAATACGTGTGTGTATATACATACCATGTATAATATGTAGACGTATTTTAATCAGAGTGCACTCAAACATAATATTTGTTAAATTCGTACGAACCAATTTGTAGGAAAATTTTATATTTTATTTCGCAATAATATTATTTACGTAGTTAAGTTTAATAATTACCGAGATTCTGTGTACATATTATATTATAGAAGTCATAAACGATCTCCTAGTAATTTAACGTACCTTCTGTTTTTTTTATTTTTCTGACGAATACAAAACAAAAATAAATTTTATACTTCAAACATTTCGCAGTATCACTACTAGCACACAAAAACGAATGATTGGAATGGTTTTTGAACGTATTTTGTACATCTTTTTCCTGTGCCTGCAGCGGCATTCGTTATTTTATTTTAGATTCTGATAGCGTCAGCGAGGAATGTACTGTTTTTACAATGATGTTTTTTTTTTGTCGTCAACAACTTTTCGCGCAGAAGGAATGCTCAGATTTTTGGATTTAGTACCTCTACCGACATGTATACGGACTGCGGTAGTAGTACTTTGGTTGGAGGTTTTTTTGAGATTTTGCTTACTTTTCGAGCTTAACCTCAAAAACTAAAAAAAAAAAAGTCGAGAACTTTACGTCGAAAACTAATTTATAAATGTAACAGGTTTTTAGTGACGTTTTCGGCTAGAAGGAGTGCGCTCCAGTCGTTACAACACACAGAAGTTGGGATTTCGATTTTAAGTTGTACTTTATTTGCTGCATTTTGTCGATACTGTGGTTATTTTCTTCTGCGAACGTCGAAAATGGCGAAATCGTCAAATTCGGCGTCAATACGGCTACTTCCCTCCGTCAAAAGCTATAATTGGAATCATAATTTTTCGACAGCGCGAAAACGAGAGAAAATCCATTTTTACGTGACGTTCTCGAAACCGTTTCGTTTCTTACCGGGAAAACGCTCATAAAGTTTACGTGTAGTTTGATAAACCGTAAAAGTGGCGGTTTCAAAGTAATCGTGCGGTGTTCACAGTAATTTGATTCTGAAAGAATTTTTAACGTGTACCCTATCAAAGATTCGATCTTGCGTAAATAGTATATAACGACTTTAAAAATACAATTTAAGGTTAGATATTTAATATCGGTAGGTATTGCATCAACTGCAGTAGATAGGCGTGATGAGTACAGTATAAAAATAATTTAATGCGGCACGCGTATAATACGGGTTAAATACTTTTTATCTCGACTGTAAAAAGTTGATTTCAGTTTATTTTTTCTGTAAATACAAACAATAGTATTCGGACTGTGTTTGTGAAATATTTCTTTTCCCCGAAGACGAAAGTACGGAACTTTCTGCGGTTCACAACGTGCTGCGAAAGACGTTAATTATTATTGCTAAGGTATATTTCTTTTGAGTGACGGCGCTCTTTACACATGTCTGTCGAAGGGCGTTTTACTAATGTAGAGACGAAAGTAGAGATCCCCTGTTCCGCAAAAATCGACGCTTCAATCAAAATAAAACGGTTTTTGATTTTTCGTCAAAAAATTTCAATTTTCAGTTTCCTATATTACACTCTACGAGTACGTCTGGACGTTCAAGATACTCGCACAGGATTTATTGATTTATCTTTATTAATTTACGTGTTTTTTTTTTGTTCTGTATACTATCATCATCTACATACTTATTTGTACCCTTAGTACATAAATAAAAATGATCTTATTACACTACTCTTTTGGTAATGAAAACATAATATTTTTAATTGATTAAAATATATATATATATAAGTATCTTCAACCTTGGCGACGGTATTGTTTAGTTGTATTCATATTTTTATACTTTTTTATTTTATTGGTTGGTACGTGTTGCTGCATCGTAGTACAACAAGTGTTACATCGCGATGAAAAGGAAAGCTAACACCTGCGGGGGAGCTGAGATTCTATTCCTTACATTATTTATAAAACGCTTAATAAATTTGTGTATCTACTTAAACTTAAATGTCAAAAAAACGAAAACCATATCGCCAGGTAACGATTTATACTACAAAATAGGCTCTAATTTAGAAATATGTACAGTATAGTTCGTATTTTATAATTATTCTGTTGTACCTATTCCTTTTAAATATACTATTTTTAGATTATTAGGTTCGTATTATAGTATATTTTATATTCTATGTTGTTGTGTATTGTGATTAAATACGATTATGGATAGTCATAATCATCGGCTGCAAAATAGTATTTACTTAGCAAATATTTTAGTATAGCTGCTATAAGCTTATATTATTGTCCAAAAGGTGTTTTTCTTTAAAAATATATTGTACACTACGCACGATTTCAAAATTTATTTAAGTCGTCGTTCGCGAAAAACTACTGAAAGATGTTTCGTTCTGATTCCTTTGACGTTCTTAAGCAGTTTTGAACGCGAAAAGATGACATTGATTTTTGTGTTGTCTTATCGGCGACTTCCATGATGTCATCTACGAGTTTTTGTTTTAAACGCGTTTGAATGTGTACTGCAGTTTTTTTCGTGGTCTTTTTTAATCTTTGTTTCGACGACGGTAGATCGTGTCGAGTTCATGAAACGGTTACGAGACAAAAAGTTTATTACTTTTTTGTTTCATTCGAATGATAATAGCTGTATGGTTTTGTCTGTTTTGGACTCAATTTTGTTTATAACAGCGTACCAAAAAAAAAAAAATCGATTGATTTCATTGTTAAAGCAACGTTGAAAGTTACGAACGCTGTTTTTTTCTTTTCGGTGCTGCAATGTCAGTAGGGAAAACCGAAATTATACTGTACACATGACATTAAATAGCCAGACAATTGTATCCGTTTTTGTCGAACGCTTCATCGCTGGTGTAAAATACGAATAACAAAATCGAATCTCTAAGGTCCAGGCAGTGGCGTACCCGGGTTCGGGAGGTTTTACTAAGTCGATTTGTGAGAAAAGAGCACCTACCTTCGTTTTAACTCTCAGAAACAGCTGCGTGAATTTTTTTTCTAAAGTTTTTGGATGCAGATAACAAATTTTCACTTACATGACAGTATAACGAATCAAAATGTCAAGTCTTAAACAATAAAACAATTGACTCGGTTACAGTTTTTTTTTTTTTTTTTTAAATAAATCATGTACAATACGAATTTTTAAGAGTTTCCGTACTCAAAACGACTGCAGTAGATAAAAAAAACGCGACCTACGATTTCATGATTTTATTGCAGCAGTCTGATTTATAACTGCATATAGGTATTATAGTGAACTTACCTATATATAGTGTTTGGATACATTTTTACGTCAGTATACGGGGGTTAAATGAGTATTTAATGAAGCACACTTATATGTATGTGTTCCGTTTGTACGATAATTAAACTGGAGAGTTTCTTCTGCAGTTGTGTGTAATTTACGAGAGTGCATATTAGGTTAAATTATTATTTTGTGTGTGCGCCTCGACATCGGCATTATTTTAAAGTTAATTTTACTATATTATAATTACGTTAGAAATTGTACGTATCGAAACGTTCATTCGGTGCAAAATCGACCGTTCTTTTGACCGGAAAATTGCGTGGTGTGTGCTTTATACGTGCACTCAAATATATTTACGACGAATTGTGAAAATTTAATCATTTCGAAAAGCTTTTCGCTTCAAACGTCTAACCTTCAGCGCTATTATCGTTATTTTTATTTCTGCTTTTCTTTAATTTCGTCATTTTTCATCGGCCCCGGGCTAACCGCGACGCCGTTTCAAAACATTTTATCTCCGCCTCCCGCGTCAACAGCGAAAAAAGCGTGCAAATTTTACTATATTATACAAAAATAAAAATACCGCGAGAAAACGCAAAATATGCGGCTTTAAACTATACGGTTCGTATTATTGGGTCGATTTAAAGATTGCCAATTTTTCGTAGAATATAGGTAATTATTGTTACCAACCACTGGAGATAAGAACTGCACCCAATTTTTTTTTTTTTTTTTTGCAAGAATTCAGATCTAGTCAAAGGGAATCAGTCACTTTTAGCACTTCGATATTGGCGTATGATATACTTGGAAAAGTAGATTGTTTTCAAATAACTCTTGTATGCATGTTGAAAACAATAATTGTTACAACAAAAACGGTTTGGTTTAGACACGAAAAGATGTTTCGACGATTTCAAAATACAATAAACTGCGATAATTTCATGATAGCTACGATAAGTGGTGAAAATTTAAATAAACCAATAAACTATATTTACTGTTTTGACATGCACGCATTACTATAACTAAAAAGTAACCTAAAAACGGATTTTAAGCTTTTAAGTGGTTTTCTTAATTTGAAAAGAGTGTTTCAATGCTAGTTTATGTAGCCTTAAAAGTATAATAACATTGTATTGAGCTAAGTACACATCTCCGAAAACTTCAAAAAAAAATGATAGAAAATATTGAACGTAAATAACAATATTAAACTTGAAAACCACTCGAAATGCGCTTTATTCTGTACTGTATAACGCGTGTGAATTTACATTATTCTAATCATCTATAAAGTGTCTATACACAATTTATTCATACCTGAAAGTGTTTTTATTATATTATTATAATTTTTAAACTATATATTTCACTGTGAATAACACAATTCCTAAGCATACTATCGATAAATAATTGTATATTATACTTAAAACTTCTTAGTGTGTATTTTATTTGCTTTTATACACGTATGTCGCCTCATTACGCGAATGTTAGAAAACCGTCACAATCGAAGTGCATTCGAATTCGTATTGTTGTAGTTATCGAATGGTTAATAACTATAATTCCTTTTTTATTTTTCAGGTAAGTCCGTTGAACTAAAAAGTCATACTTTAAATGCTGTCGATTCAAACCGAACGAATAAAATGTGAGTAAATGCAACATAATTTTTTCATTAAAAGCAATTAAACTAAGGTAACCATAAAACTAAATGACGAGAATAGTATTGAAAATAAAAAAAACAATGAATGTAAAGTAAAAATATATTTCTTCCCATTATGTAGGAGTTTCTCGATGTTCGTAGCACAGCTAATTAGATAGCTTGATTTACAAATGAGATAGGACTAAAAAAAAAACAATAAAAGTATATTAGTGGATATAATAAGATATTAATCGAAACGTAAAACTTTTTACCGTCATTATTTTTATAGCGAATAAAGTATGAGGAAAAGTTTGTAATGAGAGCCGAAGATGATTTTTTTTCCTTTTCTGAGTTTGTGATTTTTCAAACGAGCGTGCTCGAAAAGACTGTTTTTAATAAAAATTGAATTTTGATCGGAACAATACGTACAACATGTATATAATATTCGCATTTGCGCTTGGTCGTTAAAAATAAAGGCCTTCGATTGATATTTTCAAAAGAAATATACATAAAATATATTATGATTGTCTAAGTTCATAAAGTCTCTAACTCGCCCATAGAACGTTACGGAAACGGCTGAATTCTTTCTAAATCATTAACGTTTTGTACCGGAAAAAGCTGACAGTTTACTTCTTCTCCAATAAAGAATATTAAATAACCTAGTTAATCGTAGTAAAATGCTCTTTATTTTCTTTAAAAAAAACCTCGCTAAATTTGATTTAGAGAAAAAAAAAAAAACACTAAAATATTATCTAAAATAACTTATGGCCTTTTTTTCTATACAAAAATTAAATCGCGACTTTATTAGTTGATAGTTACAATTTATTGTTGCAGCACTATGTGTTTGCGCTCATCGATAGAGTTATTTAAATAACGTATTGACGGAAAATTAGTTTAATTCGAGAATTTTCACGATTTCAACACAGTATCTGGCAGCTAAAGGGTAAAACATTTTTTAAATTATGTATTATATAAAAATAAAACAACGACGAAATATCATAAAATACGTGAGCAGAAAAAGAAAAAAAATTCCGCTAGTAGTTTTATCTGTACATGATCAGACTCTGCTGAGAATCTAAATTAAAATGGAGATGAAATAATAACAATAAGAAGAATAACAGTTGAAAAATAGACGGAAAGAAAACGAATTGGCACAGGACCACATTGAGTAAACAGTATACTTACATGTGCAGACGCGATACCGTAATAAAATGTTTTCGCCAGTTTTCGTATACGAGTACGATATTATAGCGACAAAATCACCGTTACGACTGTAAAATTGTTTAAGATTTACTCAAACTACCCTAAATGTACACCATTAAGAGAATCGGTCGATAATATCTGGCAAAATGTGGACGGTTGCAGTCATCTCGCACACACTTTATCGTTTACTAAAAACACTTTACTATTATACACTGTTTAAACATTAATCTCGTGCGGTGCGTCTATTTTTCAAGAAACTTAATATAATATTACGATGTCGTACGTTATCGTTTTTATTTATACGTAGGTAGGTACCTTCTAATTGTTATCGCGGTTTGTATAAGACGAATTTGTTTATTTTTTAATTTAAAATTTTACCGCGTGAAACGACGATGACGACGACGACGTGGCTGCGTATTTATATTATCCAGCAAGACGTTAAACGAAACGCGACCATTTATTAAGTTTAATTGAGGTATAACGTAAAGCGTGTCACTTAAGTCTGGAAAAATGTACTGAAAATGATTAGTTTCCCCAACCGACAACGCCGCCACCACTATATTACTTTTATAATACACTCACGAACTTCCTGAACTTCACAATCGCATGGTAAAAGATAATTTTCGCCTGTAAATTAACTCGGTTTATATTATTATTATTTTAGCGCTGCTCGAGAGTATTATATACCACGGGTACGTGGGGAAAAATAATACAAAAGAATAATAATATATATATAGCAGGAGAACATAACGCAGTTAAATAACTAACTCTTTTTAATATTTTTTATTTACAATTTCTACGATAGCTGCAATAATACTAAATATTAAAAAAACGTGTGCTGCTTGATTTAAACTGCGCTATTTTGATTCGCAACGAACGCGTGTAACGAACGTTGTACGTTGTTATATATATATATTGCATATTAAAAACATCTAAACGCGACGTCTATCTGTAAACGTTTAAAAAAAATTTTGCTATACAGTGAGATTTTCAACGTGTTCCAAGGAAATCTAAAATATTCCGCCAAACATCGATCGTTCTCGAACAAATCGAATCCCGTTGATAAAATTTTTTTTATATTTTAAAAATATGATATTTGATATCAACTGAAAAAATGTGTCGTTGACGGACAAAATATAGTTCGCGTGCAAATTCCGTTTAACAAACAGTAATTTTTTTTTAACTTCTGGTAGGTTGAAAATATTTTACCATAATCGATATTTTTCATTAAAAATTTGTACGAGTGTTCTTTAATGTTTAGTAAAAAAAAAAAAAAAAGGTTTTTTTCGTTGTTTATTTTCATTCGCTGCAGTCGTTTTATGTTTCAAAGTACCTAAATCAAAAGATTTTTTTTTCTTTAATATTTCTTTTACGTGCGTGTCATTATAATAATAATAAAAAAAAAAAACATTTCGAAAACTTATCGAATATTTCTCTACGTTAAAAATGTCAATGTATAAAAATTTTTTTTTTTTTCTCAAAATTCACTGCAACAAATTATTACGATTAATTTACAATAGTTTCAATCAATATTGAACGTACGTGTTTTAATGTTCTCAAACTGTACAAAATATAACTTCGTTATAAAATTTGGATTAAACTAATATAAGTTTATTACATTTTAAAACTGTATAAACAATTATACCATTTTTCCCGGATTAATGTACACAATCTTATATTTTCTTTTGAAACGTTTGCTCGCTGTGATTATTCTGTTTGAGTTCCCGAGTACCTTCGTTCGGCCGAATAACAATTCCAAGACGAGTCCCATCAACTTTGAGTAAATATCAAAACGTTTTACACAATTCACAAAGAAATGTGTACTAATTTTTTTTTTTACTCGTATTTTTTCAAAATAATTGTTTAGACGATATTTAATTACTGTTTTGAATTGAAACAATTTGTCGAAACGTCATTCGGCACATTCATTTTAATACGAGTATCGCAGGTTAACACGATATAAATTGTAGTTGTAATGTTTTTCGGTCTTTTTTCATCGACGTATTTGACGTGTTAAACGCGCTCAACATAAATAAATTCAATACAATTTATTTACGGCTGTTTTTAAATTAAAATATGTTACGCTCGAACCTCAAATATGAATATTTTTTCTAAATTTTGAATAACTATTTTTTTAAGCTTAGTGAGTGTTTTCTGTAACGATTCCAAATCTTTTTTGTCTCGACGTTCATGTAAAATAACGGTTAACAGGCGCGGACGAAACACAACGATATTTTAATTTAGAAAATAATAATACGCGAATCAATACCCATAAAATTAATTTCTCACTATTACTGTAAGCAAAAATATTGTGTTTTTAAAACCTGCGCAGGTGTAAAAAGTTGAAATTGATGAACTTAATTTTCGCAAGTTTAAGATATCACCGAACAATATTAGCGATTTTTTCACCAAAAACAAATCGAAGTTTAAAATTGATTTTCATTGATTCATTGACAGATTTGTAATAAATGTTGTGGTTCAAACGTATTGTTTGATATCTGAACGCAATGATAAACCGTCACCTTCGAAAATACTTTGCAACTGAGCGAGATCGATTGCAGGGTATACGACGTGGTAAAAACAAATTTTACGAAATATGTATCTTTTCTATTTTTGTGTTATGTAAAAGTTTCGTACGTTATTTTGATAGTTTTACGATTCATAGCGACATGTTAGATTTCGTTAAAATCGCGTATAGTGTAGTATTACTCCGCGATTTAGAAAATAATCATTCTATCGTCTTGAAATTTTTAACGAAAATGTATCTTTGTACTGTAGAAATGTACGAGGAATTCAATTTTGGACTTTTTTTTTCCTCTCGTATATAGGCGAGTAATTCGCGATCTTTTTCATTTCCACCCAGGACTTAGGATAGGTTAGCTCGCTCAGGATCGTTTTTTTTTTCTTTTTCGATGATTTATCGTGGCTTTCGGACATTAAGTAATGCGGATAGACCCAACCTTAACCGCGCGGTACCGTTCTTTTTTTAAGAAAGTTTTTCCTATTAAGGCTTTTCGCTTGCTTCCACCGAGTCTCTCCGTCCGTTCCGGTCCATCGCGTCGTCCTGAGTCGTTTTGAGTCGTCGGCTTCCAAAAAACATCCTTCTCCAACCGTCTCCGGCGAGGCTTCCTCTTGGTCGATGTTTTTGAGGATTTTCGATTAAGACGTTTCTCGTAAGACTTTCGACTGCTCGCCAAACGTGAGACCGGCCCGCTCCAAACGTTTAGTTAGTTAGTTAGTGCTGGAAGTCGTTAGTGTGACAAGCGATAGTGGTGTTAAAATGTTCCGCAACAATATATGTATTATTGTCGTCGTCGTCGTCCGGGGTATTATTACTAACCGGCCGGGAAATGACCGTTGGTTGACTTGTTCCCGGATCTCGTTCGCGCGCTGCGTAAGTACAGGGATTTCGTGTACACGACAGAGGCGAAATCAACGCGCGATAATAATATAATATCATAACATTACGCCTAGGATCGTAAAGGTAATATTATAAACAATGCCCCGAACACGAGGATCTTCTTCGTCGTCGTCGACCCTTTATTAATTATTCCGGTATTAAACGAAAAATCTTATACCTCTGCGTAATCCATCGCCGTTGCGCGGACGGACTAAGAGTAGTATCAAAGATTATTTTGTTTTTGGCTCATAACTCCAAATCAAAATTTCAAAAACCCATTTGTTCGTATCGAACAACCATCTTTTGAGGTATCGGACGTTTAAATCGGAGAGCGTTCTTATTACTGGAAAAATTGATCACGGAAAAAAAAAAGCCGAGATCACTGTAGGTCGCGTGGGCGGTAGTATGACGGAGTAACGACTAGTACGACGCTTTGGTCGCTATAGTTTAGAAATTGTGGTTTAAACGCAGTATTTAATATCTGAGAGCAAATCATTGCCTTCGAAAATACGATTCTGAGCGAGCTCAGTTGTCTGTAACTTTTATCGAATCTCCGTATCTTTCCTATTTTATTAACGTGTAAAAGTTTCAGCACGGTCCTATCTTTATTTTGGATGTTATGATCAAAAAAATCTAAATCGATGTGTATAAAATAAAACACATTCCCCGTAATTATTTGTCCCGTCCCTCCCTAGAGCGATACACGGCCGGCCGCCCTGCGAATGACGAGTTTAACGACAAAATATAAACAACGTGTGGAATCGGCCGTAAATGAAAATCGTGCGAACCAACTTTCTAAATTTTCTAACCACATTAGTAGAACTATCTTGTTTAGATCGGGTTAAAGTTTCGAGACTGGAACATAAAAACTAGAGGTTTTATGGAATAATAACGGGGGACAAAAAAAGCTCCCTCAAAAACGATCGAAATCGATTGAAATTTCAGCAGTAAACTCATTAAATCCTTTTTAATCGACACGTAAGTCGAGCGATTTCGAAAATTTTTCCGTTTTCGTTTTTGGCTCCAAAAATAATCCATCTCGGATTAGTTATTTATCTTTTGAGGTACGTTCGAATCGGAGCACTCTTCGTACTAGAAAAAAAGTGATCACAGAAAAAAAAAACATTGTAAAAACAATTCATTTTTCGCAGACGCTCAGAATCTAAAAGTTCTCTTTCAACGAGTATCGAGAGAGGTCAACCGAAATTATTCGATACGACGATCGTTTTTTTTTTTGAAAAGTTTGTTTTGGCTGCAAGTTCAATCCAATATGATATGATGATATTTGAGCGATCGACTTACGAAATGTGTCGTATAAACATCAAACTTCCAAATCGGTGACCCCCGATTTTGCGATAGAATGGAACTCGCCGGTATTTATCGTCAATAGTGATTTCATATTGTTTTTATCGCAATCGTTGAGAAAAATTTATCCTTATATGTATACACATTTTAATTTATACGCGAGTAAAACGTAAGAGAGATAGTGCAAGAACCCCATATAATAGACATTTTGTGGGCGTAACGAAATGATCTTTTTCGTTCGCTCGACGGCTTTTTAATTGCTCTTCAAGAGGACGACGTTGTCTTTGTCCGACACGCGCGCGACATAGGGAAAATCGCGTTTTCCAATTTTGTGAGTTTTTTTTATTATTTATAGGTAGTACTTACGATTGAATATTATCTGTTTGTAATCACGTTAACCGCCGTTATTGTGTGTTATTCGAACGCTCGTAGAGAAACTTAAATATCGATTTTTCGAAAAAATAACTGCAACAAAACGCGTTTTTAGATTACTACGTACTGATCGTCGATTTACATTATTCTAACAAAAAGTCAACACTTTTTGCTCACGAGATCGGAAATACAAAACTTTCCTTCTATATGTTACGTGAGCGTCAGACGAACGCAACTATATGTATCTTGTACAACTTATTAATACAATATCTTGGTCGTATTCTTCTTCCGTTACACCTAATCGTCCGGCGCCATTTAGATCTGCCTCTCGTCCAGCGGCGGCTCTTTCCAATTACGAGATTCCTGCCTTTATCCTTTCCGTGTTGTCCACATTGTTGTACCTACATTCGGTCCACACCGTTTAATTCTTTTTATTTTTTATAACGTTTGTATAATCCAAGGGCTCAGCTGCAATCGCCTATTTCATACCGGTACGTCGTACCGTTTTTTCCTCTCGTTCTCAAAATAGTTATCGAACTCTGTTTCGTATACTCGTTACAACTCTAAACGAGTGGCCACGTCATAACGACTCGCAGCAACACGTCGCAGGTCTTACCGCTACTGTCGCGAATAAGGTTTTATTACTCCGTTCGCTTCGATAATCGTATTATTTCCGTCAATCTCCTCTTTAGGTTTTCATTTACTCGTAGGTATTCGAAATTCTCGACTTTTTCGAATTTTTCACCGTTCTAACAGCTACCTCGTTCTACACAGCCGTTTCCATAAATTTGTTGTTTTTCCTTTGTTTAGTACTAGAGACGGTTTCTGACCGAGTATATCGCGCGGTTTTTTTCCATACGCTGCATTTTGACGAGCCTAATTTTTTCGGGACCCGTGCACGTACCATAAACGGGCTCCGTGATCACTGTCTTATAGCTGTTTTGTGGACAACACCGGTAAACTGTCCTATATTATACGCGATTGTTAATACCGAAAGTATATTAAAAAAAATCTCAAAAAGGTGAGTGGTCGAGTGGTTTCAAAGCGTATTGTTGTTCGTCGCTCTTCGCGAGTGGCGTGAACCTTTTTTCCTCGCCCCCCGGCCGGAAACGACATAGTCGAGCATTTGTCGAGGAAACGTCGCGGTCGTTAACCGGCGCGTATAGCTGCAGGTTATACTACCTACATTATACACACTCATATCACACTGTTATGACTACTATATAGCTGTCGTGTTTCTCTCCAAATCAAAATGGTCAAATTAAACGTCCGAACACGAACACACGTGGAACAGAAGTTTTGATAAAATCCACTATAGATTGTTTAGTCGAACGCGTACTTGACAAAATCCAATCGACGTTTCCGCGTTTTACTGTTTTGTCATAGTAAATTACATCGTGTTTACGGAAAATGTAAAAAGAAAAACCAACAACAAATGTGTGTATAGTATTAACGGGCTTTAAATTTGTCAGAAACGGGTCGACTTTTCGATGTATACACTTTGTTATAATCGTTTTCGTTTTTTTTTTTTTGTACACTGTGTAACAAGCGATCTTTATACGTTTGGTTTCAATTTTTACTGCCGGTTCCATGGCGTTAATAACGAAAAATGTACAATTCGGTAGAGAAAACGGTAAAAATTAGTTGCTATACAGGTGTATGGTGTTCACAAAGTATGGACTATCGTGTAATAACCATCGAAAAGTCGATAGTCGTCGGCATTAGAACGATTGTTGTTAATAGAGATTCGTTTTTTTTTTGTTTTATTACATCGGTTACGCGTTACACTACAAGTTATAATAATACCGCATAAAAAACAACTAGTACAAAAAAATATTGTATTTTTTTCCGTGTCACGGCGCCCGGGTTAGGTTAGGTCAGACGATAGTTTTCGTTGAAAATTGCCAGTAAACACTGTAACAATATATATATGTACCATGTCATAACGTCTTCCGTATTGTACGACAGTTACATACTATGTAAAACGTTTGCCATAATATTATATAGTGTCACGAATCAAAATTAATTTGATTATTATTATAATCGAACGTTTCCGTGTACGATAGTGATATTTATATTACGTTATGTTACACCGGCTGGACACAACACGACGGTTACCCTCGGGCTCGTATTTAAGGGTGCAACGTGCGGCATGATTGGAGAGTCGTTTTGGGGCGGCCAAATTTTGAAACGTGCGAAAATTAATTTTGCCCAATAAACCAACATTCTATATACGTACCTCTACCACGTATAGAAAAATCAAAAATGATAATAACGACAGTGACGATAAGATTATTATTATTATACTCTGTCGATAGAAGAAGCGAGACTAAAAAATATGCCGATATTATGAAAACGGACGTATTTTTTACTCGGTCGATAAAGGTTTGCCAGAAAGAACACACATATTGACGCTGTTTAAAACGTCGCGGTTATTTGTCATCGCCACTGTTGTCGGCTTATGTGATTAGTACTGAAAATAGGAAATAGAGATGAGTCGTTCGCGAACGAACGGATCGCATTGAACGGATCAAAGTAGTGAACCAAATGATTCGGATCGCCGAACCATTGTGATCCGGATCACCCAAATACCTGATTTTTTTCCCGTATGGATCACACTGAACCGATTCGATCGCCAAATATTAATGATAACATGATGTTTTATCACACAATGAGTTTTATCTGTACCATGTAGCCGAATCCCTAATCATACATGCGAATCGCGAACCGAAGAATCGAATCGAATCGAATAGTTCCATAACTATAATAAATATTCCGTTCAGTTGGCTCAAAAGAATCTTTCAGATCGCGAACGGGTCTTTGATCCGGATCTTCTTAATGACCTGATCTGAATGAATCGGATCACTTGGATGAACCATAATTCCCATCTCTAATAGGAAACGTTAATGATTATAGTGCTTTATATTAAAACTGCAGTCGGCGCACCGCAGGCATGATAACCAAAGGGCGATGATAACACCGCGAACGTGATTGACAGCGATTTGATAACGCGTTGATAATACGTTTTATAAGATTCCTATTTTAACCGTGACGGATTTTTCGAATTTGTCGGTTCGATTTTGAAACTCGAGTCGTACGGCTGAGCACGGTAAAAATGCAAAACTAGTTAGTGGAGTCGGGAATTATCTTAACGACGCGTCTAGGCGTTTTTCAAATCCTGTCGGTTTTTTATTTACCATATGGACTTTTTTTTTCAAATTTAACCCGTTCGTTCGACAGTTACACTATGGCGGCGTCGCGTAAAACGTTTATATTATACAGTCTCACGAATCAAAATTGATTTCTACCGTTGTTATTATAGCAATATACCCGATGTATACGGACGTTTCCGCGTACGTTATGATATTATTATGATACACTGGCTGAATACAACACACGGTCGACCTGGTAACGGAACGCCTATCGAAAAATTGAACAGTCTCGATACACGAATATAAAATCTCGACAGTTATTGTTTCTCTCTCTCTTTTATTTCATATACGCGCACAAACTAATCGTCGATCGTATCGATTATACTTGCGTAAAAAATTAAAATTATAATGCAACGATCCGGCGCCACGGTTCTGCGGACGTTGTTGGCCGCCGCCGACCGCGGTACCGCCGCTCGGAATGTGCGCCGGATGTTTTCGTGTGGCAAGAAAACCGACCCGCCGAAACCCTGCGGACAGCCGAGCACGCCGCCCAAGCCCTGCGGACAGCCGAGCCCGCCGCCCAAGCCCTGTGGCCAAGACGCGAAAAAACCGTCCTGCGGACAGCCCGCGCCGCCAAAGTCGCCGTGCGATTGCCCTTCGGCGAAGCCCAAGAAGACCGAGGACAAGCCCGCCGGCTGTGGACAAACGGGTCCGAAAAAAAAATGATATGGCGCGCGACTGTATGTAAGGACGCGTGCTGCGTTTTTAACATTTAAATAAAAATAATAGTAAAAAAACACAAAAAAAAAACCGGCTCGTCTGTGAAAACTATCGTTTTGTCGTGTATGATGATGTGTAAAAAGAAACTCGAACCATCGTTTCGATGTTATATCACGCGAGGAATGAGGACGGAAAACGGAGTTATAACAACCGGTGTTCGGTGTGTCTACGTGTTTTACACGATTATCGTCGTAATTGAATAACCACATAATTCAGTACAGTCGTAATTATAACGGCGTGTGTGCGTGCTAGCGAATAGATAAACAGCGTTTTTTTAAAGGAGTGAGAATATCGTGTAAAAGCTATTTCACTGGTTCTGGCCGTTTTTAAATATTTTTCACCGCGTTACAATACAAAAACCGCGGTAAAATCTTATCGGATTCCAGACGACGGTACGCGAATTCAGCGGAGTTTTCGCGTGTACGGGGGGAAAATTTTTAACAATATTTTTTTTTATTCCTAAAATTTAATTCCAACAGACAAACGAATCGCCTCAAGTCAACGCGGTTAGGTTAGGTAGGAATCGTTTTTAAAAACAATAGGTACGTCTTTTCGTCCTTTGCCATAGTAAGTGGCGGATAGGCCGCCAAACGTTGCTAATTTTTCGAGAAAACGGGACGCCAGTAACACAATTTGTCGGATATTGTGTTGTCGCGTTTTATTTATTGTCAACGAGCAAACGCGCTAATACGGCTGGTGAAAAGCCATAGGTCTGTTCTATACGCCTGTACAATACGATACTATACGAAAATCCGTAATCAACATTTTTTTTTCTTCTTCTTTTTTCATAGTTGAAAAATGATCGAAAATTGGTCACACCTTTGACTTTTTTTTATGAATTAAACTCCCCGTAGTAAATTCGTTATTATTTAAGAACCTTGAATAGTTGAGGATGATAAAACGAAATTTTCTATGTGATGAGAAAAAAAAAATCGAAAATAATCCGTGCAAACGAACGCGTACTGCGAAAAAAAAGTGTTGGAAAACGTCGCGCACTACCGTACATAATCGGTGCTCTTATATAAAATCGTATTAAACTCCTCGAAAAACGGTCTGAAATTTTCACACGTCATTCGAGTCGATGACGCGTGGATTTTTGTAATTTTCCGACCATTCTCGTTGTTGAATTTTGTGTTTTTTTTCCACACAGTTACCGAGTAGCTCGCGCTCAGAATCGTGTTTTCATACTGTTTCTGTAACATTTTTACCAGAAAGAGCGTTTTATGACTGGTGAAATTCCGTAAGGACTATATACGCGTGTCGTGTAATATTTTAACGTTTTGTTGTTGACGAGAAATGTACGACGGCGCGTATATACGTCGTGGTAAATGATTCATTAATTTTGTGGTAGGTACCTAACCTACCTATTATTATCGTTATTGACTTTGTTCCTTTTGAAAGCCGTTCATTAAGTGTACATATATCATCAGCTCGTGGCCGCTCCTCTGTTTTCTTTGAAAGGAGCGCAAACAAACCGCGGAGACGGCCAAATTGCCCACAAACTCTCAAAATATTACGAGGCTCCCCCGATGCGCGCACAGTCTATACTCTTTGTGCTGATCAGACCTGCTGTCAAATTCATCATCAGCGTGTATATATAGTAATTGTTTGTTTTCGTGATGAGTTAATTTATATGCGAGTTTACGCGCCTCGTATTATAACAACTGTTTGATTGCCGTTGGTTAGAATAGGAGAAAAAAAATAAAATAAAAATTTGACCTAGACGTCACAAACTGAATCGCCGCATATATTGCCGTCTATAAACTAATCAATCCCGTCTGCAGTACATACGTATACACTTTGAATGCAAACCGAATAGGCTCTAATATAAACTATACCCCGCATTCGTACTACGTTTAGTAATATAAAAATATTCGTTTCCGATGGTGGTGGTGGTTTTTTGAAATTTTCTTACGCGATTCGTTTTTTACAGATTCCGAGCGCAGCCGTACGATAATTTTATACGCATCACATCACATAAACACGCTTGAATCGCAAATCGTATTTTTTTTGGTTAAAAAAATATACCCGGTTCTCTAATTTATATCAAACACTGTGTGACCGTTATAGAGTGATTTGTGGACAGAGAGGCGGATTGAGAAAAAATTACGAAAGAAAAATGCAAAAAAATTCGCCGCCCGGACAGGGACTTGAACCCTGGACCCTTAGGTTAAAAGCCTAATGCTCTACCGACTGAGCTATCCGGGCTGATTGGCAACGGTCGGTGAATGTCACTGTTTTAGCAAAACGAATTTATACGATCGCGTTTACTGTTTTCGTTTAAAACATATTATTTTAACTGAAGTCTATATATAGACGACGTGGTTTAACGTAAACAACCGTCGTCGGTTACTGCGTGATAGTAGAGTGTTCGAAGAGTTTCACTTGCATATTAATCTGCACATTACGTGTAAAAAAATCATTTAACACTTCGTCAGTGTGTGTGTTGGGGGGTTCATTAAACCCACGGATGTGCACACTTACTAGATAGCCGACGGAGAAAAAATAGTGTGTCGGCGGTATCCGCCATATTATGCTAACGCGGCAATGTTTACAAATAGTAACTGATGAATTAAATAATTATTTTTAAGTAGACGCTAACATTATTTTTTTTAATGTAATTATACAGTAACGTATTGACAGAGATAGGGGACCCTCCCCCTTCTCAGAACCAAATATTGATTTAATCTTAGAACGGAGCAAGATATTTTGATTGTAAAAATACTTATTTTTTTTTTATAAATAATTCATTAACGAGAAAACTCGATCCAATCGTTTTGTTAAAAGGAAAACGTTTAATAAATATCAATAATAACTATACTGATAACGATGTTCTATTGGTTTTACATTTTTGGTTGTTTTTAAGATGCATTTATGATGTCATTATAATTTATGAATTTAGTTGTAGCGTAGAAAATTATCAAAATATAGGTATACCTACCTATAGTAAAAATAACTCTAGCTATAAAAAGTGTTACTTACCAAAATATTGATCTTGTATAAATACTTTTGTAATTGTATTTAAAATAGAGGTACGTTTACGTGAAAAATGTCGAAAAATCAAAACTGAACCAAGAACATTAAAAAAAAATACTAAACGCACTTTCATAATACGTAACCGTAAAATAGTAATAAGCATAGTGCAATAAAATATTTGTGTAAATATAAGTGTAAAAGTAAATTCATACCGTGCAATCTTATAAGCTTCATAGGCGAATAGAAATATAAAGCGAATTTTAACATAATTTTGCTATACAACATCTTATTCTTTATCATTTCATCATTAGGGTGGGGGGCAATTATCCGAAAAATGATAATAGCCGATGGTCTGCAAGAGTACCAACTTTGAAAAAAAAAAAAAAAAGTACTACCAACAACGTTTTTCAAGACTTTGGCGCGTTTTTTTCTTTTCACTCGGCGCCGTCGCTTAACAGACAATAGCCTAAAACCTGTTGCATTCAAACCTTTTCAAACTGCTTCAGTACAACCGCTGTAACAAAAAATATTATACAGAAAAACGTTTGGTAAGTGCTTAATCATCGTACAATATTTTTTCGTAGCAGTTGGCAACAACACATTCATCGAATGTTTTTTTTTTATTTTGTAGTATTTTATTTATTGTAATATTGGCGGTGGTAAAGAGAACGGCCGATGAAATTCTGGGTTTTTTGGACGAAAATTCGGATGAAGAGTAGATATATGATTGCGACGACGATGTAGTCGATTTTGTAGTTGAAAGTGAAGCATGTTTCAGATGATTCGTTCATAACAACAACGACCAAAAAACCATTACCAGCGAACCGGATAACGTAATATTATTCGAAAACGTTTTTCATCGCGGTTACGCGAGAGGTGCGAACGTTTTCATTTGTTCTTTCGTGTGATTAGCAAACTGCGTATTAGTACCTACGCATAATTTATACTAATCGAAAAAACGATTTCTCGTAAATCGTACAAAACTGGGTCGCGAACGATCGACTGTAAAACTCGAAAAACGGCGTTTTTTTGAAAACCAACGAGAAACGTAATCGCGAAATAAAATTTTTAAAACGACATCTCCGTGGAAACAATTTTAAGCTCTTTTCGAGGACGAATGTATGCAAATTCTATAAGATCCCCAGCCCTGATTGCGCGACCTAGCTGCTGCTGCCGGTGGTGTACAGCAGCTGCCGCGTATATACGAGATAATTAGGTTCGAGCGGAGGCAGTTTGCGGTAGATTGCAGGGCGCCGGCGGTGATTGGCCGAATTACATTATTCGCTGTACGTACATTTCTACGGTATAATAATAATAATAATATTAATTAAGAGCTTTACCCGCGGTCGGACGCGCGGCGAACCGTTTTGTGTCGTCGTTACGCGCCGATCGAATCGCGCGAAATTCAGTGCCCGAAATCAGGATTCAGGACGAATATTACAGTAGGTAAGTAACTACTACCGAGGCGGGCAGCCGTACAAACACAAAACGTTTCGCGAAATACCAGCTATTTCAAACAGCATTTCTATACGTTGCTCAAGGTTCTTGGCTGTAGAAAAGGGCGGCGGAATAGATAGAAGGAGATTCGTGCGAAATCGATACGTTTGTATTATTTGTTTTAATCGGTAGAAAAACACAAGACGAGATGGGTGGGTACAAAAAAAAACAAATTAAAAAACTAGACTATCTTTTTCGCGTTAGAAACGTAAGTGTACCCATATTTAAGGGGAGGGTATATCCCATCGTTTTTTAGATTCTCAGCAAAAAGTGCATTGTTTTTGAAATGATGATTTTTTTTTTTTCTCCGCGATCACTTCTTGTTAGAAAAAACGCGCAGATTTTAACGCCCTCGAACGATGGACCCGAGATGGTACTTTATTCGAAGCGTTTTTTGAAACTATTTTTGAGCCGAAAACGAAAACGTCGAAAACTGCTCGACTCGGAATCTAAGTCACCAAGAAGGGTTCGCTGCAATCGATTTTGATAATTTTCAAAGCGGTTACGGATATTTGAGATTTTTGAATTTTCAACGGCGGTCATTATTCCATATCTCTTGTTTTTATGTTCAAGTCTCGAAACTCTTATACAATCCGTACAAGATAGTTTTACTTACGTGGTTAAAAAATTTAAAAAATTGGTTCCCACAATTTTGGTGTTACAGCCGATTTCACACGTTATTATTTTGTCGTCGTCGTCATTCCGGGCGGCCGTGTATATTTCTTACGGGGAACAAATAATTACAGGGAACGCGTTTCTTTACGCCTCGATTTTTTTCGTCTTAACATCCGAAATAATGATCGGACCAAGCTGAAACTGTTCACAATACTGACACAGGAAAGACACGGATAAAAGTTTTTATAGTTAAATTTGTTTTTACCAGGCCGACTGAGCTCGCTCAGAATTGTATTTTTGAAGGCGATGATTTATCCGTTGCTTTCAGATATTAAAAATGCGTTTTCACCACAACTTCTAAACTATAGTGACTCGCCCAAAGCGTAGTCCGTCAAACGAATTTCAATACTCGAACAAATGTTTTGCGTACAATTATATGAAACTGATTTAATTAAAATAATGTCTATAGTAGTGTACATTGTACACGTAATTTACGTATTGATTTTTTACTTTACAAAAATGTCGTTTAACCGAAGTGTAAAGTTTTAAGTCTCGAGTAAAAAACAATGTATGAAAAAATAATTTTAAATTTATTTACACAACCAGATATTAAACGTTGAATACAATTGCTCGTTACATGTACAAAACGTTTACAGACATTTTTCTATAGTATATAGCTGTCCCGACCCGGCGTTGCCCGTGTATCAGTGTATCCAGGGCTAAGTAAAAT
>CM029365.1:504723-518474 GCA_017140985.1 Hormaphis cornu
CTCTCGTTGTCCACAGCTGTACGCGTATTACTTATTTTATGTCGCGGATTGTTTTGAGACCCGTTCTACCGTGAAATGACGTTGTTAATTATTCGCGGCCAAACCCCGCCGTCCAGCGAATCGATCGGGCGGGTAGACACGACCGGGGAAGCTGCAGATACGGAGAGAGAGAGAGCTATTTGTCGTCTCCGACGCGTTTCGATCGCAATCAGCCCACGCTTAAGTACGCCGCGGCGGCACGAACGGAACAACTGAGTACCGTTTTGCAGAAATAAAAGTTATTTTTTTTTTTTACGCAGCTGGTGAAAACACGAGAAATCGACGAGTTTTTTAAAATCATAGCATAAATAATTAATTACCCGTGCAGGTGACGAATGCGTCGGTAAATTTTACAACACACCGCTGCGTATACGCGTAAAATATAAATTTTCGGGACGATCTCAGTGGCCGTGCAGCTGTAAAGTCGAAACAGTACACGTATTGTTACGGTTCTAAGCTGTCTCGGTGTCTCGACTCAAAATTAAATACGTTAAAAGAGTGGCGGCGGCTTTAGTGGAGGCCAAGCAAGCGATGCCTCAAAATCCAAAAAAAATAGGCGTTGTATGTATCACTCGAAACGAATTTTGTCAAAAACGAAAATACACACCTACTTTTTGCCCATTTTTAAGCGCGAAAATTCTAAAAGTAAAACGTTCAACTCCTCGGTACGGGGGGTTTCGAGATATGTTCGACGCTGCGTTCCCTTCTGTAAAAATTTTAAATCTTAAACAAACTCAGTTCGACCTAACCGGCGTGTAGTAACACGACCACAGTTAATTTTTCAAATAAAATGGTTTATCAGTTCGATTCGTATTATTGATAGTGGTGCTGGTGATCGAAAACTTTGTTTCGATAAGCTGTGTAATGGAAAAAAATTTCTCTGATCGCGAACCCTCCAAATAGTTAGAAACCCGTCTGAAAAACTATGTAGTCGATATTGCAAAATCGTAGTTGCAGCTACATACGTACCTCGGTAATTCCCACTCGACTTTTTAGAGTGTCCCGCGTTGTTTTTTTTTTTGGACTGTCAAAATGAAGTATAATAATACGTGTGTACCTACTATTGTTTCGAAACGTATCATCAAAATGTATAATAATAATATTATCGTTCGGTTTTTTCGACGGAGATTTCTCTCGAGAAATCGAAATTTATTTAATTATAACTTTCGGCTGAAGAAAACAACGTGATTCGTTAAGCCGGCGCGTTTGCGGCCAAAAAATAAAAGTGCCTAATTACATTATACGTTATTATTTTGAAAATCAAGTCAGGTTTTTTCGCGGGTATAGCGCACGAATCTGCTACGGTTTTTTTTTCTATAAATCCTTGGTTAATAAATTCTCGGAGAATAAATTCAATTCCGTACAAGATTGTACTTTTAATTCAATACGTAGAACGTGAATGTCGTACGAGTATATATAGGCACTCGTTAGTGTTGCTATGCATAGTTTCAACTATAGACAAACTATAAACTATATACACATTATATAATGAACGTAAACAGACGATAATTATATAATATTATATATTATTTCTGTGAAAAAAAATATTTACAAACGATTAGTACATAAGGATGTAGTCGCCTCGACACTATAACATCGATAACTTGTCAAACTCTACTTTGAAGTGTTTCGTTTTAAATTTTTTTTTTTGTTCCCCGTCCGCCGTTTTAGAACTATTAGTTTATTTTTGTGTTCAACGCACAATATTATAATATCATGCACGGCCGTTATACGTATATACGCTAGATAATATCATATATACGCTGTTAAATAAATATTTACTTTGTTATAATAACTTGTAAGTACGTTTCTTTTACCATATTTTGTAATACATCACATATCCGATATCCACGGTAACGAGAAATCAAACCGACTATACTTGCACTGTGTATCTATACGTGTTTTTTTGATAAGTTTTACTCGAATTTTAATCGCGATTTAACAATATATATATATATAAGACGGATAGACGAGCCCGACCAGAATGTCCGGATACTGGGGAAATCGGGCAAATGACGGAGAGTACTGGAGGAGGCTTTGTGGAGCAGTAATGGGCCTCAGTGGCCAAAGTTAAAGAAGAAGAATTATGTTTACAGTTTAATATTTAATCTGACTACCCCTTCGACTTTTAATATTTTACTACAACCACCCATTGTAGATGTTGTTTTTTTTTTTTTGTATTTTTTTATTCGAACTTTATGAATTAGTTGTGAACGGCGTCGTGGGATGATAGTATAGGATTTTTTACTCTGCAAGAATGATTTTGAAGAAACGGTTACCACGGCGGAAGCTATAAAACACGATATTACCGATTACAGGCGCGTTGGTATACATCAGCGTTGCTATTTTGAAAAATAACGATTATATTATTCAAATGTGAGATTCTATTAAAACTCGGAGAGTGGCATTTCTTTCTTATCCCATAAATATACATATATAGGTGCTTACGATTCGCCTAAGTACCTCTGCTTATAGCGGTAAAAATAGTAGAAAACGTCGTAAAATGTTTATTGTGCTGCACTATTTCCGTTTTTTTTTTTTTTTTTAATCGCCTTATTTGAATTCCAACAATCGATTATATATTCTTTGATAGCTATTGGGATAGGTTAGGTTAAATAGCGTGTTTTTTTTTTTTTACTTCGGAGACGTAGCTGGTGTTCCGAAGTTCTATCGGATTCGTCGTATTCCGCGTTAGCATAATATATGTATATATTTTTAAAAAAAAAAAAAAGATAGAAATTCAATAAAAAAAAAAGTAACATAATCTGCACCCGTTCGAGATCGATCGACCGCGCGTTTTAACGACTCGCTGTAAAAAAATATTCTCAAATAAAATGTTTATATAATGACGCTAATAATCTCGTTATATTCGGTCATCGATTTTATGGATTAAGCGTTTAATTTTTACTAAAATACGAGATTGCACCGAACGCGATGATTCCAATATTGCATCGTATCGAATCGTTATAAAATTTGTGTAAGTACTTTCCGTCAACTCAACTATACAATGTTTGGAATTCAAAATACAACTTTGTCGTCTGTGTTCGGTGGTAACTATGATATTATACGTATTATAGTTGTTCACCGCTGTTATTACCGTAAATAACAATTAGGTATTACTGAATTAGATAACCCCGCACGCATATCAAAAACTTTTTCTTTTTTTTTTTAAATTTGGTTTTCAGTCGAATGGTTTTCCGCGGAAAAAATCGTCCTTTCACAGGTATTTTGAACCTGTCTTAAAATGGGATTTCTCTAACCGCCTACCACCAGTGCTTGATTTGGAGGGGCCCCGAAAAGAAAAAAATTCTTATAGCGTACTCTTTCTAATTTGGAACAATAAACGGTCTAGCTGTACACATACACATCGATAGAAATTTCATTTTTATTTAACCGCGTTGCCCCCCAATACTTTTTTATCCAAGTCCAAGCTGCCCTTTCCGTAATAAGTATATAAAAACATACGTTTCGTTCGCACAATATAGTTGTTTCGTGTGTATACTTTTTGTTCGTTTTAGAAATTCACTGTGGTTATCGTTTTTTTTTTTTTTTTTACAATGTATCATCATAATGAATAATAACATTAGTGTACAGCTAGTAGTGTAGTAGTAATTAACTCACGCACGTAAAATAGGTATAAAACATTTCGTTATGTATTAAAATATGGTATACGCGCGCGTGTTTCAAACGAAATAAAAACCCCTAATATAATAAGCTAACGTACCGGTATAGAAGTACCGACTTTAAAAATCTGAGCATTCCCTTCTACCGGGGAAGTGACAAAAAAAGAAAAAAATCATTGTAACGTTCCTCGCTTAGAATCTAAAAACGCATCAGCAATATTATATATGTCGTATTTATCATAATTAACGAAACCGTTTTCGCGACGATAAATTCTGTAAGACGTAAATTAAAGTCATTCCACGGTGAAAAGCCCACGAGCGGTTACATTTTTTCCCTCGAACGCGCGTCGCGAAAAAGCAAATTTTTCGGTTACGGCACGTTTATTTGTCGTTTACGGTCGCAAACTTTTCTCGTTTGCACGGCTAAACTGTATCGTTTCGTTTAGAGACGAAAAAAAAAACGAACGAATTAGTCAAACACCATTTCAACAGTCGAACTTGTCAATTTTATAGTGAAAACAACCGCGAATCGTGACACTGTGGCGTTTATAAAAAACTGACTATACAGTATATTTGGGTGTTTGACACGCAAATTGTACGATCTCAACAGTAGTTCCTCCGCGTAGTGTTAGCGGCGTTATCCGTTCTGTAATCGATGTGTTCGACGATCATCGGCGGTTTTTTTTATAATAACGGTCACAGAAATCACGAAAACTGGTTTGTTTTTTCTTGCAAAACCGTTTTGTACAAACAGCGTTTTCGACTCGTCCCCAGTATATTATTAGTATGTTATATGCCGGGTGAAAAACTCACAGCTCGCCGAGACGTAAGATGAATTTTTTTCCCGCAATCGCATAATGACATATAACGTTCGGTCAAAAAGTCCCTCGGGCGGTCCACGGGGCTCTGAGACTCCGACACAGAGCGGCCGCCCCGGCACCTAAGTACGGTACTTTTTTGTCGTTTTTTTTTTTGTTCCTCGCAAAGAAAGAAGATGGGGCGCGTGCACTCTCTCTCTATATCTCTATCTCTTTGCGCCGACGTTTTTAAATAGTTTCGGGCCATGTATTTTACATTTGTATTTCACGTCGGGGCCATTAACACAACAACTATACGGGACGAGATCGCGCGAAAAGCTACCGACGGCTAAAAACCCTCGCACGAACGGGGATGCCGTATTATATACGCGACGCAAATGGTATCACTTTTGGTTGGGCGCGTTGGGGGCGTTTTTCAAACAACGCATCGTTATTACGGATGTATCATTGTGGTGCGGCGACGGCGGCAGAAACCGTCTGCGATTTAAGTAACTTCTAAATGTAAAAGCGTGTACGATATTGATATATACGTGTAATATTTTACGTCGTACACAATGGTCCAGTCGTGCCGCCCATCTCGCGATTTTTATTAGCTCCGGTTTCGGAAGTGCGACGCCGCCGTTAACGTTACGTATAAAAAGACTGCGCACGATCGTAGTAGTAAAACGCCCGCGGGGTTGTCGTTACAACAGACGTTTTCGCGCGAGTTCAAGCGAACATCGTTAGTTGATCCGGGGACGTGTCTTCTGATAGACGACCGCCTTCGAAAAAAAAACGATTCCGAGCGAGCAGTTATCACACACACAGAGGTCAAACTCGAAGATAACGATAAAATTGGACGTTTCGAAAATGTTTTTTCTAGTCCGAAGAGGATACGTTCTTCGAGAGAGAAGAATGTTTTTTGTTGTTTTGAAAACGGCTATACGCGATTTTAATGCGATCTAATGCGTCGTTCAAAAAATCTTGAAACCGATACGAAAAACTGTGCGATTTTCAAAACTTTTCCAACACAGTTCGAATTTCAAGTGGAAAAAAACTCAAAATTAAACTTAAAAGCATTTACGAATGAAAAAATCTGAAAATCACTATAAATAAATAGCGTAAAAAAATTAAATGAAACTTTTTGAACATTTTTTCAAAGTTGTACAGTACCAGAGTAGGTGTAGGTAGGTAGGTGTGTACATCATCGTCTAAAATCTCAATGAAATAACTTATACTATGTAAAATGCCGTTTTTAACGGTTTTTCGGTGGTTTTTCCCGTCGCGTTAAAAAACTACTGAGAAAATCGAAAAATAACCTGTCCACCAAAGAGTACCATCTTGATCCGATTTACTAAACTAAACTGTACGTAGGAAACGGTGCACTTTTTCTGGTAGAAATTTTGTTAAAAGTATAAGCAAAAAAATAAAAAGATTCCTGTGCTGCGTGTTGGTCCGAGTTAAAAACGCAAAACACAGTATTGTCGTCAATTAATCCCGCGAAATGTGAAAACTGTGTTAAACAATCGTAACATCATATCACAACCGACTTGCGTGTAAAAACGTTCGTTCGCCGTGTTTACATTATATTAGGTGATGAAAACATAAAAAACACATGTGACTGAAAAAATTAATGAGAATGATACACCTTATAGGTTGAGGAAACGTACAGTATATTTTTATCGAATTGTATGACGATTTTCACGGATTGTTCACGCCGGTCAGGCGTTTCTCTGGCCAATCGACAAAAAATAACGAGCGAAAATATGAGCGTAACGTTTGTTTTTATCCGTCAAACTCGACTTGCTAATCGAATATTTTAATAGTACGGAAAAACGGTAGAAATTATATTAATACGAACAGGCGAGTTTAAAACCCGAAATTGACGACATCGACCGGATCAAAATTATTAAAATCCTCTATTTCGACTAGAAACTTCCCAGGTTTCTCCACGTCGGTTAGTATATTTTATCGAAAAGTTTTCCGGTTTTACTCGAAAAATCCTCGGATTTCTTGTAATTTTACGGTTCTTAGAATTTCTTTTCTCGCCTTTTTAGACATCGAATCCTAAGAAAAAAGAAAAATCCTTAAATCGGGCAACGCTGACATCGCCGTCAATACACGTCTGTGTAAACCCACGGGCTGCGCGTATCTTACTTTTATCGCAAAAGTATACTTGTCGCGACATAGTTATGGGGGGACACAGTTCACGGAGGACGGAATAGACCATTCCACGACCAATAACGATGATTTTGTCCCGGATCATTTTTAATATTTTTTCCCACGAAAAATAACGATTTAATCGATATTTAAGGTTTTCGAACTCGAAACGATCAAGTTTTTATTCATCCTAAACGTTTGTTTTGCCCGCTCAACTCTAAAGTTCGTATAGGACCTATTACGTCGTATACGACGTCGGGCGTTTGCCGCAGTTTTCTCTACTGCCGCGTTCGACCGAAACAATATAATAAAATATGAAACGGGAAATAATCCCGTATGTGAAAATACCGAGTACGTTTCTCCTCTCGCTCGAGGGAAAACAAATTTCAAATAAATACCGCACAAAAGGGTGACGAAAAACGTTTATTTTTATAATATTTTAGCGTCGTAAGATTTATAAAATATATATATGTATGTGTATAAGTTTTCCGTCCGCGCCGAAGATGACGACGAAAATTGCAGCGTGTGTCGGCTCGAGCGCGCGTTATTTATATACACCCTCCGTTCAGGATTAAGCGCGTTTCCGGATTTTTTTTTTGTATTCCGAGCGGCCAACTGTTTCGAGAAAAAAAAACCGTCCTATTCCAGTTACGCGTATGTATTTTTTTTTTTAACCCTCCGGACCCGATTCTGGACACTTCCATTTCGGGTTGTCCAATAAAAATCTCTCTGTATATATACGGTAAATATTATTATTATTATTATTGTCTCGGGGATGATAAGATAAGACTGGGGGAGAAAAAATAAGCCGAAAACCCTTCGCAATAATAATAACAACAACAGTGCGGCGGACTCTCCGATGTTATTCCAGTACACAGTTTTTGCTCTCTCTCCTTCTGTATATACTAATACTAATATATATCGCGTCCAATAGCTTTGTGTGTCTTTCGCCCGCAATATACGTATAAATAACAACACGATTATGTCTCGTTTTTACTTACACGCCGGTCAAACGTTTTTTTATATACCTACGCGGTTGAGAAAAAGAAAAGTGTTTCGGAACTCGCGAAAGAGGATGAAATTGATTCTTCGGGAGCACTGTACGCGCCCAACTACTCTCCATCGCCGTTTGGAGATAAAATTAATAATAATTCTTTGGCGTTTAATCGCGGATATTATTTTTTGCTCCTGTGTAGAATGACTCTTTTTACGGCTATTTTTTCGTGCCGATGCGTCGTGTGAAAATGTGTGACCGTCCGAACGATAATATTATAGACAGTAGCAATGCTAAAAAATTTTTTTTTCAACATTCTAAACTATGTGTTCGTTCGTATCTACGGAATCCGCGTCCGCCGTGTCTCGTATTTAAAGAAAGAATTCGCCGCACGTTATTATTATTACTACTTGTTTCGACGTTTATTACGAGCTGTAAAATTTCTCGTTTCTACGTATCATATCGCCCACAACCTACAGTGAACGTATATTTCAATAACGTTCGATTTTTTCAAAATACAAAAACAGCTCTTCCGCCGTTTAACGTACTGTTTGTTGTTGTGCGCACTGGAACAATACTTTTGGACGTTGTCGTCGGAGATTTCGTTTCGCGCAAATATTTTCTTATATTGGCAGTACCGTGTAAAAGACGAGAATTTTAATCGCACAAAACGCGTAAATCTGTCGTTGAAATTTAATCACGAGAACACGATAGTTGCGAAAACTAATCTCTGAAGATTTTCAACGTCTTGTTAAAACGTTTGTACGGGTTAGGTTCGGTATGTACGCAAAAGGGTAGCTAGCACAAAAGACGTCAATAACAATAATAATAACGTCGTTTCGGGAGCTGTACCCGGTGAATCGGATTTTACGCCTTTTATTCAAGTTCTAATGCGTAAAAACAATCGAGTTAATTTTATTATTTCATTCGTTATAAAGAATACGTTTTTGAAAAAGTTTTTACTTTTCCCACCCCGGAACAATTTACTCGACAAACTATAAAATGTGTCTCACTTCGTCCCACAACCCGTCGAATAATTAATAAAATCACGCGTTTTTTTTCTGCGATGTTTCTCAACTGCGTGTTGAATAGTTACAATGCCATTATTACGATAACAATCGTGCCTGTTGCGACGAAGTCTGCCAATTTTTTTTTTTTTTTATTCAAATTTGATTTCAAATAACAATATACAAAATATATATATATATGTAAAATAAGAAAAAATCAATTACTCGTCGTTGTTAAATGCGCTGTATTTGTGCGTCATTTATAAACACGAAAAATGTACTTTCACCACCCACTATATAGTACTATAGAACAATTGATTTGTGAAATTTTCCACGTAAATAATTATTAGTTTTATAATTAAATTTAATACCGTTATATTGACGTGTAATTCTTGTTTTAAATCGTCGGTATGAAATAACTTTTATGCAATTAGTTCATGTGTGTATATAGATACTGCGTGTGTGGACTCCACACACATATATATTATAATGTTATATTTGTTTTATTTGCCCGCCATCAGCACTCATTGTGCCTATATTCAATTATAGGTTTTTGAAAATATTAACAGTCACTCAAATGACACGTATTGATTTATTTTTTTATTTATTTAAGCTTTTCGTATTTGAATTGTTATCGTGCAACTGAAAAAAGCTTGACTGGCTACTATAAAACTATATAATATTTCAATAGTACGAGTAGGTATACACCGGCCGATATAATATAATATAGGAAAACGTATCAAAGTAGTACGACGAATACAACACCGTAATAATATGCTTCGAGAAAACATTAGAAAGTGCAATATTTACGAATTTTATACGGTGACTAATGATAGTATTGTTATTAAAGCGAAAAAAAGGAAAACAAACTCGAATCGTGTTTTAGACCGTATTCTGCAAGGGCATGATGTGTTTTACAGTGTAAAATTATTATCATAGTGTAAGAAATGAGAATATTCTGAAATTCTACCATTTGCTTGGCTTCATTTTTTCATACTCACACCTCGATAGTATTGTATAAATTAAAAGTAAAGGGGAGATCTTTTTGTTTTAATGGATTGGTTTAGCGTATCTATAGTCAATACTAGGTCCTAAAAAATATTGTATAAATATTTATTTTTTTGGTACCTAGTTACTACAGTTTGAAAATCAAAATTTTGCGTTTTAAAGTCTTTTACACTAGTTAAAGTTTTGTAGATAAAAGTATGTAACTTTTAAATGTACGATCTATACATATTTTTCTTGATACGTTGGCCAGTTTTTAAAAATCACATTCTTTTTAAAGAAGTTATTAGGGTTTGACATTGATGAAAATTAAATTTCACGAATACTTTTTTCAATAACCGAAATCAACAAATCTCTATCGGATATTTTCCTCAACGTGTTTTGCTGGTCACTGCCAAACTATATTATAGGTATTCTACAATTTTTTTTTTTTTTAAAACTGTAGAAGCCCAACACGCATTAGCCGTTGCGACACATTAAATACTATTAAATATAGTCATCGCGTTCATATTATTATCCCGGTATTTTAAAAAAAACATTTCGTTTACTGTACAGCCGTTTAAGTACAACTTAATAGTTTATCATTTATTCGTATCGATTAGGTACTGACGGTACAGGTACCGTCTTACCGATATTGTTTTGCTCAATATTATTTGAACAGAGTATCGTATGGGAATAAGATTTAAAAACTTTTGAATTTACTCTAGTTATTGAACAAAAGTATTATTGAAAAAAAAAACCAACTTATAACGTTTGGACGACGTGTATATGACGTTATCTCAATTAATTCTTAGCTAATATTCTACTATGCGTTATTCATGCGGATAGCGATTTTCACTGGATTTAATGTAATCACCTTCTGAAAATATTTAAAGTACAAAACAAACATTAGGGCCAAAAAGTGTTTGTGATTTTGTTGACATAATAGCTGGTACAAAGTATAATACAAACAAACGTCGTGATAATATGGAATATTCAAAAACATTTTTAAAGAATAAAAAAAAAAAATCATGAAAATCGTGTTACACAAACAGCTGTAGGTAAAGAAGATTATTTCAGTTTAATTATATTTTCCTCGTTATGGAGCGACGTTGTTTATAAAAAAATTAATACAATTATTATTATGTACCTAGGCGTCGTAGAACGAAATAATGCTGTCAAACTTTAATATTTGTTAGAGAAAAAAAAAATCTGCGATCAATCTAGGTCGCTCGCACATGATAAATCATCGCCTTCGAAAAAACGATTCCGAGCGTGCTCAGTCATCTAGTATACGTCCTGGTAAACACGATATTTAACAAAAATGTTCAATCGTTTATAACGCATTAAAATAATTTAGTACGTGTGAAAGGTTGAAAACGATATGGAATAATTTTTAACAACGACAGTTTAGCGGCAGTTTCAGCCGTTTAACCAAAGAATTTGGTGATTTCACACAACTCGGAAAAACCTAACCAAAATATAAAATAACGCTTCAAATGGTATAAAATTTAAAGTCAAATTCCCAACTTTTATTCGGTGTTCAACGTAACGATTGGAGCGCTTTCACTACTCAAACACGTCATTACGAACGTGAAAATTTCAAATTTTTCGACGTAAGATTTTCTTTTGGTTTTTGGGGAAAAACTCAAAAAGTAATGAAAATTTCTCGAAAACCAAAGTATCGCCGTAGTGCGTTTACCGGTATCAGTAGAAAAGGGGTTCCTAGTAGAGTTCTATCCGAAAATTTGTCGACAGAAAACATAAAAAGAGAAAAACATCATTGTAAAAATAATATAGCCGACGCTATCATCAGAATCTAAAACAACAGAAGTCGGTTTGAAAAAACTAGTCTAGGCTAAAAAGAAACAAACGGTATCGCCTCACACCAATAATTGTACCGTTGACGATATCTTTTATCTACCTCGTAATATAATTATTTTTATAAACTATTTTATGTTCTTGAAAAACACGAGCAACGGAGTTAGTTAGATTATCGTTCGGAGGCACGGGAGAAAAAATAACAAAGTCGTCTCGAAAAACGCCCCCGAGGGAAGTTTTGCGCGCGCGTCGTTTTTTATTTTTTTAAAGAAGGGTGGCGCAGTCGTAGTGACGACGTGTGTTGTGTGGTCACATACGGCGTGATCACAGTCAACATTTATTTTTATTCTCTTGAAACATTATGCTTTTGAAAGCGCGACACACTTTATAAGTCGATGTTCAAATTTGCTATCCGTGTTGAAAAATACCAAATACTGCCCCGGTGGTGTTTGATAGTTTTTTCAGTTCGAAAACCATTGTTTCGTCGTCACATCACGACAAACTAGTATAATTGAGTTTAGCAGCGTCAAACTATACGCGCGACCTAGAGAGCGATTCCGGCCATTTTTTTTCTCCTCCACGGTCTTATAATTTATTTACAGCTGTTGCACTTTTTTTAAATCCTCTCTTCCTCTCTCTATTTCCACATTCGTACGAGAAAAAAAAACACGTCGCAGCTGTTCCCGGGCGTTTTAAGTGTCCGAGTGAAGGCGGCGGCCGCCACGAGGATAATAAGCTCACCCTGTGCGGCGGACGCGTCAGCTGGGGCCGCGATCGTTTCGGGATGTGCCGCGCGCGCGCGGAGGCGTTGAAAATCCCGTTCTGAGCTCCGTAGTATTTGTATTTTATTACGTTTTACGGACGGGGGGCGATTAGTCGTCGGATTAAAAGGGTTTGTGTGTATTGCTGCCCGCGGTGATCGTATTGTCGTCGCGTGTTCGGCGTACGATATTATCGGATACCCCACGAGAATCCCCAGCCCGGGGCCAGGTGTGTGTCCCCTCGTAGGAAGAAGGGCATGTCGCGGGAAGGGACGTTCGGGACAAAGACAGCAGGGCGGTCTTCTTCGGAGCAGACATCGTCTGACCGAGGGATGCGGGGCGGCGGCGGCGAAGACGATCCCGTCAACAAATACCGTTAGCGCGGCCGCGGGCTCTTCGGAAAACGCCGTTCGAATCGCCGACAACGTCGATCGAACGTTCGCGATTCCGAGTGAGCTGGGCTGTTTAACGGTCGAGAGACGGGTACACACACACACTACAGAAATTGAATTGGACACCGGAAAATGATATTATAATATGGGCCAAACAGAGTCGTCGAAATCGTTGTGGAATCTTGTGTGCGTGTAATGTAGGCGTAATTATCGACGCGAAAAAACCGTGTCGAAACGATAAAACCCGACGAGAAATATCGAGTGTAATATTTTATTAATACTGCTGCTATCGAATTTTCCTGAAAACGGTCGAAAAATTCCGAATGTCGGGCTCGCCGAACCGTTTTGACGGCGGTTATTACGAACGAAGCTACCACACGACACGACTGTGTCGATCGCGTGATTGTTTAAAGAAAACATCGTTTTATCGAAAATAGTTTTCTTTTACGCTTTCAGAAATCACACACGGCGGATTTTTTCGACGCAGACAGAAAATTATGCATTTTCAGATCAGTGTTGAATTTAACATGACTTGTTTACACGCAATATAGAAACGATATCGAAAAGACGACAGTTTTATTACATAATCAAAACGAATAAAGATTTACGCGTGTAAGTATTTGTAGTTTTATTAAAACCGGAATTTAATAACGAAAAAATTCATAGAGCTTTTTTATATAAGTTAGTGCATATTAGTATAAGCAGCATAGTTGCTCTCAATGTACAAAACGCGTTTGGATTATTATACATTTTCCAAAAAAAAAGATCGTCAGAAACAACGACGCCACTAAAACCGTGACCACACACGTCCGCTCGTTAATATATGTTTTTTTTTAGATTCTGAGCGTCAGCAAAGAATGTATTGTTTTTACAATGTTTTTTTTTTTTTTTCCGAGATCAATCTAGTACGAAGAATGCTCCGATGTGAACGTACGATATACCTCAAAAGATAGACGATTGACTCGAAATGGTATCATTATATTAGAAGCGTTTTTTTTTTTTTTCGAAGTTTTCATTATTTTTCGAGCCAAAGACGAATTTTTTCAAATCGCTCCGTTCGACTTGAAATTCATACGTGTCATTAAAAAGTGTTAAACGAGTTAACGTTAGTTGACTGCTGAAATTTCAAACGGTTTCGATCGTTTCAAAAGGGAGTCGTGGAAATTTAAAAAA
>CM029365.1:533474-549676 GCA_017140985.1 Hormaphis cornu
GACATTTTCGACTTTTCGGCACCAGCGCTTTCCGGGCCGCCGCCGCCACGTTCGGATTGTTTTCGAATCGTCGGAGGGCGTCTTCAAACGTTATACGTGTATAAAATACGTTTAGCCGGCAGATAATGACGTTTCGTCGTGAGATTTTCTCTCTAGCCCCCCGGCAAAACCACGTTGTATACACACGTATACGACGACGTTATTAACGAAGCAATTACTATAAATATATATATAGACCCGCAGACCGGAGCCGTTAACGCGGTTTACGCCACGTCGAATTTTTTATTTTTTTCCGCTAAAAAAAAAAAAATAATCGTTTTCCGTACGCGTGACTACCGCGTTATGATTGCGTTTTCCGGGTGAAACACACACACACTATTATTACGAGTCGCTAGTTTCGCGTAAAAATACGGAACGTGTGGACTGCGAAGAAGCCTGCGGCGAATCGCCGCGGTTTTGTGAAAACGTAGCGCGATGTTTTTGCGTCGACGAAAAAATTCGCAAAATACGCCGTAAATTATCTCGACGAAACGGCGGAAAAATTCGCAAAATACGCCGTAAATTATCTCGACGAAGCGTATCAAATTTGGATACCTACCAGTATAAACTGCGGATTGAACACGACGACGACGACGACGGCGACGACGACGACAAGACGCAGCATCATCGCGACTCGCCCCCGAAAATCGCGTCGTCAAGTCGACGAGGACTTTTATGACATCCACGGTGAATCATTACACGAGTTGAAGTGCATATATATATAGTTATTGTACAATAATACGTTATAAAACGATATGATAAATCTCAAAAAGTTTTTCCGACCGAGCTCAGCGGATCGGGCGTCATAAAATATACACAACCCTTATAAATATATCGTACGTCACTAATTATCTTTTATTTTTTTTCACGACGCGTCCATCTCGCGTTTTCAATCCTCAATCACTTTATTAAATGCTGCTAAAGAAAACGTATTTTCGTTGAATCAAAAAACACTTTTTTTTTCACACAAAACCGTGCTGAATATCGGAAAAAATTCCGGGGGAGACCTCCGAATTCCATCCGCTTCGGTCCACCCGTAATACGTTCGCTAGTATTGTTTGTAAAAAAAACGAAAAAATATCTCACGCCCGATATCATCTGCGATTTCAGACAACTCTAGTTGTATTATATAAAACATTATACCCGGTCATGTCATCGTCGTTATTACGTTTAACTTTTAAATAAAATATCATCAAACACGACCCTGTCACGCGCGAACGCAACGCGATCTAATAATATACCGCCAAGACCGACCGAAAGTCGCGTAGCGGTCCGAAAGAAAACGGTCGAATAATGTCGTCGGCTCGTTATTGACGAATGTTTCGTATTGAAAAAAGGCGTGGTGGGTCATGTTATGCCTACTGTGTAGGTGTATCATATAAGGCGGAAAACCGATTACCTAATTTTATAGATTCTAATCGCGTGTTTTTTATTCTTACGTTATTTTACCACCATGTCGTAATCACGATAAATTCAGCGCTGCTCCAATTTTTAAAGTCAGCACGTACTTAACGATAGGTGTAAAACAGTTTTTTTTTTGACATATAGAATTTTGGCCAACAACAACGATCGGAACTACATAAGCTGAAACGTGCACGTATAGTACAACAGTACGATTTTTGAACTCGGTATTGAACTTTTTTTTTTTTTCGTAATTTATGTCCGATAAAAAAATTAATTTTCCACAAAAAGTTTTGAACACGAGGTTTCTGACATTGAATAATAAATGTACCTACTAGAAAATTTCGTAGTCATAATTTTTATTTCAAGTTGTTTAAAGTGGGAACATTTTTGAAAATTGGTTGTATCTTTTATTATTTAAAAAATATGTGTTCAAATTTGAAAATTAAATATACGTTAAGTTTGTAAGATAAAATTTCTATCTGAATAAAAAAATTTCAAAAAAATCCGTCCGATAGATACCTAAATTTTTTTTTTTTAAAACAGTTGTCTAATATTTTTTTGATAAGTTGGCGAGAAAAATAAATTTCATTTGACTTGGGGTAAAAACTCCAAAACGGTTTCAACCATTTAAACGGTATTATATAATATTTTAATCAGCTCGAATTAAAAACGCGTCCATACCGAATAATATAAAGTACTATATTGTACGATAAATTTTTGTTGATATCGTTTTTACGATGATGTTTTTTTTCACAAATAATTTAGAGAATCGAACAACTTTCAAATCGTTTATAGTGTTCTAATATAACTGAATAATTGCGGGCTACACTTGAAAGTTTCGTGAATATAAACGTTTTTTTTTTTTTCAATAACTGCAACTACATTACCCCCGACTCCGTCCTAATCACTTCGAATGAAATTCGATTACCCGATGGAATCGTTGATCCAAAACGATCGAACTGCAGTCAATATACGTGTTTCGAGTCGGTAAAAAAAAAAAAATAAAAATTTAAACACTCATTAAATAGTATACTAAATTGTGTTCGAACGAAAGCTTCTTAGAACCGCGTGAGTTAAACGTCCGTTTTTTTTTTACAGGTGTTGCACCTCGTAAGTGAATATCGTTTTGAGTGTCAAACAAGATTTGTTTTCCTTCTTTTCTTCTAACTAAATGTAAAAATCTTTTCTGGTACAGTGAACCGCGAGAAGATTTCCCGCGAACAGTCGGAATAATATAGACTTTTTTTATTTTCTTTTTTTTTTTGGAAACTCAAATCCGCGTGTTTAGCGTAGCGGAAGAATTGATTTTCGTTTTACCGAACGTTTTTCTTTTCAATTTGCAAATTCCGAGAAAAAAGAATTTACTGTTAAAAATCACGTTCGATTTTTTTTTTTTTCGAATCGCTAAACCAAACAATGTATATTGGAAATCAATATTGTCTTAACTGTATTTTTTTTTTACCACTCGTGGGAAGTGAAACGCGTTTTTTTTTTTTTGTACGTTATTACCGTTATCTTTTATGAAAAACAACGACACCTGACTACAGTGTATTTCTATCCGCGGCCAACGATTTTAATTTCTAAATTTCATTTCCTATGTCAATTTATTTCATTTGTTTTTTTTTTTTAATAGTTTAAATATCTTAAATCGATCGATTCGCCCGCGGTTCGTTTAGTACGGCACCGTGTGAAACACGAATGAATATACTAAGTACCTGCTATCGAATAAAAAACAAAACAAACTGTAGTGAAATAATTAGATACCAACAAGCGGATAGGCACTATATTATGTATGTGGACGGTTACAATTTTAAATTGTTTAACGTCGTGAATAATTTATCGCGTGGTTTTTTGTTGTTTTTCTGAAAAAAACATAATACAATACTTTTGTGCGGTGTCGACGTGTAATTTATATTCTAATTATCTGTCCAAAATATATACTACCCGATAATTATATACCTATATGTACGCGTGGTTCGGTTTTATTTAATTTAGGGCACTATAATATGCTATACAGGTGAATTATAAGTGTATTCAAAACGAAAAAATAGTGATCAATACACAACCAAAAAAACAATGTCTAGCGAGACCCATCAGCGGATTTGGATTCCAAATAAAAACTTCTCCATTTTTGCGATTATTACACTCTTGCATTTTTAGACACACAATCGAACGTAAATACAATACAATATCAACAGAGCGTGTGTACTTTACACTAACAACGCGGATTTCCCGAAAAAAAAAAAAATGGACAGTTTTAGATTCTGAGCGAAGCTAGGAATGTAATTTTGTTTACTGTTTTTTTTTTTTTTTCAACGACTTTTCAGTATTTTAAAGTTACCACTCCTAATGGTAGGTATACAGACCGACTCCGGTGATACTTTGGTTTTTTTCGGAAGTTTGCTTACTATTCGAATTCAAAAAAAAAAATCAAGAATTTGACGGCGAAAAATTTTCAATTTTCACTTTTGTAATGACGTTTTTTTGGTAAAAATATGCAACCGTTACGTTGAATACCAAACAAAAATTGGGATTTTGGCTTTCAATTGTATTTTATTCGAAGCATTCTTTGGTATTTTTATTTATTTCCTGAGTTACTACGTGCCGAAAACGACGAAATTGCCAACTCCTGCGTCAGGACGGCTGTAACTATATATTAAACTGTCGTTGTGAAAAATTATTCCGTGTCATTTTCAAAGTTTTTGTGTACCAAATCAATAATTTAATACGTCGATTGAAAAAAGTTTTGAATAATTTTCTAAGTATATATTTTTTGTAAAATATGGTTTTTACCAGGACTATAGATAACCGATCTCGCTCAAATTGGTTTTTTTATACTCGTACGTCAAACAACCCGCGCGACCGAAAGTGATCCCGGCTGTTCTTTCGCATAAAATATCCGATTCGTTTGCCTATACGCTATAATAATCTCATAAACACTATATTAACGAATATCAGTTACGAATATCTTAAAATAATTAATGTGAAGTTTTAAAAATTCCAATTTTTAATTCTTCGTGCACACGCTATGTATATGTTTTATAAATTATACACCCTGTGTAGTATTTTCGTATTTTTTGTCAATACGTATAGCGTTCGTCAAAAATTTCTTCGAGCTTTTAGACATCCTGAATAAATTATATGACGCGAACATCGATTTTATCAAAATCCAGTGTGTTCCGCGCGGTTTGTAAATGTATATATATATATTATATTTTGCCGTTTTTTTTTTTGTGTAAATGTATGATATTATAATCATGTTTACTATACCGGGAACAGCGTTTGCCCCCAAAAAAATGTATAAAATATCGTTTTTATACGACCGCAGCATCCGAGTCTCAAAAATAAAAACTATAAAGAACCAAATTATTTTTTTATATTATCGTATTATTTTCGCGCACAACAACGTTTCTCGACTATATACGGATATCGATCTACAATAAACGTTGAAGTTCGCCAGTGATATCTCTGCGAGGGATTACAAAAACGATCGAGATTTTCGGTAAAACGGAAATGTGCCGGCAAAATATACTTTCTTCTGTTTTTTTTTTTTTCGAAAGATTTCCCAATTTATTTAAGACGCGTATAAAAAAGTATTCCCCGGTCGTCAAATAAACTCGAGTTTAACTGGAAATTACTGCTTATGCGTATATCACTGAAAAAATAAAATTTTACGGGTTCAATTATTGTTTGTCGACGAAATGAAACGTCGTAGAAATCAGTACATTACATTTTATGAAAAAAAATGTGTCTACAGTATAGTGTTGCCGACTATAACAATATGAAAATACCGCCATCCTAACTATTTCAAAACATTTACGTTAATTTAAAAAAAAAAAAAAATCACTGAGAGTAAAAAAAAAAAACACTAGTGGACAGTAATCAATCAATAATCATTTAAGTATTTGCAGCAGTTTGGTTCTTATACCTAATACACTTACTACAGTTACTACATAACTCAAATATATAAAATCATTTTGGTATAATTACTGTCGATCTCAGTTTCTGATTTTCAGAAATTCAATACCGTCAACGTAGGGTACTTGACAATCGCGGTAACCAATTTTATATTGAAAAACAAACCACCGTTTTGTCTACGACTAAGTCGAAACAATAGTTAGGAAATATTATGTTCGTTAACCCATTCGTCCATACTAGTTTTTTGACAAAAACGATTTCACAAAATTGAACATTTAGGTCACGCTTAAGGGTCTTTGTCGCATTCGATTTTATGAAGCAATAAATTGGTCTCAGCAGTTCCATAAATTATTAGGGTTATCCGATTTCCATTCTAAGGACGGTTCTGAACTCGTTATGATGTTTACTTTTAGTTTTTATAAACAATTTATTTTTAAAGAAATAAATAATCATTGAATCAAAAAATCATTGAAAATTGAAGTTGTGACAACGTTTGATCGAATTTAAACGGCCACCAATTTTGGAAAACTTATTTATTTGAAAAATCATCTTGTAAAAGCAGTGTTTAAGTTCTGTTCTTTATTTCATTTTATCAATGTCGGCCACGGGCCAATCGAAAAGATTACAATCGTGGAAATGCAAAATGATCTTTTTGAGATTATAATGTCATGACTAAAAATAAATTTTTCCCGTTTAATTAACGATCAATTGCTCCCAAATGTTCCAATACGTAACGTTTCTCGTTATAATCACGTGTTCAGAACCATTTTCAGGACGAAAATTGGAAAAATACAAACTCAGTTGTATCAGAATATCCACGAAAGACGAAGAACCTTAAGGAACGCGTTTACTATAATAAAAAATTAACAACATTATATTGTAACGCGTATAGTTATATTGAAATAAACACATTTATATATAAATATTTGACTGTCGCGTGGCAGGGCGATTTGTTTAGTTTACTGCATAAATCAAAATATAGCTTGAACTCTAATTATTAGTTGAAAAAAAAGCGGATATTATAACCTTAATATTGTTGCAATATATTTTTCCGACTCACGGCTATAATCGTTTTGTATGGATTTGTTACAGGTACGTAAACAGATCAATATCTACTTCGCAGCTGTCAAAATGTCAAACTTGAATCCCAAGTAAAATTTATAACCTAATTTTTTTTAAATTTTAGCGCAAACACGCTTTCATCCTAATATTTATTATGATAAATAAATCAAATTGGCTTAAGATTTTTAACGAGTTAAATGTTACTAGGAGTCTATAGGTATATGTTTTGAGCAGAATTAAATTTTCATCTAGTCTAAAAAGCTGGATTTTAATGTTCTAGCATAATTCAAAATATTTAAAATTGTTTAACGATCGCAACGAAACGTATTTAATGATCTAAGTTTTTAATTTGTGGGAAAATATAACTGAATTATGTGCCTCGTAGATGAATTACGCTCTCTTCTTTAAAAATAAAAATCATGTGTCTACTACAAACTATATACACTTAAAATAAAACTGTTCCCAGTGAAACGTGTTTTTTCGTTAAATTTTCGGGAGTATAACGACGTTCTTCCACACTTACATATTTATTTTGCAATATAAGAGATATTTGAGGGGAAAATCCAATCATTTTTTTTTTTTGTGCTTAAATGGTTTGCTTATACTTACTAACCTATAGTTAATACAAGGCTTACAAGGACCCTAAGAATATTTGAAATACATTTTCATTTATTGTTTAGGCAGTTACTACAGTTTGAAAATCGAAATTTTTTCATTTTATGGTCTTTTACGCTAGATTTGTCTGTTAACTTTTAAATGTACATAATCTATACAATATACTGGCCGATCTATACTGTTGTTGGCGAAATTTAAAAAATCGATTTTTTTTAAAGTTATTAGAGTTTAAATGTTGTTAAAAATTAAATTTTATAAATATTTTTTTTTTTAAAAAATAAAAAATTTAAAAAAAAAAAAAAAAAAAAACTCAACGTCAGTATGCAGGTATTGCAGTTCTCAATTACTGTAATCATATTAAAAACGAAAATTAGTTTATTATTGTTTCATTTCCGAGAAAACCAAGATTCCTTACAAAAATTGCGATAGGATTATAGTGTAAAACCCTGCTCTGGCGGAATTCGATTGTAACTCTTTCGGATATTCATTCCCTCTTAATCGCTAATCAATGTCATAGTCACCTAAATAAAAAAGTATTTTTTTTTTTTGTTTTTAGATTCTGAGTGTTAGCGAGGAATGTATTGTTTTTACAATGGTGTTTTTTTTTTCTGTCAACAACTTTTCGCATAGACAAAATGCTCCGATTTTCAAAGTCAGCGTCTCTAATGAAAAGTCTATATGGACTCCGGTGGTTTTCATTTTTTATTCGTTAAATGTTGGAAAATTGTCGAAAACCTTCGACTTATTTTTAGAAATCGTAACTCAAAAAAATTTTGATACAAAACAAAATATCTGAAAAAAAGTTTCAAAAAATCCGTCCAGTATATACTAAAAGCGTATTGAAAAATGGTGGATTTCGGTGTTATAACAATAAAATTATGCACCATTGATACTGAAATCCTATTATTAACTCCGCAAATAATGGTCCATACGGTTTGAAATTTTCACACGTTATTTAAATTGTTGAATTTGATTTTTACCGAAACGCGTTTACTCGATAACTGAGCTCGCTCAGAATCGTTTTTTCGAAGGCGACAATCGTTGCTGTTAGATATTAAATAATACGTTTGGATCACAACTCCCAAACCTGCAGTGAGACCCGCACCCGATAAGCGTATAGTCGCTTTTCCGTCGATCTACCCACGTGAACCTTACCTACTAACCGAATGCCGGTTTTTCGTTTTCGTTACGTCTCAAAGATACACAGTTGCGCCTTTTGATTATGCGACATCGCGTTTCATTTGCTACTACGGGTGCGTATCATTACTATTTTTCGCGGTATACATGAAACACGATCCGATTTTTGGATCAAACAACAAAAATATTAGTACATTTCCGATTGCCATCGAAACAATTCGTCGATCGTTGTTCTTCTTTCCGGGCAAACGTTCGTCTTTTGTAATTTCGTACGCTTCGGTCGCGTCTTTTGCACAATATATAGTATTGCGATGCGTGCGCCCTAAGTTAACAACAATATTACCCACATAAAACCGGAGTGCGTAACCGACAAGAGCGGGTTTTTTTTTTGGAAAGTATCGAGCCGCATGGAGATGAACTGCGGTATTTGGTAAGTATAGAGACTCGGAGTAAACAATATGTGTGCATACGAGAGAGAGAGAGAGATAGGAGAATTTGCGCACATAAACAGGGTCATGAATAAAAAAAAAAAAACTACAACTATAGCTGGAGACCGTAATTGGAAACATTCAGGTAAACAAACGCGACCGAGCCAAAAATGTAAAACAGAAAATTATTTTACGTCGGAATGCCCTTGTAGTACGTTGCTGGTAGGTACTGCAAAGCAAACGGAACAGACGTATTTGTTGTTTGACGAAATTGAATTATTGCCGAAACGTTAAGACTCCGATGGTGTATAACTTTTAGTTTTTAAACCTTTTCCGCGTTTCTGCTCGGGAAATCAGTCGCGAAGTTTAAAAAACAATTAAAAACGTACAAAAAAAAATCATATGTCTGACGCCAAAAACCCCGAGTTTGTCGACGATGATAAGGAGATAATTATTCGTATACATTTTAAAGTTCGTTTAATGGTTAGGTTTATCGGTTTCGATAGGATAGAAATATTTTCTCCAGACAGAAAATTTTAAAATGCACTTTGATGGTTGAAAAACAATTTTAAAATAATAACCGTTTAACTTTAGAACGGTTAAAAGTACATAAAAGAATTACACGGAATCGTACGTCGGTAGTGAACGATAATGGATCATAATTTTAACACGCTCTAACACTAGACTAATATTTTATGATACGTTTTAGATTCTGAGCGCAGCGAGGGGTGTATTGTTTTTTTTTGTCAACAACTATTTTCGTACAGAAGGGACGCTCCGATGTTCAAAGTCAGTACCTTTAACGAAAGGTCTATGAACTTTTTCGGAATGTCGCTCACTTTTTGAGTTCTATAAGCCAAAAGAAAAACAAGTCATGAATTTTACGGCAAACAGTTTGAAATTTTCAGATTTGTTTTCTGGTAGAAGCAGTTCTCCGGTCGGTACGTCGAAACTTGGAACTTTGGCTTTGAGTTTTATTTTATTCGAAACATTTTTTGATGTTTCGACCGTTTTCTGGGCCACGACAACCACGAAAATGGCGAAATCGCCGAGTCGGACACATCGATTCGGTTTTTTTGGCCTTAACGACGAAACTGTTGATCAGAAACAAACCGAACTTTTTACGTGTTACTCGAATGAGTGTGATACGGGTTTTGATCGAGCGATGACTTCGAGAAAATTTTCTTCAGCCGAGCGCACAGAACTCTGTATTTCTCGACAAATTCGGGGGGTGGGCTATCATTGAGAACTTCCTAATAAGTCGCCTCCTGTTTTACCGTCCTAAAAAGTAGACTATACAAATCCTACGATATCGTCGCCGGGATAGGAGGGTAACTGTCCTGTAGGATATTTTTAACTGTGATTGTCCCAGGTCACCTAGGCTACCACCAACGAGTTTCGAGAAATTAACGCTTGTGGCCCTAGCCGTGCAGCGCGTAGTTTCAGGGACTGGCTCGCCGGTGTAGGATTCTACGGCGCGTGAACACCCGGAAAGGGATGACCGTTCAAGAACGGTCGCACGTATCGCGTGTAAACGCCGCGTATCGTGCGTGAATCGTATCGCGACAGTAATTGCAGTGATTTTGTTTATTTATTGCATTTGGTCCTCCCCGCGAATCCCTGTATCGCCTGCAGCACCCTTCGCGCGTTTCCCCGCGGGGACCACCGGAGCGCGTTCGGTGGTACAGTGTGCGATAAAACGCATTTGCAAATGATTCCCCTAACGATATCGGAACCGAAACCGAGGAGACCGTCTGTAAGAGCATATTTTTTTTCGTATAACATATTTTCGAACGATTAGTCAGAACCGTTTTGTCGTGCGGTCACCAAAACCGGAGGGATGGAGAAATCGAAAAAACGATTTTGTTAAAATTCACCAACACGTTTTCGAGGGCGCGGAGTCGGCAGCAATGTTCAAGCGACCGTCCGCGGGAAGAATTCGCTCCGTGTCTCGTAGAATTTAATTTTTTTCTTTTTCATTTGTTCCTGCACACGTGGAAAATTTCGTAAGCCGGATTTAAAATCGCGCACGATGGTTTTGTCGAAAACTAATCGAAACAATCCGGGATCGCTCTGTAGGGGTCGAACTCAAAAAGTAAGCTAAAACACGAATACTTCCGACCGGAGTTCGTAAGACTTTGAATGTCGGAGCATTTCTACCACCCGAAAAGCTGTTGACAGAACTAAACAAAAAATAACTTCGTTGTAACAGCAATACATACTCGTTCCTCGCCGGCGCTCAGAATCTTAAATCGCGTGCGAGTTAAAACTCGTATATACGTATATTATTATTTAACCGAATCGAGGATTGTTATATTTATCGTTAAGTAAAAAATTATCAGAACATCGGGGAATCGGTGTAATAATACTGCAAATGATCGCGCAACGTAAACAATATCGTATATGATCAAATTAAAAACTATCATTTTCCTTTACGAATTTAAACGCGAAAACGATTGTTCGAGGTAAAACGCCGACACAATTCAATATAAAAACGTTTTAACATTATTTACGTCTAAATTGTTATCCACTTCTCCTGCAGTACTATTTGTTTGCAAATACTTGTTTTCGAAAATTCGAGTATTTCGACGACCCGATAAAACATTTTCGGATAGGTGTCTGACGTATTTTTCGTATTTATTTTTTTTTTTTCAACAACTTTTCGGATAGAAGGAATGCTCAGATTTTTAAAATCAATACCTCCGTTGATAGGTATATGGACTCCAGTGATTTTTTGATTGAAGATTTTTTTAAATTTTGCCTACTTTTTGAGCCGAATCGCAAAAAACAAAAACGAATCGGGAATATTGGAGAATTTCACAGTAAAAAGTTAGAACGATTTGAAATATTTGTGATGAAGTTTTCGTATAAAAGGGATGCTTCGATTTTCAGTACCTCGAATGAAAGGTCTATAAACTCCGGTGGTACTCAAGTTGAATTTTTTTATGAAACATTGCTTACTTTTTAAGTTTGGCCACGAAAACCGAAAAAAAAAAATTGAGACTTTTACGCCGAAAATTTCGATATTTTCAGGTTGACGTTTTCGGGTGGAAGTGCTTCAATCATTACGTTAAATACCACATAAAAGCTGGGATTTTGACTTTAAATTTTATTTTATTTGAAGCATTTTTCGACACTTGGATTATTTTCTGAGTTATATTTTTTTTTAATCGTTATAGAAAATTATTTTTCAGAAATGTTTTACGTGAGTTTGCAGCCACGTGAATCAATAATTTGTTCGTTATATTAAACACAGTAGCTATTGAAATGGACGATGCTTGAAATCAATACATTATCATCAAAGTTTTATAGATTTTTTTTTTCGTCCCAATTTTAATATGAAAAACCACACAAATCGACCGCATAATAGCACGAATTACATTCTATCAGAACGAAATTATTTCCAATTTTACAGTAGGCTTTGAAACATTTTTCTGGAAAAGAAATTTTAATAACTCGTAAAAAACGTAAAATACGACGTTCTTTACGATAAACCACACTATTCGGTTTTTTTCAGCATTCTCGTAAATAAATATTGATGCCGGTCAAAATGAGTTTAAGACTGCTATGTACCGTATAAAAAGGACGTCGATGGTTCAATCCTATACCCAGCTCCTTTAAAACTTACCAAAAATGTTTGTGTATTTTTCGTTGTTCAAATATTCGACGCTCCCGATCGACAAATAGAATAAGTCGTACTCAAATTTTTTTTTATATAATTTTTACAAAAACTCGATAAATATCAGTGTATATAATACACAAATATTCCAGCCAGTTTAAAAATTTGTTTTACGTCTATCGTTCGATCGCGATTAAATAGAGTTTTTAATTTCTCTGTCCCTCTATTCTCTTTATTTCTTTATTTTACTCACCGAGCTCATTCTGAATCGTTATTTCCATTGGCAATTTTTAATTGTTTACAGATTTAATATGCGACTTCTGTATAAATTCCTTCCGAAACAGTTGCCCACTGCATCAAACTGACCACGCGACCTGGAGTGATTCCGGTTTTTTTTCAAATTTTGTTAGCATACACGCGACTGTTTTTAAAGAACGTCGCGTTTCCTTTATTCGTCATATAATTTATATATGGCCATTCCAATTTCGCAACTGACGGAATTATGATCCGAATGACCGTTAAATATTTTATAGCAATTATATTTTTTCTGAATCGTTATTTTACAATAAATAAAATGTCCACCCGTTATTTTTTTACCGTCAAAGCCTTTCAAAAACGTATAGTTACAAATAATTGATTATAATTGCAGTTTAGACTTCACCTAGTCAGTGCGACTAAATTACAGTACCTACTTACAAACTTGTTAAACAATCGCAGCTGTGTTATGTTGCATACGTTCTCCGATAAATTCACTTCCTATATACGTTCAACGTACAGTACGACTCGATCCAATTTAAGGTGTAATGCACTCGGATCGCTTTCTCGAACACTTGATAAAAACTTTGAACAAAACAATTAAATCCTTGCCGCGGATTACAAAATGAAAATCGTCTCATCGTTTTAAGTCTCGATGGATTTTGGGAATCCAATTATCAGACGATTTAACAGAACCCGATTCGTACAAAAATGCGGTTAAAAACAGCGATTATTCGATAGAAAAATAAATCATAAATTTGTACCTTTTTTTTTTTTTTAATGAAACGGATCGTTTTTTCTTGGTAATTATTAAGGTTATTACAAGTGCTACGAAACGTAAACTCGCTGATTGTGTAAAATTTTAAGTATTGTATCAAATTACATCGAATTTAAATCATATTCCTCAAACTTATTTGTGCTATATAGGGCACATTCCACTCGAAAACGCACAAATAATCGATTTTCGTCGTTTTTGGCAGACAACTAAAAAAATGATAAAAATATCAAAAAAGATAAAATATATTTAGAAACGAAAATCTCAACTTTTTTGTAACACTTATTCAATGTCAAGATCGGAGCCACCTGCTAAAGTGTTCGTACGAATGTCACGGTTTCGAACCGTTTTTCGAAAACAGTTAAAAAAATTTCTCGAGTTTTTGGACATAAAAAACAACCGAAAAATTTCAATTCGGGTACAATCCGAGTACACGCTTTCCAAACTTTTTTCGACATTTTTCCATTGGACGCGCGATGGTGGCGCACTGGCCGTCGAAGTGTTCTCGGAAAGACAAAAACCATAATTTAAAAAAAAAAAACTAAATACTGATATTGTTTTTGCTCGTGAATGAAATTCATAACCAGGAAATCAGCAGAGATCAGCTAAAACATCGTTTTCGTCTCATAAACGCCATTCGCAGTGTGAATTCCGCAGTATTTATAACTTCCTCTTTTTGTTCCATCCCTTGTGGATTTTATAATGAAAAAACGCCCCCTCGGCGTGTGTGTGTCTCTCCGATTTCAATTAACCGCCGCGTTTTCAATTTATACATTTATGCATACAGGGTGTTCCAAACTTAAAGGTTACAGTAATTATAATCTCGGGAAGCGCAATGAAAATAGAAAAATAAATTTCATAATACGATCGTTGTTTGTGTCTTTTTTATATTGTAACTTTTAAAACTCGAGCAGCGCCTTGAACAATTTTTTCGTTTGTGTTGTATACGCATGGCTTTTTAATGAATTTTTATGATGGAAAAACGCGATATTTTCCATAGACAACAATAGCTATAGAAGTTTCTAAAATGTATGCGATTCTACATATTGTAACAGTCTGGAGCGCTACGAAACCACCAATTTTAGTTATTGACATAAACGTTATTTTCAAACTAAAACAATATAGTCCGTATTTTTTTTAGTAACTATTAACACTATTAATATTTAGAGAGGTCTCTAGCTTGTAGAGAAAATTCTATATGAAAAACAATTGTTTTTCGACCACCAACAAAATTCGTTAAAAACTTATGCGCAAAAAGTATTAATGGTGTTATTTGAGTTTTAAAAGTTACTAAAAAAAAAAAAACGCTACTGTACGTGAAAGAAAATTCGGATTTGTAAATATTGTTGACCGTAAAAAATGAAACGACAAAAATTTTGGAGCACAGCGCAGAATGTACAGTGACGTTTTTGTTTTTATTTGAACACTTTTGCAAGCTATTGGAAATGCTCCGATTTTTTTTTTGAATCTCTTCTGAATGGTTTTTGGATTGAGCCGGTACGAGACTCAAAATTGATAAAGTAAAAAAAACTATATGGAGAAACTATATCAATCACTGCAAACGTGTTATTGACGTATCGATTCGGTTTTTTGACCATAACATTCCAAAATTATGATCGGGACAAGCTGAAACTTTTACACGCGATAATACGAGTTTGATGAAAAATCGTGCGGTTTCAAACATTTTCGAGCCGAGTATTTTGAAATTCTCGAAAAATTTACCAAGACGCCATTACTGCTTAGAGAACTGAGCTCGCTCGTAATCGTTATTTTCGACAAGGCAACTCGGCTTTCAGATATTTTGTATAATAGGTACGTTTTGAACCGCAGCGTCGTCAAACTAATGAACGCGGCGTAGTGTGAGATCCCGGTTTTTTTTTTTCGTGTGTGTGTGTGTTTTAAATACTTTCCGAGATAAATGCTGAAAAACACCGCAATTATATATATAGCTCGCTGTAGGTGGCTCGACTTGTTTTTCGCGCGTTACATCGCTGACTGTATGTAAAAAAAAAAAAAATAAATAAAAATAGTTATAATCGAAAACGAAAAGTCAAAGAGAGACGTAAATAACGGCGGCCGCCGCTTAATGATCCGGACGTTTATCTGATTGTTTTTTCGAACCGTATGGCGGCTTTTTCCATTGTGCGTGCTCTTTTTGCTGGTAAAAATTAATGTTGCGAAATTCATAGATTTATATGTTCTCCTTACGTTTTTCCGGTGTGCCCACCTACCACTCACCTCAGCTCGTCCGTGTAGTATAAACGTTCGTTTTTGTGATAATATCGGCGCGAAGAAACCGCGAGAAAATCGACTACTCGTCGAACGATTTATGTACACCGACTATACCTACTACTGAATACGCTGTAGGAAACGTTTGTATTCAAATAAACTACGGCGGCAGAGAACGCGCTTAAAAAAATTATTTTATAATATTTCGCTCTCTCCCAATAGCGAATCTCGTTTCACGATAACGTTATAAAATTTTCACCGTCTCACTAACTAACGGTTGTTTCGAGAAATTATTTAGTCCAAAATTTTCGAAACGAAACATTATTTATTATAAATTTTTGGTAATAAGCCCACCACCTTGCGACTACCGCATGTTTGGACCACTGAAAAAAGCCCTCGGAGGAGGTGAAAGATTCAACACCGACGACGAGGACGAAGAGGAGTTCGTGCGCACATGGCTGTCCGAGTTGTCCAAAGAATTCTCCGGGATCAAAAACCTTCCGGAAAGGTGGAGAAAATGCGTAAATTGTGAGGGGGAATACACCTAGAAAAACTGTGAATTTTTGTAAATTTTTTCGATAATAACCAAAACGAGTAATTGTGTCTCGATCATATTTGAACCGTATATGTTTATAACGACGTTCGATCTCCGTTCGTAGATTTTACGCGTACGTGTGTAAAAGTGCGCAAACGATGTTAACAAACGGTTCGATATTAAGCA
>CM029365.1:587910-627485 GCA_017140985.1 Hormaphis cornu
TAAGAAAGGATTGGACCTAACCTAACCTTAGGATAGTAGTTTTTGTTTGGTCATAGTTTTTGGGAACGCGCGCGCCTTAGGTCGAAAAGGTTTTGGTAAATGTTTTTACAATACGCGATATTAATAAACGTGACTCGATCAGTTTCAGAAAATTGCTCTTCTTCTTTTATCTTTCGGGCTGGACGATCTTATGCGGACAATCCGACATGATCGCTGTAGGATTTTCGAATGTCTTTTAAATATGTAAAACTTTTTAACTATTGAAACGACGACGACGGTGACGTATAACAATACAATTGGATAAAAGGAAATGCGAGACAAAAGTGATCGTTTAACCGTATCATTTTATGTCTTCTATTCTTTTCAAAAACACGATTCTCAGCGAACTTGGTCGTCTAATAGTTCTACGTAAGTTCTTCTTCTCTTTCTCCTTCGTAAGTTCTATACATAGCTAAAACATTATTGAAATCACTTGAAACCTTTATCAAATTATCATAATATCTTACCTATCTTAATGTAATGTAAAAGTTTCAGATTGTTTCGATCTTTATTTTTTTTTTTGACGTTATGTCCAAAAAAAAAAAAACTAAATATATGCGATGTGTAAAAAACGCGTTTGCCGTGATGTTTCTCCGAAGGCTGTAACTTTTTCAATTTTAAACTTTCAACTCAGAGTGCAATTAGAGTTTAGGAATCTTTCATTCGAGGTACATACTGACTTTAAAAATCGGGGCATTCCTCTCATACCCTTAAAATGGTTCACAGAAAAAGAAAAAAACCAATACGCGTATCCTTCGCCAACGCTCAGAATCTAAAAGACCACCGTGTCTCTGTCAAAACGAATCCGAAACGAATGGAAAACGTTCTGAAAGTTGATGATGAGAACAATACATTTTGGTATTATTATTTTCCACCGATGATGCTGTTTGCAAACACAATCGCGTACGGTGCGCGATGGTTAGCGAATTTTACTACTACACAGCTGATGTCGTCGTCAGGAACAAGACATCTCGTGCAATTCGTATGCGTGTAATTAGATTCTCGAGTAATGATAATACAATTACACTACGTTTTCGTACAATATGATACGTTCATATTTTGCTTAGTAAACTCGCGCATTCGATTATACAAGTTGCGTTTCAACGGAAATCGCGAAACTCAGCATGTTCTATACTCATTTCTCGTTCGCAGCATATAAATAATTAATAATATCAATAAAACCATCGTGATGTTGCGTTTAGCAGTTGTATTCTATTTACTAAAAAAAAAAAACGGCTGTTTACCAACTAAGTTTAGTAATATTTTTGTTGAAAAAAGCCAAGACCACTCAATGTCGCATGAGTAGTTTGACGGAATAACGACTACGGTTTGGGGTGGGCCACTGGTTTGGGAGTTGCGGTTTAAACGTGTTATTCGCTAAATCATCGAAAAAACGATTCTGAGCAATGCCTCGGCTCAATAAAAAAAATTCTCTAGTGCGATTTTCAAAAATTTTTAGTCACATCTACATATTTCCAACCTCGTGTCAAAGCCTTTACATGAAAAATTAAACTTTTTATTAATTAGTAAAACCACAAGGAAATATATATTTTCAAAAGTTCTATATACTTTAATGGAACCTGCATTTCATCCGTAAAAAACATTTTGAAACCGAAAGTCCGAAAAATCGCGTTATCGACTATATCAAAGTCGCATTTGCCGTATTTTTTACCGGTTTTTTCGTTTTGGTTTTTGGGTATACATTTTGTTAAAACAATAAATATAACTCACCGAGGATATAAGAAGTTAGGCTTTCAGAAAATGTATCGACCGTTAAAATCCGCCAAGGGGCGCTATGCGTGTCACGGATACAAAACAAAAGACATCTTTGTAAAATCGATAACGTTCAGAATCTAAAATACGTTAACGACGGGAAGAAATGTATTAAAAATTATATTCTTCGTGATAAAATTATATTATTGAAATCAAAACCGTTTCTAATGGTCTTTATTGTAACACTAGTCAAACTGAAATCGTGTGATAGTTATTGAGACTCGGTGACGAGAAAATTCGTTTCTTCGTTTGCTGCAGGGTTTCGTCGAACGTTCTAAAATTGTCGATGTCGGCGGAGCGATATAATTACAATAACAGCGTGACTTTCAAAGATAACGAACTTTACAGTTTGGAGTGTGTACAAAGTAAAATGATGTGTTACATAAATACATTCTGCGTCAGATTTTAAAATCGCGTGTGTACCGTATTTTTCGAATTAAAGAGACGACACGTAATGTGCCAACTGAAAGAAGAACACAAAGCGTTGAACAAAACAACAATACCACTCTATACGAACGCGTTTGTTATTTCTAATGCCAAACTCCGAAACTCTGACACACGAGTGTTTGTTTTGTGTGCTCTAAGTTCTGACCCGAGTCTGAAGTTTGTACACGGACCGCAGACAGTAAAACGTGTCATCTCCACGTAGTAGCACCGCAGGTTTTTTCGCTTTCGGTTTACTATATCGTGCCGGAGAAGCGTCCAACAAATGCGATTCAATATTCTAAAATACCGTTTTGCCGCGATTAACTGTCGGCCGTTTCGAGTTTTAGAGCGGAGCTCGTTGTATTTTTTTTTTTTACACAAATTGTTCTTCGATCGTGCGTGTAGAAATTGAAAAAGACAAAGTTTTCGACTCCGAATGACGAATGACGAAAATACGTCATCTTGGCGAACTCGTGTGATTCGGAACCGACGTCGATAGCTCGCCATCGTATACTATCGAGCTTTGTAGTCGCGTATGGTCACGAATCAAAATAAACCCGTGTGGACTGCGCCGATATAAAAATCGAGTCGCCAAAATGAACGTGTAGAGAGTTCACTGACGGATGATTTGATTTGTTCGTTCCGCGAACAGTGCGCCGTGTAAGGTCGAATCTTGGTCATTGTTTTTCGTGGAAAAAAAAAAAAAAAGATAAAACTTATTTGGTCCACGAACGCACTCGTAAATTGGCGACGAGTATTTTGTGCGTTAAAAACCTACGGTTTATGGGTTAGGTTAAGTAACGACTATTCGCACAAAACTGCGGTATGGATTTTGTTGTTTTTTCCGAATACGTCGAGAGGAAAACGATTTCGCGAATCCCGTTTCCGCGTACAGCGAAATTCGTGTCCGAAAGGCGGCTAAGTGGATGATACACGTTTATCATACTATCTCATATTTTAACGTTTTTGCGAAACAACGCGCTACGTATATTATACGAGTATTATCGTCGTAACAATAATTTAGCCGCAGTCGTAGAGGTGTAGAAAGTTTTAACCGTTCGCGTGAATATATCGGTATATATTATATTGTGTTATTGCTGTTGTTGTTACTGCTGTCATCGTTACAATATTATAGCTGTTGTACTGTGGAGTCGTGCAGAATTAACGACTCGTGAACTACTGTGGAGTCGCGCTGTTCATTGCTCGGATAAAACGTGCGCGATATTCAACGGCCTCTCTCATAACGATATACGATATGTATAAACGATTTGAGACAACGGCGTCTATTTCTGAGATTCGTCAGCGAGAATACCTACGTTTTTGAAGTGTTTTTTTTTTGTTATTCTGTCAACAACTTTTCCGGTAGAACGAGTGCTCAGATTTTATCTGAATGTCAGAACCTCTCTACTGATGTATCGTATGTACCTACTGTGGACTCCGGTGTGTGTATTCGAAGGTTTTTTTTTGGAAATTTCGTGTACTTTTTGAGTTTTTCCCCCCGAGAACAAAAAAAAAAATGGCGATTTCGGAAAATATTACGGTATGAAAAATTTTCGTTATAAAAATTATTCCATGTCGTTTTCACACTACCAAACTAATTGAATACGACGTTATGAGCGATTGAAAAATGTTTTTACTCCCCGGTAGCTACGCGATATTTTTCACACAGTATCGATCGTTAAAACGACGATCGAAACAAGCTTTTATATATCAGGTGAAATAGAACAAGTTCGATAAAAATTTCGAGTAATTTCATAAATGATCGAGCTAAGTATTCATGTATATTTATAAAACTTTGAAATACTCGAAACGTTTACCGGTACTGCCGCTGAACTCGATCAAAATCGTTTTTTTTTTTGGAACGAGATGACATTGCTTTCAGATATAATGCGTTCGAACCACAACTTCCAAACCGTGAGTCACTACCCAAAGTGACACTATGATATGCCTGCTTTGCTGCTCTCACTCGTTTTTCGGTCGTCGGACGTAATGTGTGTGGTGTGGCCACGTAATGTGTGTACCGACGACGAACATTCCCAGTGGCGGAACTAGACATTTTAATTAGACTGGGCCACTCATGAGAGTCAATTTTTTTATTACATTTAAAACAATAGATTCTTAGCAAATGTATACATTAACACGGAACCAATTAGCCTGGGCCATGGCCCAGTTGGCCCAGGCCGTAGTTCCGCCTATGAACATTCCCCGTGGCTGGCTGGATTTATATAGTTGATTCGCCGCGACTCGATAACGAGCAAACGTAACTTATCTCGACGGTTAAATCCGTTATTGGCGTTACGGAATTGTATGTATTAATGTGCGAACGGTTGTAACCTAAATAATTTTTTGTGTGTATTCGATCGAGAAAAAAGAGCACATTGCGTATTATTTTCCACGAGATACGTTCTCCACCCGTTTTTCCACACGTATTAACATGCCGCATCATTGGCTTTTGTAATTAACTAAATACAGAACGGTACGTGCGTGTATAATAATAATTTTTTTCTTTTCGCCTTCATTCGTCGCGATTTCGTACGTCGGGCGCATGTACAAATGTACTGTAGGTATACGACTCGAGTGGTCCGAAGTTTTGTCGCGTACTGTGTATTATACACACACTAATAGAATACGACGCGCGTTCGATAATATACAATTTTAGCGTGTTCGGTCAACATTACACGAATATTATAAGTGAAAAATGGCGTTTTTCTATCTGAACGTGATTTCGCTGGGTGTACACGCTGGGGTGGCGAAAACAAACGCCGAAAGAAACCCCCCGAACCAGCTGATTAAAACAAAGGCGATTACTGTACACCGCGGTGAGAACGGTGCGGCGACACTATAGTAGTTTCGACGGCCGTGTATGTAAATGCACGCGCCGTTATCGATCCCCGTAAAAGGACTGCGATTATTTTTTTTTTTAATCAAATTTAATTTGATTGATTAATCACTTTTTACATAACAAACTGATTCGCCAAAACGAACGCGGGATGAAAAAATCACGCGAAACGTAACGCGACGAAATCTAAAGATCGTTATTTTTTATGGAGCGTAAAAATTATCACGGCTTTACATATATGTATTTTGCGACTCGTGTGTTACATGATGATGACGATATCAACGTTGTTGTAATTTTGAAGTATAAAAAATAGATATATATATATATTTTGATCGCCAAAATGGATTGTGAATGATTTTTTATCAAACGTATAATAATGTAAATAACGCTGCTATTTGTCATTTACGGTGACCTCGAATTACTGTGTGTGTGTCGTTCCGGCGGCGCAAACCGTTTAGAACGATATACGGTGATATTACGATTGTGTTCCTAAAACAAAACAAATTTTTACCGTTACGTTTCACTATTATTGTCACTACCGTTTTCTGAAAGGCGCGCACCAGTGTTTGTACGAAAAAAAAAAAAAAAAATAGTTTTTTATTTCAGCGCACTAAAAAGAAGAAGAGGTTAGAATATGTGCTATTCGAGTTTTAAACAACGAGTGGAAATAACGTAGAATCGCGTAGTTTGACGAAATATTATATAGGTTAGTAAAAACTATATAAGTATAGAAAAAATCGCTACTGTAACGCTCGTAAGAGATGATTTTCGGAACGGTCTGATTTTATTGTTCGTCAAAAACTGTGCAAATAGAAATACGCGCAAATCTACTACAACGATTTCTCGTCGTATGTACATAGAGCGGTGTTTGTTTGTATAACACGTTTTTACGTACAATGTGTGTGTACACTTTAATACACCGTGCATAAATATTTAATAACAAGAAAAAAACCTCGTACACGAATTGGTCGCATTGTGCTTGGACGCGTGTATTATAGCGGAACATTATAATATTTCGCGGTATACGCCGAAAAAGTGCATTGGAAAATTAAAAATTTCAAGACTCGACCGCGTGAACAACAGTCGTACAAGACGAATGAGTGCGTTCACCACTGAAACACTGAATGTTTTTTTTTATCACTTTTTCTAGTAGAAGGAATGCTATCGGTACGTCAAAAGTGATCTTTTTGACTTTGTTCGAAGCGTTTTTTTTTTTTTAATTTTTATTATTTTACGAGCCAAATTTTCGAAATTGTTCGACTTGAAAATTATACGTTCCGTTACCGCTTAAATTTCAATCGGTTTGGATCATTTCTAAGGGAGGAAATTTTTCAATTTCGGTATTTTACGCAGTTTTTATTTCAAAAAAAAAAAAAAACAAAAATTTGCGACTAAATTCTGTATTCGTCCGTTCTCTCCGTCTCGCCGAGTTTCGAGTGAGTCACTGCGCTACTAGCTCACGCATAATCGTCGTAAGCAATATCGTTCACCGACATATAATGTACCGACAACACTTTTATACAATTTTATACGAACCTCGGGAAACGCGGTGACCCGCGCGACATAGAACGACGACGATGATTCCGGTTTTTTTTCTCGTATTTTTTAAAACAATTATTATAACACGTATTGAAACGAACGGTCGTTTTTGATCGTAAGAAACGGCCGTTTCGTACGTTTTATTATCGGTCACCCATCCGCAGTTGGGTCTGCGGTGCTATCGCCGCCGCGTCGTTTGATCGGTGAAGTAAAAGAATAAAAAATAACACCTCGGACGTTCAAAGGGATACGCGTCGTGAAAACGTTTTAGTGTTTTTCGCGCGTTAAATTTCTCCCGAGGGAAGTTTGGACGCGATCAACAAGTGCGATCGTTGCGCGTATACAGCGTGCGTTCCGCCCAAAACGGTAACACGAGACGATATTTAGATCGATGTCGGATTAAAACGGGGTTCAAGAGGATTAGGTAATACAAATTTTGGGATAATTTTAGTATATAATTTAGCAGTGTACAGTCCGCCGCCGCAGTAGTGGCAACGTGTCCAAGCGTTGTAGTATCGCTTTAGAATTCTCATAGCTCTAGAACCGACCGCTAAATTCTGAACGCACCGTCGTTTTTACCGACAAAAACTGCATGTATTTGCATGCTTCAAAGTAATATAAAACGTAAACTGGAAATAAATCGTGCGTACATTCAAAGTCGGACTAGCTCGAATTTTGTCCATTCTGTAGCCAGGAAAAAAGGTTTTTACACAAAAAAACTCCGTCCGAATACGTAGGAAAGGATTGAAGACAAATTGAAAATTTGTTGCGCGCGAGTCCGGCTGAAATGTTCAGTGTTACCGTTTAAGTGGAACACCCTGTAGGTGTATACATAATGGGGTCGCTGTGTCTCTCACGCGCAATTCTTTCTGTTTTCGTAACGTGCGTACGTGTTTTTTTTATTATTCATGTACCTACCCAACTTTTATTCTTTCGTCCTTAGACCCCTTTTTATTCTTTCTTTCGTTTCGAGTTGGCAATACTCGTACTATCCATATGTGATACGTTCGCCTTTTTGGGTAAAATCTTTTCCCAAAAACGGTGTGTCCGGTCGTAACTACGTGCATAAACGGAATAGCCCCACATATATAATACGAGTACCAATACTATTTCGTGCGGTATACGTATATATATTCGACGTTACGTTTGAAATGAAAATATCCGGTACAGGTAAATCATCGCCTTATAGAAAATACGATTCCGAGCGAGCTCTGGAGTAAGCGTCCCGGTGCATTAAAAATCCTGTAACGACTACATTGAAAACGTGTGAACATCTCAAACCGTTTGGACCATTTTTCGACGAGTTCGTACGATTTTAGTATCACGCATTGTTATAACCGAATTACATCATTTTTTATAATTTTTTTTTTGTTATACGCTTTCGGATTTTTTTCGTTGAAATTTTATTTATCGTACGCAAAGTTTCGTTTCACATAACGCATATCAAATAACAAATTCGAACGGTTTACGAGTTTTTTTTGTAAAAAGAAGTCAAATGCATGACCAGTTTTCGACAAATTTTTCAACTTTAAAGGACCAAAAAAAAAAAAAAATTGTGGAAATTGTTCAGTTTATCATAATACGCGTTTGCCGTTGTTGTGATATATTAGAATATACACAGTTTGTGAACTCCCTTAACTTTTTCAAGGGCCGTGCCTACGATTCAACTTTCCATTATTATCGATAGAAAATCTTACGGTGATTAGTGGAATTGGACCGTGTCGAATACTCGGACAGTGGACACGACAATTAACGCACGAACGTTTAGAAAGCCAGTGCCGGGCGGATATTATAGAATTTTGATGGAAAGTTTTGTTAAAAAACGTACGAGATGATATAACGTATTAATTAACGAATATAACGTATTATGGGCGCATCATAATCAATGTTCGTTCGATTTTCGGAAAACACAAAACAACTTTGAAAAAAAAATTCTCTTCTCGATTGTAATTCAATAGCGATTTCCAGGCGAAAGTGGCGAGTTTTAATAGAAAATTTCAAAATTAAAACACCCGTTGATACAGAATGACCCGTATTATAATGGTATGAAGATGCTTCACTCTTAGCCGTTGAGATTTGAAGGTAAAAAAAAACGTAGTTAACATTAGAAAAAAAAAAATGTAAAACCATCGAAAAGAACGCGCCACGCGAAAACCTGTTTCCTCAAAACGGCGATTTCCATAAATACGTACACGATGTATGATATTTTTTCGTCCTGCGCTCGGCTCGTGTTTTTTCGTTTTTTTTTGTTTCGGAAAAAACAAAGCGGACGGCATCGGAAAAATTCGCCCAAAATTCAACACAAACGTCCGGGCAGTAGTGTTTATAAGTGTTTCTGTTATATCTGCTGCTCTCGTCTGCTGGTCGAGCGCACTCGCTTTGAAACACAAACGCTATGTAGAAGAGAGCGAATTCGCGGCGTCGAGCACGTCCGCGGGCCGGCCTGCCTCGTGTATATAATAATCGCGAACCACTCTTAAAGACAAAAAGAAATTCTTTTTATTCAAAAAAAAACATTTCGTTTTACCCGGGGGTCGCCTCTTTCGTTTCCGCGCGTGTCTACAAAAAGCGTTAACAAGTGTATATGAAACATTGTTGTTACTCCGACAGTTTTTCCGGCTATTTACGCGTAAACATCAAAAATAAACACAACAAAGGTGGGTGATGAGCTCGGACGATTTTTCCGCGTTTGTTGTTCACTCGTGGCACTCGAAACGAGGACGTTAAATTTTATACTATGAACCATACAATATACATATATAACGTAGCGAAAAAAAAAAAACGTTGTTTCGTAATCAGCCGATCGAATTACACAGTATTTTGGGCGATGATTTTTTACCGACCCAGAGTGGTGTTCTCTAACAAGTATATCAGCAGTACACACGTATTGTCGATTCCCATAAACGCATTTCATAAGCCTAATTTCAAAACAATAATCGACATTATTTTAAAATTATCGTCACGACGAACGATTCCGACGGCTTGTAAACGTAAAAAAATATTCAACGAATTCCGTACGCGCGCGTGTACGGTAAAAAACGAAATGTTCGCGACAACACACGTGTTTGATAAGAGAGAATATCCCGTAATTTGTTTTATTTTTTTTTCCTTACTGCTGGTGTTCGATTGTGTTTTACTACTATCCCCAGCTAGTAGTATTAAATAAATACGGGCAGCTTACGACGACGGTTTAAAAATCGAAATTTCGCGTTTTTCATTCCGACTATGGTTTGATTTTGACGTGAATGCTTTTAAACGACGTACGTTTGTTATTGCGCTCGAATGGTCGAATATTTTGCTTCCGACGGTCGTATCAGCCGATTGATGTGTTATTTGCGCCTGAAGCACACGCGTATTTTGATTCACAGAACTATTATATTATTCTGCTACCTGTTCGTCGCGATAGAAAAAAAATTATTATTTTATAAAAAAATAAATTTTGTTTTTACGCCGCGCGGAGTTTTTCAATCGCTTATCAAACGAATACCGCGGCGTATGGTCACCCGACGTCTGACAGAATAAATTGATATTTGGAAATTTTCATTTTTTTCAACGTCTATCGCATATAAACTGTCGGCTGCAGCTCTTCAGTTCGTTTTACAATAACGTTATGTCAAACGTTTCCGCTTCGTCGTATGCGCGTTCAGGTAAAAAACAAAACTTCGCCTCAACACGAACGTGTTATATGATATGCAATAATCTTTTTTTTAGTTAAGTATACCACCCACAGTTCATATAATACCAGGCAGCGCTTACTATACTTACAATGACCGTGTAAAAATATTTCGAAAATTGTATCGATTCGGTTACAAAAGAGTTTTGATAAAAATCGATGAAGTTCTTTCCCAGCTTTGTGTTTAGAAGTCTGTAACTTTTAAACGTACGATCGTATTGTCTATCGTCTACGACGTTGCTCGTCCGTTCTTGAACTTGAATTAACGAGTTTACTGCTGAAATGTTTCAACCGATCGTTTTTCCAAAGGAGTTACGGAATATTGAAATTTTACGCAGTTCTTTATATCGTAGAACCTCTAGTTTTTAAGTCTCGCAATCTGAGCGACACGGTTTTACACGTGTGGTCATTTATACATTTCGGTTTACGCGATTTTGGTTTACGGCCGAGTTGTCGTCGTTACTCTCTGTTAAACTCGTTTCGTGTATCGCTTGTGGGGCGAGGGGCAGCAAATATTATTACGGGGAACGTGTTCGTCACGCGTCGGTTTTTTTTTTGTTAATCATCAAAACGAAGATCGGGGACCGAGGCGACTTTTACATGATAATACCCCCCGGGCCGTCGTTTCGATGTTTGCTGGGCGAAAAAATTACCGGCCCGATTCCAAGTGTATTTCGTGTAAAAAAAAACATCGTAACCTAACTCGTACCTGACACTGGGGGCGATGTTTTCGAAAATTTTTTCCACGCTTCGTTTTACCTACTAATAAAATAACCACAAAAAAAAGCCGTTTGACCCGTTGTTGTTTGACCGTCCTGCGGCTGGCGGCGGCCAGAGTGACCACCGCGCGACCACCGTTTCCAGCCACTCGCTCGCCTGACGGGGGCAAACGGGTGGGTCGAGAACGTCCGTGTGTGTCGGCCCATTTTCGTTAGAACCGGACCAGCCCGTTTTCAACAACGTTTTAACGCTTTCTCTTCGCACGAAATTTTTTTTTTTAAAACCTGAGGATGGCGTGCCTTCTTCGACATGCGCGATGTAAGTACCAATGATACGACTTATTATTGATAAGAGTTGTTTTCACGCGCGCCATCGCCAGACAGCCGTGTGTGAGAGCTCGGAATCGTACTCATCGTTTGGCCAGACGTAAAAAAATTGTGTACTCGTCGTATAAAATATATTTTTGCGTCAACGTATCTTTGAGGTAAAAACATACCATATATATATATACGTGTAATATTAAAGAATATAATAGGAAATAAACGAGTATAATGACCGTTTCGTGAATGATATTTTACTACACGGTGTACACACGTTTCCATTTTAACAACTTTTTGTGAAAAGATCGATTTCACGAAGTGGCGATCGTCGCGGCGATAGACTTTTATCAGTCGTCGTAACCGTGTTAGATGAATCGACAAGTGTCTATCGACGGTTTTTCGACGATCGTGAACGGCGACCGACAATCAAACAATGAACATCGATCTCCGTTCGGATGCGCGAGAGCGGTGCTTAGATGAAATTTCAGACCCGCCCAAAGCCGTCGCCGCTCCGTCCGTACAGGGTGGTTTTTTTTAATAAAAGAAAAATATTTCCAAATTTCACCTGTCCGGACAGGTGCTGTACAGAGCAGTCGTCGGGGAGAGCAGCGCACGCGCCGACAGACAGGGGGCGTCGGCTCGTCCCGCGCGCGGCCGACGACGTGTAGTATAATTTCCCTCGGGAACATTTTGTCACCGGCTCGCGCAATTTTCCATCCGCTTCACCGCGCGCGACATTTCCGTCGTCGAAATCTCCTCTCTCTGTACGGATGTTTTCGTCGTCCGTTTCGGGTGAAGAAGGTGAACTACTACCTATGCTACTACTACCTATGCGCGGTGGTCACTGAGAAAATAGTTTCCTCCTCCGGGGGGACCGATCTCGGCGGTATCCGTTCCCGCGCGTGGATAGCGGCCGGCGATCGTTTTTTTTTTACATCGTCGGCCATTCGTATTTTTTTTCGCCGCTCAAACACCGCGTACAAAGGAAACCGGAGTGCGTTCGAGATGTGCTATTCCGGCGGCGGTAAGTTTGCCCACTTACTAGGTCGATTCACACTATACGGAACGTCCACGTCAAGTCACAGCAGACCGGCAACGTCACGTCAAAATATGTTACCAAGTATGTATTTATATCGCGATGTTCACCGTCAACAATACGCAACGTCACCGTCACGGAACGGCAACGAAAACTATATATTTTGACGTGACGCAACCGGTCCGTTCTTGTCCGTGTTTGGACAGTATGAATGTCAACACGTAACGTTAAAACAATTTAAATCTTACATCTTGGATGTGGAATCTCGTTAATGAACAAGATGCGTCCAAGAGCGTTGTTATTACTTCAAAAAAAACCTTCTGATAACAGCATAAATAAGCAATGTATACAACATTTCCAAAAAAAAGTTCAACTAGGTATTCTATAAATAAAAGAAAATTTGAATAAAAACAGAGACATCTGTACTAATGAAATATTTAGTAGAAAGTGATAAGCAAGAAACAAAAGCGACTGATCATCCAATAGATATGTATTTTTCAATAGTCTAGCCGCTACTGTAAAAACTTTTTCCCCCGAGTATCTACCAGCATATGGCAAAGTCAAAACTTTTCAATGTCGTATCCAAACCAGAGTGGGCACATTTACAAAGTAAGAATACAAATCACCAAGTGCCAACCCCAGCTCCAGACAACAGGTCAAATACACACACCCAATACGATTTTTTCAAAGTCAAAACATCCAACAATCAGTCCATCCACAACAACAAATGTATGAAATTTCACGTGCGTCAAACTCATCTATACTCCAAATGATTCATTTATATCTGCTCAAACTGCACTATCACCTGTAAGTTCCGGAAGGTCATCCGCACAATGTTACTTAAAAAATTTTCAGCCAAATAACTTTGAAAACACAGTTAGTAAGTACGCTTATAATAATATTTTGTTTAAATATAATAAATACGAAATGTTTTATTTGAATCATTAAAATAATGAATAACAAAATAAATTTAAACAATGTATGATATTCCCCAAATTGCTTTCTTTTAAGAACCCATGTTGTTCTACGTTTTTGGTGACAATTCTCTTCTTCCTCGTCCAAAATAATCATTGCTAACGAGATTTTTTACTAAACTTTGGCATGACTTATATAATAAAAATATTTTAATTTATATTTTAATTTAAAACCACAAGACAACTAAAATACGAGTAGTAGATGACAATCGTTTCAAAACACTTTAGGGTGGTACACAGACGCAACCTCAGTAAACTGCAATCATTCCTACAATTTGACGCTTACGTTTGACGTCTTGATATAACACATTTGACGTGACGTTACCGCGGTCTGTGACGTGACGTTGACGTTCCGTATAGTGTGAATCTAACCGTTCCCGGCTCCGGACGAACGGGTGTTTTTTTCCAGGACCGTTAAAAAATAAACGGACCGACCGCGGGGCAGTTTTTCAACGGTTCGGTCGCGCGATGCGGCGAAACCGTCGAATTTTATTACGATATCCTCGGTGTCACCGCGTTTTCGCGGATCGTTGTTATTAGTAGGTCGTCGGGAAAACGGCGCGTAACGAAAAATGGTCCGGACGAAACGGATCAGCAGCTCCGGATCATCCAGATCGCGTGTGCGCAGATCTGTAAGAAAAAGAACGAACACCACCTAACCGGGACGATGTTCCGTCGCTCGTCGTTTTACTCGACACGCCGCGGCCCCGACTGACGACGGCCCTCGTCGCGGATATCGTGAATTCCGTCTATCGTAAATCGCGTTTTTCACACGCGCAAACGGTAAAACGTTGCGTGCAAAAACCGTTCTCGTTCCTGAACCCGGTCGCGACCGTCACCGAGAAACGCGCAAACGAGATTTCGATTTCAACAACAAAAAGTCCGGATCGCTGTTGGCCGCGTAGGGGTAGCATGCAGTTAGAGGCGGCTCGGTGCGCCTATCTGTTCAAAATATAAAAATAATAATTAAGATAACGATATAGTGTGTGTGTGTGAATTAGTTTTAACGTCCTTGTATTATGAAAAAAAAATAAAAATTAAGAAAACGCGACGAGTGTCATACGATACTCCTACTAAAGTTCAATTTTGATTTGCGCGTAAATTACCCGTCACTTGGTGTGCAGCTCCTCCGTACTGCTGCGCACCACTACTCTTGAGGGGCGGTCGCACGCGATAAACACACGTGGTGAAAGACGCCATCGGCTTTAATCGGCGTTTGCTCCGCCGTTTTTCTCTCTGCTGTCGCGCGATAAATATAAAATATACCCAGGTAACATTATATAATATTCTCTAAAACCTACGTATCAAAAGCGTTAAAAAAGCTAGTCGATATTTCACTGACCGCGTTCAGAACTGATTTTTTAAATAAACTTCGGTGTTGCAGCAATAACCGCACGCCCCGCCTGCTCTCTGAGCACCACGACGAGCCAGTACGACGCAGTAGCAGCGACCTTGGCTTTGGCCGGGGGACACCGGTCAGGTTGTCGTCCGATAATCTGAAAGCGACGACCGATGGAAAATACGATTCTGAGCGTTGTCCAGTGTGCACGCGTTCCGGTGTATTCGACAGTTTCAAAGTTCATACGACAACTGTCGAAACCACTGTCGAAACTTTTGCCAAACCCGTCTGTATTGTAATATTTTCCGAAGTTTCTTCTCCTCGATAGTTAATAGTTTCGAGGCCGTAACATTTTCGACTTCCGAGACGCGTTTTCAAAGTGCCGTCAGAGTGCAGAGAGTTTTTTACGTTCACATTAAAGGTACTGTAAAAAAGACCCATTAAAGTCAGAACAAATCAATAAGAATATACTAAAATTAAAATTTGAGCACTCGTGACTGTTTATACTAAATTTAATAAACCCGAAATCACAAAAATTTTTGCGATTTCGGGTTTATTAAATTTATTACAATAAGAATACGTCGTGTGAAATTTTTGCCAAAATTTCAAAGTTCTGTAATCGGCTCAAAAGTTTTCCGTGTCACTTTTAACTGACCGTCTATCGAACCTATTTGGATCTTACCTATTTCTCAACGTTGTTTTTCAGCCTTGTACTATCTCTCTGTTTCGAACGTTGTTACGGACAAAAAAAAAAAAAATTATCGATGCGCGTACAAAAACACGTTGGTCGCGTTTCTCCTTCGTTCCGAGGCTGCGACATTTTCAGTTTTCAAAGTGTACCGTCGTCACAGTTCAGAGAGAGACCTTATCCGTCGAAGGCTGTAAAAATCGGAGCGTTCCTTATATACCCGTTGAGCGTTACGTTGACAGAAAAAAAAAAACAACATCAAACGATACGTTTTATTCGCTCTCGGAACTTTTAAATCGTACAAAACGATCAAGCCCGTTTTCGCCTAAAAATAAAACGTATCGTAAGTGTAGTAGCTTGATAAAAAAAACGTTGAATGATAATACCCGTTTTTCCGTATTTTTGGCCACCATTTTTTTTGAATTTTACACCACCGCAGGGGGCAGGAAGAGAGTGTGCAGCGTTCGCTTGTGTCGTTCGTCGTTCGTCGGTGACATTCTCGTTTGACCTTCTTGGCCGCGAGACCCCCGCGAGTTTCCCGGGCAATTAATCCGCCCCGGCCACTCGGAACAAAAAAAGAAGGCGAGGACGAATTTTCCGTTGTCAAAAGGAGAAAGTTTCGCGGCCCGTTCATGGATAACGTGAATTCGTGGAGGGGCGAACGGAGAAGAAGAGAAAACACGCAGATCTGGAAACGTTGTCGGACACGTCGGAAAGATACCGCGTCGGCCCGAGCACGTCCGAAAGACCGTTGGGAAACGTTGCGGAGGATGCTGTGAGTTTACGTTTTCGGGAAGATGATCTAACCGGAGCAGTCCAGAAGCTCTAGCCGGAGAAAGGCGGAGGCTTGTTCGCGAGACGGCCCGATAAACCCACAGTCATCAGTTATAATCGTTTACGACCGTGCGAGTTTCGCGAGTTCAGCAGAGCACTCCTGGACTGCTCTGCGGGGTGAGCGAAAAATTGAACTTGATCGCACGCCGAATTCGGCGGCGAGGGACAACATTTTAAAACGTCCGATTGAACGAGCGGCGATTCTTATCGGCAAACTTTTTTTAACGGGCACCAAAAAAACAAAAAATTATATTGCTTTCGTTGTCAGTTTTCACTATGTACACTGTGTGTGTGTGTCGATGAGCTCGGTAGAAACGCGGAAAGTTATATAAAAAAAAAAAAAAAAAATTAAAAAGTACCTAGCAAAAACGTTTTTAAATCTTTCGTAACGCGGTATTATTTTAGTAAAAACTTTGAAAAAGAATGTAATTTTTTACAACGATATAGTTTAGCCATTCTCGTCGTTTTCTCGTCGTAACTCGGGGGGAAATAATCACAAAATGCTTCAAATAAAGTCGAAATCCCGACATTAATAACGCGAGTATTATTCAGCGTTACGGACGTCATCGGGACTGCTGCCCGAAAATTTCATTACAGACCTGAAAATTTCGAAATTTTTCGTCGTTTTTTTTTTTTTTTTAAAATCCAAAAAAAAAAAAAAAAACTACAACCAAAGTACCACCACCGGAGTTCATTGACGGTTCGTTCTGACGTAAAAAGTCTGAGCGACAATGTTCGTTCAAAGTCGTCGACCGGGAAAAAAAACATCGTCGTAAAAACAACAAGCTCGACGACGCTCAGAATGTAAAAACCAAAAAGAATCGCCCACGCAATAATCCGTACACGCGAAACGAAATTACATTCAATCGATCGTGAAACCATCGCGCATAATTGCAACGAATGTTGGGTGTTTTTTTTCTCGTGGGAAAAATGTGCGTACGACGATGAGACCAGATTTATGGACGTCCGAGGCACGCGAAAATGCCATAAAGTTCCCGAGGGACACGCGCCGGGACCCCTCTTCCTTTCGACCGTCCGAATTGCTTAATTTCGGAATTAAGTCGCAATACACCACCGCAGTTTATATATTTATATTATCTGATACGTCGTCGTGCCGAATAATTTATATTTATAATAATTATTCGCACGCACCGGAGCTCGACCGAACCCGCCGACGATGGGTAGTACTGTTTTTTCCTTATTTTTTCCCCCGACTTTTTCCGGTTATTTTTCGGCCTCTAAAAATGTCGCTTGTTCGCGAGTTTTGCGGAGAAACGATACGATGACGTTCACTCGGAAGCTTCGCCGGTGGGATGAATTTTAGATTCCGTGCAGCGAAGAACATGTATCTGTATTTACAGTAATGATGTTTTTTTTTCCTGTGAACGACTCTAACGGTAAAATGCTTCGGATTTTTAAAGTCAGTACCTCGTCTGAAAGGTCTTCGGAATGAACTGGTACTTTGACGGGTGTTAAATTTGAAAATTAAAAAACCTGGATCAGTCTAGGTCGCTTGGGTAGTTTGACGGAGTAACGACTACGCTTTAGGAGGTGCAGGTCGCTAGTTTCGAAGTTACGGTTAAAACGCATTATTTTATATCCGACGATAAATCATTGCCTTTGGAAATACGATTCTGAGCGAGTTGTCCAGCCGAGTACGTCCCGGTAAAAACTAATTTAACGATAAAAACTTTTATCGAATCTGTATCGTTCCTATTTTAGTATCGTGTAAAAGTTTCAGCTCGGTCCGATCTTTATTTTGGAATTTATGATGAAACAAAATTACAAAAATCTGCATACTCGCGTATAAAGAATATCGATTAAAAAAACGTGTGAAAATTTCAAACCGTTTGGACCGTTATTTGAGGAGTGATTACGATTTTAGTATCAATCGCGCATGATAGTGCGCGTAATTTCATCGTTACAACCAAATTGCAACGTTTTTCAACACTTTTTTTGTCCGCCATCGGAATCTATTGGGCAGATTATTTTGAATTTTTTTTTTTTTTTTATCAGTTAGAACGCTTTTTTTACAAAACGTATGTTTATTTCAATTTTTAAATAACAAATTTGTGTGAGATTCAAATTGTTTTCAAAAAATAAGTCAAACGTATTTTTGACCATTTTCCAAATTTAAACGACAAAAATAAAAAATTATAACAATGTATTTTCAAAATTTTTTACTGTCCTATGTATGTTCTTGTTGTCAACCTTGTGTTTCAAAACTATTTTTGAAAATTAAATCCATCATCGAACAAAAACCACAAAGAAATGAAATTTTTGAAAGTTTTTAAGTTCTATACTTAAAAATGTTCAAAATGTTCACTTTAAACTTGAACCAAGCCTGTAATTTGTCTATTTATTTATATCGTTTATAAATTTCAGCTAGTTCTGACTATTATTTTGGATGTGATGGTCAAAAAAACTAAATCGACTATGTCAAAAAACACGTTTGCCGTAATTTTCAACGTTTTTGGTCGACCTACTTTTTTGATTATAACTTTTTCAATTTTGAAATTTCGAACTTTAGACGTCGTAAAGTACAACAAGATGAAGAAAAAAAAACGTCATTGTAAAAGCAATACATTCTTTGCTGACGCTAGGAATCTAAAAAAATACAATGAAACTAATTTCACAAGTGATTTCAAAAGTGTTTGACCTAAGCATAGAACTTAAAAATTCTCGAAAAATTTACCAGGACGTAATTATACTAGACAACTGGGCTCGCTCAGAATCGTTTTTTTCAAAAGCAATGAAATAAATCATTGCTTTCGAAAATTAAATAATACCATTGAAACACAACTTTCAAACCAGTGACCCACCCGAAGCGTAGTCGCTACTCCGTCTTTTTTTTTATTATTATTATTTAACATCACAACATTTAAATTGATTTTATACAATTGCTCACAACCTAATTAAATACAAATATAAATGCGTTGATATCATCTACTCCCTGTTAGCGTCGTGTTTGATAATAATTCAATAATAATGAATAACAGTTAATTGTTTTTTTTATATTTATAAATACCAAAAACAGTAAAGCAAAACAGTATATTATTACAGTATTTTCAAAAAAAAAACACGCTGTCGCATCTGGCATATAATGAAAAGGTTGGATATTAAATTCCATAACCTGACTTGTGAATTTTTTAGAAAATGTTTTATTCTTATGCAATGATCGTAATAAAAACTTTAGGTACTTTTATCTTTTTTCTATTAAACATACTGTCTATATTTTCTCCTGTAAAACTTTATAAGGATCTGCATAGGTATACGAATGTTTGAATGACTGTCTGTTACAAAAGTTTTGAAAACACATTTTTATAAAACCGTTTGTCGTATCTGAATCCGAATTATCGAAATTACAAACCGCGCGATTTTAATGAAACGTCAAAATGACGTTACTACAGTCCTCGAGAGTACCTTTAATTGCTTTTTATTCAGTATTGTCAGAGTGTTTGAGTAGAAAAACTCGGATAAAAAAATTTAATTAAAAAATTTAAACAACGATAATGTTCGAATGTCGCGTTTATTAGGTATTTTGCACTCTATACGACGTTTAGAATAATGCCCGTAAGAGTTACTATCGAATTCCGCCAGATAAGTATAGGTGCACTGCATTTCTATAGCGAGATGCTATTTTTGTAGAGAACCTTAGTTCCTTCACAAATGAAACAGAACAATTAACTAATTTTTGTTTTGAATAATGATGACGATTCAGAATTGTAATACCTGTATTACGATTCTCAATACTAATGTTAAGTTATTTTTGGGGGCGATTTTCATTATTAAAAAAAAAAAGGATTCATGAAATTTAATTTTCAACAACCAGTCCAATTTTAAACCCTAAAAAAAAAAAAATTTATTATTAAATATCGGTCAACGACAGTGTGTGATGTATCAAACATCACGTATGTAGATTGTACATTTGACTAGTTTGCTCTAGTGAGAAAAAAACTTAAAATGGAAGATTTTTAAACTGTCGTAACTGATAAAAAAATAAATGAAAATTTTTAAAACATTTTTCACATTCGTTGTAAGCCCAAATCGTAATAATAATCATATCGTAGTAACAACGATTACTTTCCTACCGTCAGATTATTTTGACGCGTTGCAACCGATAAAATAATAATAATTGTACAGTCGCAATCACAAAACTCAATTATAAAAATACGGACAATGGGAAAATGTCAATAAATCAAAATTCTACCACCGGAGGATTAAATATTGTATCATACAATACAAACAGTTTATACCGAGTTTCTTAAATGAAATATCACGCGATTCGTAATTAACTTATATCCACAACCCGTTTTACTCAATATGATATCTCGTTAGCTGCTATTAGCGTTAAACTCTCTCTGTTGTTTTCCCGTAGGTATTCGGAATTCGTTGTAATAAAAAAAATAAAGGAGTGACAGGCCACTAACGAAGTGTAGGAATTTCATATTATAGTTTTTATCGGTTTATGACGGTTTAATATTATATAAACTTAGCTGGTTCGTATAACGGTTAAACTTCACGAATTCATTGTGATTCGAAAAAAAACAATTTTTTTTTTTCGTAAAAATCGCTAAAATAACGAAGAAAAAATTAAACTTAGTATAGGTATAGTGACGAGTTTTAAAGGTCTATGAGGAGAACGGATTTTCAAAATTCTTAAATCGTTTGATACATCGAGAAATGTGTTATTGTATACGACTTGTATGGTAATGTTTCGAGTCTTTTAAGTGAATACTAAAACGAAACGATAAAACACTATTGACATTTTAAACGTATCTTCCAGCTAGTTATTGACGTCTCGTCAAAAGTTCGTTAAACGACATTGAAAAATTCGTGTTTACGCGCGCGCTTTATTCTTTTCAATAATAATATAGGGAAACTCAATAAAAAATAGTTGTGTAGAGCACTGAAAAGCATTTCGACTTTTTCAAAGTTCGTTTCGAACAAAGGGTATTTAAGGAGGAATATCCGATAGAGTTACCATCGCGGGGCGCCATCTCTATGCATTATTTCTATAGAATTATTTTTATTTTTACGATTCTACTCCCCAGGTACCTACTCTACTGACGTTGAGTTTGTTTTCGGAATTTCGATTATTGAAAACCGATAATCGGCCGTTACCACAGTTATATCGGGCAATATGTACGGATTGTTGTACGTTTGAAAGTTACAGAGCACGAGACTTAAACTGCGGCGCGGGAAATAACTTGAAATGCGAAACTTCCGTTTTTATACCTATTCTCGAACTGTATCGACATATAAAAATAAACGAAACATTTTTTCAACAATTCTTACGGGTAAATCGCCGATTTAATACTACTACTACTACTACTCGAAACCCAAACAAATGTTTTGTTCATTAAACTCGTTGAACCACCGTGAAAAGGTACGCTGGGTACGCGACGTGTGCGCGCGGTGAATATTCGAGGGAAAAGAAATTCTAGGTAGTGAAAGAGGCTGCGAATTAATTTTATCGCTTATTTTTTCATAATACGAGAAACCACGTACGTATCTATATAGAGAGAGAGAGACGTTTCACAACAGATTTAATAATTATAAATATATATTTTTATACGGACCGACCGATTTCGTGCTGCCCGAATTAACCGTCGCGTCAAAATATAATATTTATACGGGTTCGTTGCCTGCAGCACGCGGGGTGCTTGGGTGCACACACTCGCCTTGATGCCGTAAACCGTTCGTTTCCTCACCTCGTCTGTTTCTGATCGTTTTTTTTTTTATCAGCTTAATATATAGTAAGTATAATTGATGTTTTCGAGAAAAAAAACGTACCGGAGACGCGATTGAAAAAAAAAAAAACCCCGAAATCACTGTGGCCGATAGTCTCCGAGATTCCGAGTGTTACCCGTATACTTAGACGTGACGACGTATCGTTCATGTATGGTCTTTTGCGCCTGTTGGGGCGTTAGAATCAAAAATAAAGAACCCGGTCGCGGAGAAAATCGTTTTGAAACCCGCGCAGCAACGTCATTTTTTTCAGTCCCGCGCGCCGACTCTGTTCGCGTAATAATCTCCTCGAATTTTTCTCCTTTTCTCCAAAATGACGTTCCTCTAATAATAATGATTCGGACGACCGTTATAATACGCGACCGGCATTTTCTCGCGCTTGTGACGATATCGAGAGTCGAAGCCTAACGCTCGTTACGATTCAACAACAACAACTTTGCCCCGATGAAAAAATTTAAATGCAAAAAGATTATACGAGTAGTGAGTGGCAAAGAAACGGTAAAACAAACGGCGGAAACGCGCGACGAAACCGTCCGGCTCGTGTTAATATCATTTTGACCTCATTGCGCTCAAACGACCATCATCAACTCACTGCAGCAGTTGTTCTCCTCGGTCGTTCCGAACGTCACGGAGGAAAATGGTTGTTCGTAATAACGCCACTACGCGTCATGTTGTGTGTGTGTGTGATAATACTGTATCGTTTTACACTTGCCGGGGTTTTAATGTGAAAACAAATGATGTTTTTTTTTTTCTCCTTTCCTACTCGGTTCGTTTATTTCGATTCGACGACATCGTCGCCCTGACGACCATCGAGTGAAATCGAGTCGTTTCGTCGTGTAAGATCTGTGGCGGGAATCGCGAGCTAGAATTTAAAACTTCTCGACACTATCAGCTACTACTGTGTACTGTGTACTACTGCTACGTTTCGATCTTCACGACGCGCGCGCGACTGAACGGGCGAAAGAAAAAAAAATCAACAAACGCGTAAGCACACACGTTTGCGGTTTGTAACTCGTATTTATTTAATTTTGTCGTCGTCAACCGTCTCAAATATTCATATTGTTCGCGAATAGTGTCTTCATTCGGACGATTATTATTAATATATAATTTAGTTTTGAATCTGTATACTTTTCATTTTTCTTTCGTTTGTTCGTTTTTTTTTTTATTTATTTATAAGGCTGTATATTACGTAACTGCGTCGTCGTGCTTATATAATCGTGTAATAGCAAAAGTTTAAAAACAAAACAAACGAACAACGAGAGCAATGGTCGTAATAAGTTTCGAAGAACGTTTTTCGCAACCCGGTCGGTTGATTACGTGTTGAAATTAAGTAAAATCATGTAAAACGTCCAAACAATCGTGCGAATTTTTCCGAAGAGAAAACCCGACGGTTTTTTAGGTTCCTGAAAGCGGCTAACGGTTCTCGTGATTATTTTGACGTATCATCAAAGAAAATATATTTTTACGTACTATGAAAAAGATATATTTCATTTAAAATTCGTGAAAAACGCCCCCAAATTTGCTGTTACAAACGTACAGAAATTCAACGTGGGAAAACGATTTTGGAATCGCAAATGTATTCTTCCTGTTCATATTCTATTTATTACGACTATTTAACCTAATCTAGCGGGGTATTTTTCAAGGAAAATATCGACCGTAAAAAATATTGAATTGTGCTTGAACCCGCGACAAAAAATTGCGTAGATGGGTTTGAGTTGGGCGATTTCGAAGAAAACCAAAGAACAACTACAAATTACGTACAGACAACAACGTTGTAACAACACTAACTAGACCGCGATTCGTATTTTTCAAAATACGTTTGATTCAAAAATCAACTTTTCTGCTGCAAACGAAATTTGCAAAACGATTCTGCAGGAAATATAATACGTATATTAATTGAAATATAATCTCGAATTTTTTTTTTTTCTCGACGTATATATCGCCCGTCTCAGCAATACCAAGCGTAAAAATGTGTTTGAAAACTTCACACGCGAAAAGATACATAGATTGCTGGACAGGGCTGGACTCCGTACAGAATCGTAATAACTTCAAACTGTAGACACAACACGCTAATCTGCGATTTTTAAACAGATATTTCAAGTATAGTTCGGTAATAGCTCGTTTCCAATATTGCGAAACGTTTTTCAGTGATTTTTTCAATCATTTTATTATAGTGCAAAAATACCGTTTATTTTTTTACTATATCTATTCCGTTTCGAATGAGATATTCTTATAAATATTTTCATCCGTAGTAACATAATTATAGTCGTATCGCCCGGTGATCGTGGTGCGTTGCCCGTCTGTGACGAATAACACTTTTGTCGTTTTAGTATACAATCTTATGAGATTTTTTTTTTTTAGTTTACGAATTCGTTATTTTCATTACTCCGATGAAACAATATAATAGTCTCACGAACGCGACACCGATAGTAGACATCTGTTAATATTCTAAGTAAGAAATACACACAGTACAGTGAAATAACGTAAATATCGTCGGTCGGATTGTTTGTCGAACCGGACAAAAAAAATAACGTCGCGTTTATTTTATTTTTTGTTTTCAAAGCGTTGTCATTCAAAAGCGAGTGTGTGCATAATACGGACCAATCGAATGTCGAAATGAACCTCTAAAAATGTTCTTTGTCTTTTGAAACAACAACAACGACCATCATAATCTGGCGGTATTTTCGAGCTCATTGAATTTCGCAGCGATCCGACTACAACGCGCGAAGATCTCCGCGAGTGATGATGACGACGGATGTTTTGCTCCGATGTATCGAATCGGCGTTTCGATCGTGTTCACTTTGACGGCGGCGGCGGGGGGAGGATAATGACGAGAACGTTTTACGAAAGAATTGTACACGCTTTGTGTTTACGAGAGCGTTAAAAATTAAAACCGTTTTTTTGTCAATGTTTTTTCTTTCTAAACGTTATTTCGTTCTGTTGACGTTTCGACGATAGCTCAGTAGTACAGCATTCTTAACGCTATACCTCAAAAGTTATTTTTCAATAGCAGTTTTATCCCGAAACGGTTGGTACTATTACGCGGACAAAGTAGTAGTAGTAGTAGTAGTTTATTTGTTTAAAAACGAAATTTCGCTTGCCAAAACGTGTTTGTTCAACGTATACCTCCTACTGTGAAAGTATCTCGAATAAACGACAATCGCGCGTGTCGATTTTGAAACTTTTGCTTTAACAGCTATACTACATAATATGAACGGCCGAATGAAATTCGTTAAGCAAACTGTGTTTAAGTTTTCATAAAAGATGTTTGCGCGCAAAATTCTTACGTAACTTTAAAAATCACGTAGCCAAAAGACTAAAAGTGTCCAATCTCGAGAGAAAGAGAAAACACTCGTATTATAACGTTTGTGAATATTTCGACTTGTCCGAGCTGGTGTGTTTTTGCGAAAAAACCTAAAAGAACACGACGAAATCGTAGTGCAGGTTGTCCGCGAAACGTTTTTTCCGATATTCTTTTTGCGCGTTTTCGATTACACACCTAACGATATGATACCAGTGAGAGAACCCGACCTTACACAATATTAAATTTTAAGCGTAAAATTTATGTTCGGCAGACCTACCCTGTTCACGTTCAATTCACGATAAGTACGATTATCGTGTGCGGTTGTCACCTCACACCATTCAAACCCACCCAGAACGGTTACCCACTCGGATCGTTTCGGCGGTGGTCGAATTTGAGTCGCTTTATGCCGGTGAATCAATCGAAACAATATACATATAACTGCGGCTGTGTGTCGTTTTCGTCGTAAAAAAAAATAATAATAATTTTGTTTTCGGTTACTTGTTGACCGTGTATGACCGTGTGAGGATTGTTGTACATTTTCTGACGATCGTCTCGGGCTGCTCTTCTCCAGCTCGCCTATACTCCAGCTCTGTTTTGTTACGTATTTTTCGACAAAAAAATTTGGTTCGCCCGAGTAATTTTCCAATTAAAATGTTATCGTACCGTTTGTTTTTTTCCCTCTTTTTTTTTTTTTTGTTTTTATTCTATACGGGATGTATACCGTGTACCGTATTTTTTTTTCCTTTTTGTTTTTTCGCCCGCCTGTGGAGCGCGAAAAACAGCCGAAGAACGAAAACGGCAGAGGATATTTTGGGGATTAGCGAGGAGGAGGACGCGGGTCATCATTACTATGCGCGTCGCTCGTTAGCAATACAGTAGTTTTTCGTATAAAGGATCCGAAGATGAGCTTACGTACCTACGTACACAAAGAAACGTTTCGCGCGGCTAAACCAATTAGTTTACATAAAACTCGCTACGATTTCGACGATACGCCTAATTACGAGGGGGAAAAAAAAATGAACGAATGCGAAATTCACGATGGATCTCGTATAACACATTTGTGTGACGTATCGAATTCTACCTGTTTTCCTGCAGCAGTTTTACCTCGAACCGGTCGGGGCTCAACGTACGTTATCTTCGAAATATACGAATATTGACTGACCGTTATGGATTTTTACATGTTTTCCCTCGGTCGCCGCGGGTAATTGCGGTTTTCGAATTTCTCGCGAAAAAACATAAACGCGTTACTACGCGAGTTTCGGTCGCGAAAAAGGTTTTACGAGAGGAACGAAAAAAAAGAAGCAGGGAACGCATAAACATGTCACAACTCGGATCGAACCTGTTAATTAATTCGCCTATTTCCTCCACGCCGTTTAAAAGTTTCAGCCAGTTCCGTCCGTTACCTCTGGAGTTGTGAAAACCTAAAACGACCGTGTGTCGGCCGTAGTTTATAACGTTTTCCCTTAAATTCCACTTGGTTTTTTGATTGTTTCTTTTTTTAACTTTGAACTCTCAAAATTTAGACCCCTCAAATCAGAATTCGTGTGCCCGTCGTTAGAGGTACTGACTTAATTGAAAATCGGAGCATTACACCGTATACACGAAAAGTTGTTGACAGAAAGAAATAAAAACATCATGTTGTGAAAACAATGGGGACTCCTCGCTCAGAATATAAATTATCGTAACATACGATAGTTGAAGTGTCCGTGAACAAAATCGACCAGATCAACAAGTTTTGATCTGGATTCGTACAAACACGAGTCACGAGCTTCTGAAAGCAATACCTAATTTTACCGACACCGATTACTAAATTAAGACAATACTAATAATAATGCTCAGTATACCAATATATTATAGTCGATACGACTGGGCGAAATATTGGAATAATGCGACAAGCCATAACGTAAACGAGGGAAAAAAAGAAAACATCGAGTTGTTTTCTAGAGTTCCGACCGAATATTTTACAACGTATCGTTGTCATTACTACGGACTATTTTTCAAATGAAATTCAACTATAATTTTTTCTACCTGCTATTGATCTATTATATTGTTATGTACACACTGCCAAATAATCGTTTCACAAAATACACCCTTTCGAAAACAATATATTTTAAATTTTAATCATCATAGCTTTCCGAGGACGTTATTATCGTTCGAAAATTGCGTGATTGTCAAATCGTTCGAGCACGGAAAACGTAGAAATTAATCCACGTTCCTCGTTACAAAAGTAAAAATACATTGATAGAAAACGTACAGTAAAACGAATAATCGCTTGAAACAAGTACCACTTTCCCATCTTGCTGTGTACAATATACTACTAACACGATTAAATCTCTAGTAGCTGGTACTTTTAACATCTTCTTTTCAATGTAAATCGCGCAGAAGTTTTTATACATTTATTAAATAACAATCGTAACTTCACTACGTGAAACTGTCGTGGGAGTCGACAAGTTTTCTACAAGACGCGCGCGTCGATAAGAAAATTAAACGTTTTACAAGATCATGCGGGCGTGCGAAATCATATATATGTGTATATATAAATTGTGAGAACGAAAAACATCTGCATGAATGAAACTTTTATGCATTAGTGCTAATGCGTGTAGAAAATAAAAACAAAATTCCTAAAGTTTAACAGCCAGTTCGTTTTAACAGAATATTTACCGCAGTCGATCGGAAACGATCGTTTTGCGAACGTTCAAAAATATTATGGGAAAATGCGTTATTAATTGTGTTATACTATGGTAATAAGTAGTTATATACGAACAAACGAATAATTATCAACAGCTCCGGCCAAATCCATTTGTAAACGCTTTGTAATTCTGAACCGAATATACCATTTTTTTTTTTTTTTTAATTTTTAAAAAAATCTGTTAAGACCAAGTTTTATGCATGGTCCAATTTTGCCGATACCGACGGAGTGTAGTTTTTGAGAAAAACGAGTTTATCGCCGATTCGCATTGTGCGTAGCGCCGGAGGACGACAGCGCGAGGTTAAACTCAGAAAAAATTATTTTCAAGAACGTCATATTTTATAGGAATAGTCAAAAACAGAAAACGAGAAAACCGCAAACTTTTTTTGCAGGAAAAAATATCATCACGAATAATGTAAACTGGAATACTTTTTCTCGCAAAACTTATAGGAATATCATTTATAACGGGAAAATATTTTTTTAGGAAAAACAAAATATTTTTAGGAACCGTTATGATCAGGATTTTATTTTTTTGTTACGAGAATAAGCATGCGAAAAGGGACTTAGACCTAATACATAAAGTTTTGGCACTTGCTCGCTCACACGGAAATATCCTAGTTTTGAAGTGCAAATCGAACGATGGTTGTAATAAATTGATCAAAATGGGTATTGAATGATCTCAAAAACATATGTAATTTTTGTTCCTGACAAAAAAGTTCTCGGTTTTGTCGTTTCCTTAAAACAATTTTCCTACTTCCTTGATACATTTTTTTCGGACAAAAAACATTGCTGGTTTTTTTTTTTTTTTGGTTTTTTTGGTATTTTTGAAATTGCTTTTTCTGATTTTGACAGTTCCTGATATTTTTTTTCGCCAGTTTTCTCGTGTCTAATAACTACTATTATTTCGCTACCAATTTTTTCCTGTCGGTACGTTTATTTCTTGTGCATACATCGTTCTCGGTCAACATTTTTACGTACTTTTCGCTGCCCCCCTTTTTGAATTTTGGGTCATTGAAAATGAAAATAATTTGTTTGATATTTGTTTGACTGATTTCAAAATTTGTTCGACACTCCCTCTCCAGTTTTAACAACTATTTTTTCAAAGGGGGCCGTAGAAACGTTTCCCCAGGCCCCCCAAACTGTGGAAATGCCAAAAATGAAAAGCTTTTTTTTATAAATGTGTAATTTGTTTGAATATGACCATTTTCGAAATTTGTTTGCCACCCCTACACCAGCGGTAGCAATTTTTAACCCGAGGGGCTGTAGAAACGTTTCCCCAGCCCCCCCAAAGTGAGGAAATGCCATAAAACAATACTTTTAATGTAAATTGTTGTGAAAATTGCTACCGCTGGTGTAGGAGTGGCAAACAAATTTTGAAAAAGGTCAAACATATACAAACAGATTATTTTCATTTTTAATAATTCAGAAAGGGAGGGTGCAGCGAAACGTACGTATAACTTTTCCCGTTGTCGTACGATATAATTATACTAAAATAAACGCATCGTTCAATTTCGAATGTACGCGATGGGTCTTGTTTAAATATATTAATGTTATTATATTGTGAAAATCGTATTCCGAAAAGCTGCTTCACCGCAGATGCCAAACTCTATAAAACCGTAAAATCAACGGGATGAAAAATGATTTTTCCCATTGTCCTTTGTAACGAATTTCCCGGCGAATCCCTTTTTTTTTCCGCCTCTATTCGTACCTGTATTATAACGCTTTTGCGGCCTCTACGCCGATATAATAAATATTATATATTGTTACCTGTATAGGACGCATTTAAAAATTCCGTTCCGCATTTTTTCCGAACCTTTCTGTTCCAAAAAAAAACAAAAATTATTTCACTACCCCTAAATACATAGCGACTTACGCTGCAGTCCGCAGGATTCCAAAAAGAAAAATTATTTCTACGTTTTTTCCATTTGAAAATTTACCTGTTCACTGCAATCGCATTCGATAGCGTGTAAAAGTTTAAGCTCTTTCCGATCAATATTATTTTCGTTGTTATGGCAAAAAAAAAAACTGAATTGATGTGTCAAAATCTCGTCGTTAGCCGTGTTTCTCCTGAGTTTCTTGATTGTAACTTTCAAATTTTTAGACCCTTCAAAGTACCACGTCAGTGTCTAAAAATCTTTCAGAAGAGGCATTGACTTTAAAAATCAGAGCGTTTCTTACAGCCTAAAAATTAGTTACACTAAAAAAAAAAGTAAAAACACGTTCTTCTACTCTCAGAATCTAAGAAATCTTCTTATTCACCCAAATGTGTACGAATCGTTCGGAAAAATATAGGTTTACGAGACTTTAAAAAAAAAAAAAAGAGTTCAAGAAAAGCGGTTTTTTTTATGTCGTGTTTTATAGTAACGTGCAGATATTGTGCCAAAATATGAATTGACCGTCCATGAACTATGTAATTAAACACGAATTTATGAATCACTAAAATAAAACATACAACGTCGAGAAAAATATGTTTATTTAAAATGTACTAATCGAAAAATCATTTATAGTAACATCGTTAATTTATTTATTTTTTTTTTTTTCAATATCGTACTACATAATGTATAGATTATACTTTAAACTAAACTACTCGTTTTTGTTAGTTTCAGGTAAGTTGTACTGTCGTGAACGACAACAGAGTCTTCGTGTGTTCAAAATCACGGTATGTACTTGATATATACGAAAAGATTATTGTAAATAGATACGTCGTATGGAAGTTACGTACGTTTTAACTTTCATGTCGTAATACCGTGATAATTAGTTCAATGTTTTTGTCGGGAGTGCCCGATATTAGTGTTATAGTACCTACTGTTGTAAGTTCAGAAGAAAACAGAACCACAATTCGGTCACATTCTTATAATTTATAACGGTTACATAAAAATATCTTTGTCGTAGGCGGTACCTACTAAACACCCAGAACTAGAGTTTTACTGACCATATATTTTAGAATGTTTTTACTCTTTGAAGTAAAACTTCTCTAGACGCGTTTCAATGCGCCGAGTATTGCGAAATTTCGGATGAAATATGATTTGATTCGATTGTTTCCGATGAAAACGGCTATTCCACAAAAAAAAAAAAAAAAAAAATCATGCCTAAATCTCAATAAAATCGCGACGTTTCGCGGGGGAAAAAAGTATAAAAATTATTTCCGTATATTGTTGGTGTATAAAATTACGCGTCTCTGGACAGAAGCGTAGACTTTCTAGTGCGTTTACCTCGACTATCGAATTAAAGGTTACAATAATACAATATGATTACGCTTGGCGAGTTGACACACGATTCTTTTTCGATAAAATACGACAATTGATTGATGTTATATGAAATTGAATAATTTTTGATAGTACTGTAAAATTCGTGACGAGTCGGTATTATTTTTTATAAAGCTTTAGTCGTTTAAAATTGTTTTTTTTTTTTTTTTTTTCTTACTTATACGATACAGACATGCAATGATATCACAAAAAATTAGGCACTCGCAATCGAAACACTGAACTAAATGTATAATACGGTCTAGCTTTGAAAAAAAAGTCGTTGCAAAGGAGGAAACATGAACTGTTATCTTTATTTCAAGTTTATGTTTTTCTGTTAGTTAATTTTTGATTTTACGAAAATTCATGAAATTCACTTTAATCTTTAAACTTGACGTTTTTTCAATAGTATCGACTCAACTCGACGAGTTCAAAAAATATTTGTTAACTCGCCTATATTATGCGCCATGAAACAGAAGCGTCTGTAATAATTTATAATAATTAATTTGAGACCCGTTTCGTGTAAATCCTGGCGAATGTTTACGATGTAAATCAGCCGAGTGCGACCTATAAGTATGTTGCATATTTCATATTATGTAATACGACGTGTGCAGACCGGAACGAAAGTGTTCGAATTCTACATATTTTTTTCAGTTCATCGAAATTCTTCGCGATGTGTGTGTAATATTATGTAGTATTTCAAGAATACGGAATAATTTTGCATTTTAAACGCCAAAAATGAAACGAGAAACTCTCGTGTATGTAAATACTGCACCGACGGCGGCCTCGCAATCATTATGCGCGAAAGAGAATTCGTTTTTTTATATATATATATATATATACTTTTTTCTTAATCTTTGACGATTTTATAGATTCTGAGCGTTAGCGAAGAATGTACACTGTTTTTACAAAGATGTTTTTTTTTTTCTGTGATCACTTTTTCAAAAAGTTTTTTTTCAAATCATCATTATTCTCGGAGCCAAAAACGAAAACGTCAAAATCGCACCGTTCGACTTGAAATTTATGTAATACGTCATCAAGAAGGGTTTTATGAGTTGACTGCTGAAATTTCAATCGATTCGATCATTTTTGAGGGAGTTGTGGAAATTTTTGAATTTGTTATTTTACGCAGCAGTTGTTATTCCATACAACCTCTAGTTTTTATGTTTGACTGTCGAAACTTTTATACGATCTAAACGAGATGGTTTTTTGTACGTATGTGGTTAAAAAATGCGATAAATACGTCGTTATCGCGATTTTTTTTTTTTTTTTCTATGATAACTTTGGTTTTTGTTAATTTTTTCTAAAAAGCGCTGAAACGATTTCGATAAAGTTCATACGGGGGACCACCGGCTCTAAATGTATATCAAAACCTATCACAAAAAAAAAATCTTGAAAATCGGTTCGTAATATTGGCAGAGCTTGACAAAACGATAAACACACCGTCGAATCTCCTCTTTTCTCGAGGTCGGTGTTGAAAAGAACGTTTTGCTCGTTAAACACGTTACGACTTTACTGTACTTATTTTATTATTATATTTTTATCGACAAACTCGCGCCGTTCTACCTATGTACAATATACATTGCACAATCGAAATTTGCAGCGTGCAGCTGGTGTTTAGCAAAAAATATCAAAAAAAAAGACCGGGAACGACGAAGAGAGCTTGCTTTTGTTCTTGTTTTTTTTGGCTCCATAAGAAACAAAAAGAAAAGTATGTATATCCGGCCAAAGTACCTGATGACGATAAAATGGTTATGTCACGCGCGTGAGACACAAACACGGAGTTTTTGGTTTATCAAAAATACGTTAAAAATAAATCGCGCACGACGATATTTTCTCGACAGAGCGATGGGTTTTTTTTTTAAGATGATTTTTTTTTTTTTTCAAAATTTTATAATTTCCGAACGGACGATTATATTTTTGACGGTTCTGAAAACAATAGGTGTTGGTTTAACGAACTCGTGTCGTACACTTATGAAAAGTTACAAAATTAACTGTAAAAAGATACATAAAAGTCGGTAGTCATAAATAGTGTAGGTATATTACTGTACATTTATGCTTTGTTTTAAAATAAATAACGATAAAGACCTACCGATAATAGGATTTTCTCGTTTTAAAACTCGTCTTGGCTTATTATTATCGTCAATACAATATTATGGTCATTAAGCGTTTTCGCGTTTGCTATTCAACTGCACGTCATAAAGTTCTAAATCGTTATAATCGTTTTTTAAATACGAGGAAAAACAACAATAGGAATAGTTTAAAAACACTATTGAAGAAAAAAAACCGACATTTTAACAATTAAAGAAATGTGTGTCGAAAACCCGATTTCGTCGCGTTTAACGGTCGAACGGTCGAACTATCGAACTGGCAATCCAAAAAATGATATTTTGACAGTAGCTGTTATGTCGTGAATCGAAAGCGGCGGCTGTCTTTTCGACCGAAAACCGTTTCCGATACGTTCGAGAACAATATTTAAACGTGCTTACGCGTTTTTCTACGTCCGCACACCGGTCTTCAAGACGATTTATTAATAGCGCGTTGAATGGTTTTTTATTCGACCCACGTATGTGCCATAAAATTACGCATTAAAAACATACGACGCGGTTCGCATTATTACACGAGTGATTCGACACTTACACTAATCTGCGGCTAAACGTGTTTCGAGCGGGTACCTACTGCGGGGATTGAACGCACTTAAAAAAGTCACTTTACCGTAGAAGTAACAATATAATCATTATTAATGTTTGATCCGGAAAACCGTGTAAGATAACATCATGAATTCTATAGTTGCGGTAGACCTGCGAAGGACGAGGAAACAATTGAAAAAGATACACCGAGGTTCGTTAGTTAATGTGTGTGTGTGTGTGTGTGCGAAAGGTGCACCCGAAATAGTCGGGAAAAAGGCAAAGAAGAAGAATATCCGAAAAGTTATTGCTCTGAAGTGCACATGTATATTAATGACGAGTTTAATTTTTGTAAGCCCACACGAATACGACAATATCGATTACTATCCTAAAATCCTATACGAACATGCAGGGTCGGAGGATATATAATAATTTTTTATCCTAACAAGTTTTCCCTAACATCATACTTTTATTAGCGGTTCAGCTCGTCGACAGCTATGCGCCGCGATAAAACAAAATCTCAATTTAACGACCGATATTACGTTTGTAAATCGTATATTATTATGTAACATCACTTTTTTGGGTGAAAAATTCGATTTGAAATGTCTTCTTTCCAAGCATCCGCAGCTATATTGTAGTTGTTTTTTGTTTTTCCTACGAAGGTTTGTTTGATTTTGTTTGTTTTTTTTTGGGGGAATTTTTATCTCAAACAGCGTCGCGTTTTTTACACGCGGTCGTTTGACGAATGGACGCGATAACGAAACAAAGTCACATTGACAAACTGCCGTATCCAGTTACGCGTGTAAAAAAACTAACAAAAAAAAAAACATAACAATTTTGTCGTCGTCGCAGTATAATTCTGTTCACGTCCCGGCCGATTAAAATAACTATTACGAACTACTTTAACACCGCGGCCGTAGTCAAAACCCTTATGGTTTCGAGACAGTAACTTTTAGATTCTGAGCGGAACGAGAAAGCTGAAATGGCCTTACAATGATTTTTTTTTTTTTTTTTTTTTTGTATACTGTTAACAAAATTTCCACCAGGAAGAGTGCGCCGATATCCGCGTACAGTACAGTTTTCTTTTAGGAAATTACATCGGGACGGTGTGCTTAAAAGACGAAGAACATGTTCGATAGTTTTGTAACGCGACGGGAAAATCCACCGAAAAATTGCGAAAAACCGCTATAAAAACGGCATTTTGTTCCACGACGCGTATCCACTTATCCGTCCATAATTTTGAAGATTCATTTTTGGATTCTTCAAAAATCACAAAAAAGCCGGGATCACTCTAGGTCACGCACGGGTATGGTTTGACGGGGGTGGCGACTACGCTTTAGAAGTTGTGGTTTGAACGCATTATTTTATGTCTGAAAGCAACGATGCCTTCGAAAATACGATTCTGAGCGAGCTCAGTTGTAAAGTATGCGGTTAAACAAATTTTATGAAATCTGTATCTTTCCTGTTTCAGTGTTATGTAAAAGTTTCAGCTTGGTCCGATCTTTATTTAGGATGATCGTAAAAAGTCTAAATCGACGTGTAAAAAACACGTTCCTCGTAATTACTTGTTTTAATTACTAATGACAAGTTTTACGACAAAATAACAACGTAAACCGAAATTGTGTTAACCGATTCTCTAAATTTTTGAACCACGTGTGTAAAACTATCCTGTTTAGATTGTATCAAGACAATCGTTTCGAGACTTAAACATAAAAACTAGATGTTTACAATAACTGCGTAAAATAACAAAATTAAACTCACAAGACTCTTCTTCGTATAAAAAAATTTCAAGTCAAAAGGAGCAATTTCGAAAACGTTTTCGTTTTTTTTTTTTTTTTGCTCACAACTTCAAAAACAATCATGATTTCGATAAACGCTTCATACACAGTGTACCGATCCATCTTTCGAAGTACGTTAAAATCGAAGCGTTCTTTCTGCTATAGAAAAAGTGTCCGCAGAAAAAAAAACAAACATCATTGTAAAAACAACACGTTTTAATTCTTCGCCGAGTCGAAAAGCCGACATTTTTCTCATATTACTGTACTTGTATGAAACATCTAGTAGCGGATATATAATCGTTTCGAAAATCGTAATATCTGCGCTACGCCATTTTGTTTTTAATATTGTATATCCGGTTTTAATTCGGTCCCGTAGGGAGAACGTCCTCGCGAAACGCGCGATCGGACAATGAAAACATTTTTGTACAATGATATTTATACGAGTAGTAGTAATAACGGTAATAAATAAGTCGAAGTAATAACCGCACGAAACTTGTTATTTTCGAGCCAGCGATTTTTCCATTACAGACCGTCGGTACAAAAACATAATCCCTTATTTTTTCATTCGTTTTTTCTGTTTTCGTATTTTGCGCCCGCGATATGATCCGAACAAAAAAAAAAAACGTCCGCCGGTAGCCGAACGCTGCTGCTGCTGGGCAAACGAAATGCGCGACGACGAGAAGGAGAACAAGATGGGAAAATTGAAAAAAAAAATAACACGAATCATATATAGATATGATGCGAAATTTCCGAAATCCGAATAATATTAATATATTATTATTATCACCCGTGCGCTCCGAAATATTGTACGCGTCGCGATTTAAATCCCATTATTTCTGTTCATCCGGTGCTATCGAGGTCCGACACTCGGATTTCTGCAATGGGTTAGGTAATGTTTTACCGACTGTGTCGTTTATACACCGCGCACAAGTACGACGAGCAAAAGGATCGCAAAACGTATAAAAATATGAGCGTTCTCTCTACGTTCTCTCATTTTTCTCCTATTTACGAACGCGTCTATAAGTCGCCATATCAGTGATAATTGGGGGGACACTTGTTCAATCGCTGTCGGTTTTGAGAGATGATAATAGGCGCGTCGATGAACAGAGGAGAAAAAACCGAACAGACCGTCGTCGTTACTTTTCTTTTTATTCTCGAGACTCCTAACACAGTGCGTGCGAAAAGATTTCCCGTTATAAATTAATCCTGTACATCGTCGATACGACACCGATCTTCTTCGCCGTACGCGACCGTGTTCGTTGTCGTCGTACGTTTAGAAAACATTTTTGAAGAAAAAAATCGTCTTCTGATGGGTGATGTTCTGCAGCTGAGTTTATTATCCGTTTGCGATTTTCAGTATCTATTATATATAAAATGTCTATTTTCCGCTTTCACGGTCCGATCGAACCGGTTACCACCGACAGACGTCGAACGGAAATAACGGTCAATTAAATTTAAAAATCTGCGAGTTCGGGACCAGAATGTTTGCGTTAGGGAGCGAATAGATCATAAATGTCGTGCTCGTAGTTGGACGGGAAAGGGCAAAATTCAACAGATATACATATGTACAGTATCTCGCGATAAATCGTTGCCTTCGATAAAACGATTGTGAGCGAGCTCGGTTGTCCGGTACGTCCTGGTAAATTCTTCGAGAATTTCAAACTTCGATACTCAGCTTAAGAATGTTCCGAATCGGCTCGTTCCTATGGTTATTTCGGATGTTATACGGCCGAAATACTGAACCGATATATATCGTATATGTCACAAACGCGTTTGCCGTAATCGATGTTTCTTTCTCCTTAGTTTCACGTGTGTAAATTTTTCAATTTTGAACTTACGAGTTTGAAGAAACCTCCTCTCAAAGTACCATCAGAGACGACATTTTTTTAGAGGTAGGTACTGACATTGAAAATCGCCGCGTTTCTTTTATATATTCGATTGAAATTGTTTGAAAAAATATCGTAAAAACGACATGTTTTGTGTTCAACATTCAAAGGCGAAATGTAAAGACTGGAAAAAGAAAAATTGATCGTTTTGGCCTGAATACTACTAATACTACTGGAAATACGAGCATTTTCAAACAGGAGTCGTTCTCTATATCGTTCTGGCTAGAAAATACGTCCGTGACGACGAACCGGGAATGTTCCGGTAGAAACAATGTTGAATTTCGTGTAGACTTGCCAGGGTGTTTCGCTAAAAACAACTGTCAAACACTGACTTCTTCTTACACATTTAAACATTTCAAATCGACACTATCGTGAAAATAGGTTTTATTCGACGCAAAAACTGTATCGATGATGATTTCTCAAAAGTTTATTCCGTAACGGTCGGAGGGTTTTTCGGGGTGATGAAATTTCCGGGAATAATTCGGTATAATCACACAATTCGAGCTGGTCATTCGTGCGTAAAATGTTATTTACTTACACGCACTGCAACGGCCCGTCTAGCAAATTATTACATATTGCGTATTCTGGTCTGAACACGTGTGTGTCACAAATCGTTACATCGGTGGTGAGTAATAGTGACGCGAGAGAAATTTCTAATAGCTTGTTATACGTCGAAAATAATAGCGACGCCTGTATTAAAAGAGAGTACTCACTCGAGAATATCACACGGTTTTTTTTTTTCTAATTGAAACACGTCGACGGCAAACACAAGTTACGACGACGAATCACAATATTATTTAAGAAGTTTTGTATGCTGTTTTGTCTCTGCGGTTACCTCGTACATACCAAATCAGAACGAACTATCTGAAAAAATTAAATCGTACAATTTTTCCGAAAACCCTAATACTCGTCGTGATCGATCGACGCGGAGTCAGGCCGAGTACGGTCGTCTATACAGTGTCTTTCGGTAGTGTCTTTCTCAATATTCTCTTCTTGTTGTTCGTGGCCAACGCGTGTTCGGCTTATATAGTCGATTTGCTGCTTCGTCTTAGCAAGTCTGCAGCAAGGGACGTTCGGTTTGGGCGGATTCCGCTGCTACCTTATACCTCGGTTGGCGGCCCTTTTCGTCGACCTCTGTGTCGTCCGGGTAACCCGCAGATGATTAATACGTCGCGTTTCGGCGGTGTTCTTAGGACCCGGAAGAAGAGCAGCAGCAGCAGCTGCGAGAGAGAGAACCGCCAGGATCGGAAAGACGCAGAACCGCCGTTCTCGTTCTACGCCGCTTTTAGTAGTAGCGTGGCCGGGTCAAACGGCGAGTTCGATCGCCGTTCCGTTTTTGTCAGGCGACTTTGCCGGTTCTCTCGCGGAACCGTTCGCCGCGGGCGTTCTTCTTTTTTATTAGATTAAAGACGGCGGCGGCGGCGACGGCGGCCGTTGACAGTAATAACATTTTGAATTAAATTATTTTTACACGACGTTAAATTTAGTAGTTTCAAATTACAAAATATAATAACATTTTACAATTGTACGGATGGCATTTTTTTAAAAAAGTTGTGAGTACATTAGCGATCGGAATGTCGACGAAAAGACGTGTAGTCACGATGTTTTCGATAGTTTCCGCGTTCACGTGTTTTATATTGTTGTTGTTAATCGATGAACGCCGCAGGTAGGCACGTAGATGGAGAGCTGCATCTGGTCATCATCATCGGGTGGCGATGATGCGAAAGTGAAGAGTCGATTTATGTTCCTTCTTTTCTGGAGAGTGCAGAGCAGGAGTGTCTTAGCGCAGCGGCAGTGTCGGCTTTTCTGTTGTCGTACTCTGTTAAGAATCCAAAGATCCAAGTTGTTGACGACGTACAGCGTACAATCGTTGAAAACATCCGAGGAACAACGCGTTCTTCGGCGTACACTCGGATTTTTCGAAGTATGTTCCTTCTTTTCTGGAGAGTGCAGCAGGAGTGTCTTAGCAGCGGCAGTGTCGGCTTTTCTGTTGTCGTACTCTGTTAAGAATCCAAAGATCCAAGTTGTTGACGACGTACAGCGGGGGAGGAAATCGTTGAAAACATCCGAGGAACAACGCGTCGTTCTTCGGCGTACA
>CM029365.1:627495-671644 GCA_017140985.1 Hormaphis cornu
CTCGGATTTTTCGAAGCCTCCGTTCGAAGTTCTGTACTCGACGTTTTTCCTCGTCGTGCATACGTCATCACGTATTTATTAACGACCCCCGTTCGACCCCCGTCGCGTTAATCCCGGGAACGTGTAGTAATTTCGCCTCGGAAGGAATCGGGTTCGCGGGGGAGAGAGGAGAAAACAACGGGTAACAAGGGTGTGCTGCACCTACCTACCTACCCCGTATTTCGGGAACACAGATGCGCTAAACGACTGTGCCGAAAAGTCCGACGGCGGCGGCGGCAAAAACGGCCGGGGCAAAGTGACGTCGTCGACCCACGATAATTAATAATTGCGTTTTCCTGCGAAACGCCGCCGCCACACTATATACTCTTCGGCTCGTTCGTCCGCGGGCCGTATTCCGCTATCGACTTCCCCCTGGCGCGCTGCAATATTCTTTCGTTTTTTCGTACTAATATATTTTATTAACGTCATCGGAAAAAACGACGACCGTTCTCTGCGGGGATGAACAACGACACCACTCACTAACCGTTGGAATTCGGTAGAGAGTAGTTAATTTAATTCGTGTTACGTTTTTTTTCAAATCGCCGCTCCGTTCGACCTGAAGTTCTCACACACGTCGTTGTCGTCGTCGAGAAGGATTTCGTGCGGTGAAATTCGGTCATCGATCGCTTCTGACATGGGCACTCTGAAATTTCGCGGCGCGGCAGTTATTATTAGCCTCTTTATAGTTTTTTGTTCTTTACGCGAACAAAAGACGATCGTTTCGCGTCGTTATTTTTTTCAATCGTCCAGAGAATAGAGATCGAGCCGCGTGTTTTAACAGGAAAGAGTGTACGGATTTTTTTATCGTTAAATTCGTTTCTACCGGGTACACTACACTGGAGCGCGCGCTCCGAATCTTCTCCGAAACCGTTCTAAACTCGTGATTTGTTTTTTTCTTACGGCACACGATGAGCCCCCCGAAAAAATATTTTTTTCCTATTCATTTTCAGTCGGCCGCGAAATGTTAATAACCACCGTTGTTGTTTCACTCGTGAAGCAACCAAAGATTCCCTCTACGCCATAATACCTACGTAATAATCGTTGTATCGATACAGATAGAACACGCCGTATAGAACGCGCTCCGGTGGAATTACTATTATCGTCGATAGTATTACACTTTCAGACGACTTTGGCTCACTTAAGAAAACAACCGTTCGCAGAAGTTATTATTTCGCACGTATCGGTTTCGCTGCCTACGAATTCGATATTATAATAATTACTATTGTTAAAGACGAATTATTATAATCGAAATTCGATACCGCGTTTTGGGGGCAGCATCGCCGTATATGTTTTAATCAGTAACCAGAGAGATCCCGCGACGTTTCTCCGAGAGACGTACGCGAGTATCGCGAGTAACTCGTTGCAGGTGTATTGATTTTCGTTGAAATAAGCGTGTACAAAACGTATATACTGTTATACTACCGTATATATATAACTGTTTATCCGTTTTAATAATTAAGATTTATTCCGGTGAACGTCAAAATTAATTCAAAAACGTCCTGTCCCACGTGTAAATATGTATGCATATATATATATATAATTGTAAACTAAATTCTGAATAAAATGTCACGTGGTGAGACACGCGAGAACAAGATGGCAAGCACGACCTCCGGCCGGCCGGCGTCGTCGCGAACACAAAGTAAGAGAGTTATTATAATAACCGTTCTAATAAATCTGATTCCGATTTCTGATTTTTCCGCCTTTTTAAATAATTTTTTACAACGACGCGTTTTTCTTTTTTCCCGCGCGCGAGAACGCTTTGACCGCACAGAAAAATGTCAACTGAAAAAGTGGACTTGATAGGAGATAGGTTTATTTGGAGAAGAAAAAAATTTCGTCCGTTTTCGGTGCGAAAACCACGTTGAACCGTTTTCGGATAAAACGCGTTTGAAATTTCGACATTTTGTAACCGCGGGCGGCTCCGAAATCCGCGTTTCCGCGGGCGACACGTTCGGATAGTAAACTCGGGTTACGGACCAATTGCTAGATACGGTCTTCTGGGATCATCTTAAAAATCTAAAGGAAAGTTTTTGAATAATCGATCACACGTCACCGCACAGCGAATATTTTGAAAATCGCGCGATTTTTCGACGCACCACCGATGTTAAGATTTTTAACGACGTATTATTATATATCGTTAGTGATGTGGGGTGGGTAAATACCCAGTGGGTAGGTAAATATTTTTTGGGTATTTACCCGGGTATTTACCCGAGGCCTGGGTAAATACCCAAAAACTGGGTATTTTGAAAATTTTGTATTAATGAAGGATAAATTGGGGGCAAATTTTTATCTGAAACTGAAATATATAAAACTTATATTTTTTGTATCTCATACATAATTTACAATGTTTTAAATTTAAAATTTTGAACCAAACCTTATAAAAGAAACTCATCAGGATTCAAAATAAAATATTCTAAAATTAAAAAAGAATGATAGGAAAAGTATTTTGATCATACAAAAAATTAACTCTGTTTGTGTCTCATAGGTGGCGCTTGAAAAGCTTTTTGTTTTAGAAATCATTTAGGTTCTATTTTTGTTCTTAATTTTCTCATAATGGTGAACAACAAATCAGTTCTGATTTTGATATAATGAAAAGTTAGTTATTCGATTTATTTTTGGTGGAAAACCTTACGCGGCACAAATAATATAGTTGAAGTGGCCTTGCGTATTTTAAGTGCACCAGTTACATCTGCTGCTACCGAAAGGACATTCAGTTCTTTCAGTTGGATTCACAGCAAGAAAAGAAATCGCTTAACAACCGAAAGAGCTGCTAAGCTCACATATCTGTCCTATAATTGGAAGCTTCTACATGGTGATGAAGGGAAAGCAAAGAAACAAAAACTAGACATGATGTGTGAAGAACAGGAAAACGTAGAATCATTTACTGGTGAAGAAAATTTGTGCAGTTCAACTGAAAGTTCAAGCTCAGAATCTGAATCGATGTCTGAATCTGACGTTTCAGATTAATGTTTTAAACCATAACCTAAGAATTATTATTTATGTTATTTTCAGAAATTATAAACATTTTAAATTGAAAACTGTTTATTTTCTTGGGTCCTTGGTGTTATTTCAGAATTTTTCAAGAGTTGTCGATTGTTCATGTAAATACCCCTGTGCAAACTTTCAAGCCTTTTGAAATTGTATCACAACTACTCCTGCAATTTATCTTAATTTTTATTACCATTTTAAACTCTTTATTTCTAAAAATAAACTTCATGACTTTTTATATTTAGTAAAAATTATTGTTTTCAAATAATCAGCAAATAGATTATTATTCAAAAAGTACTGTTATTGAAAATTTAATATGTGAAAAAAGTATTATGTAGTATGACATTTTTTTTTCTAATTCTAATTATTACATCTTGTAGTTTTTATAAAATTAAAATGTTATAAAAAAGTTCAAATGCTTCTAATTTTTTTTTAAATTTATATCCGTATATCTATCTATAGTAATGTTATACTATACACTAATACTGATATTTTATATGAATAGATTTCACGGAAAAATAGATACCCAGGTAAATACCCAATTTGGGTATTTACCCGGGTATCTACCCTGGGTATTTACCCTTGAAAATAGATACCTGGGTATTTTACATCACTATATATCGTAGTATTATAGTGTCGCGTACCTAACCTACCTACCTAGTCATTACGGTCGCGTCCTATCGTCTTGAAATGTTTACCACCTTCGTGCTGGTGAAACCGCGAGAAAAGTTTCGTCCGATTCTTATCGCGTCGAATTCGGGTTTCACCAGCGGCCGTTCGGAATCGTTATTTTTTTTCGCTTTCAACGGTACGAAAACACTTGCAGCCAACCCACCGCAAAAGCCACTCCGTTTTCATTTTTTTTTTTTTACCTCGATAGTCGTCTAGCGGCGGCGATTATCATCGATATTTCGCCATCGTTCCGCGAGCGATCGCTTCGAACACGCCTTTGAACGCGCGGCGGGCGATACTATACCGTATACACCGCCGTTTTATTATCGCCGTTGGTCGAGAGAGCGTGAAATTTCTGCAGTTTTCGAAAACAGTCGTTCCGGAAACGACCCCGCGGCTTGGCCGTTATTTATATTGCTCGTCGCTCGTGTTGTTGTTATTGTTATTATCGTGTCGTGAACTCGCGGCCGGGGCGATAACAAAAAAAAAATATACTTTCTACGGTAAAATAATCGTGTTCGTGCACACCCTGCGTGGCCCGTTGGTGTGTTCCACGAATCGTCTCAAATTTACAGCGCCCGCCGACATCCGAGTTCGTCGGCAAACGTATACGCGCGAATCGAAATGAATATTGAAATGAAAAAATACGGGGCCGGGCAGCGCTCGAAATCGCGTAAATAATAAACGCGCTATAAAAGCTGCAAAAGAACGCGAGCGTGCCGAACGTGACCGATTTATTTGATTTAATTGATATTGAAAATGCGGGGCATCAACCACCTAACGCGCGGCGGTAGCAAAAAATGAGATTTTAAAAACGAGACGAGGTGGTGAAGAACGATTTAAGCTCACGCCGCCGCTATTTGTATATAGGTTGTATACAAACACATGCAGTCGACAAAGGCCCCGCGGTGAAGCGCGGTGAAGCGATTTTTGGGGGAAAAAGAAAAACTGGTAAAAATGCATGTTTAAAAAATCCGAAAATACCGTTGAAATCGAAAAGTGGTGTGCAAAGTTTAATGTCAAGAGTGAGTGATCTCATGAAGCAGCGAATCTTCGAGCTTACTACTACTTGATTAGTGTTACGTTAATAATTATATATACCTATAAAAGCACGGCGATAAGTTTTGTTGAACCGGAAGCGCAAAACGGTGGCGGCGATACAGTACCAATTTTTTCGTCGATCGCACGTGGCCGAAGTACGTAAGCGGTTATACCCCCTCTGGCGCAAGTCCTCTTTAGCCTCCAACTTTTTAAAAAAAATACGCGCTTAACTCGACGGAATTTTCATAAAAATAAGTTCTTCCAAAAGTTTTAGTTTCAACGCATTGTTTTATCTGAAATTTGTTTTTTTTTTTTTGTTACCTATCAATATTTGAGTAGTTCGCATAATTTTTTTAGTCGTTTAAGTGATAATATATACAAAATTTATATATTTCGATTTTGAACAGTCGCGTGATTTATTGACTGCGAAAATGGTACAAATTTTATGTTCAATGACAATTGTTTAACGATCGTAGAGATCACACAAAGACAGTCTATATTTAATATGACGAACATATAATATACGGGCATTCTTAAGATTCGTATAGTGTGTGTAGATGAAGACGATTTACTTTTGGGGGGGGGGGGGGCACCAAAATTTATCAGTTACAAACGCTATTTTTGGTTTTTCTTTTTTTTCGTCATTTTTCAATCGTTTGTCGACGTTTTTTTTCTAAAACATTATAATAATAAAAAGCTCGAATTTTTTTTTACATCAAAACACCGTTTTAGAGTGTAATAATGTATAATTGAAATCACCGTATATTGCAATGTTAATAATAACTGTAAATAACACAATATACACAATAAGTGACCGCGCGGATTTTTATTGAAAGTTAATGCGTCGTTTAACCGCTGCAGGTACGTTAATCCTCAGAAAATAGGTAAACGCAATTTTTTCGCAAAATAGAAACAAAAAAAAAAAAAAACGTATTATCCTCGAGAGACAATAACAACAGTCAATGTAAGTTAGAGAGAGAGAGAGAGAGAGAAATGACGTTTAATTTGTTCATAATATTTTTCATTAAAGAAAACAGTACGTGAAACCCCCCACGTGACAGCAGCTGAAATATACGACGACGACGACGACGACGACAAGTCGAATAAAACAAATCCGATATAAACTGCGTACAGTATTTTACGTTCGACTAGATTGTATTTTATGTGTTTAGTCAACTCGGCTGATGAGTGTGATTATTAAGATCGGAACAAAAAAAAGTGTGTACGTATATTATTTACGATCACACGCCACAGACGCGAAAGAACGACGAGTAGGAGATTAAAGTTTTCATTGATTGTTGACGATTGTTTTCGAAGATCATAAAAATACGGAACGGAACAACGTCGATGAGAAATGAATAATAATAATAATATTATTATCGACGCGATAAAACTTTGTCGAAGCTTTTCGGTGGTAATAAGTAATACGTGAAAGAAAAAACCAGAACAAAACTTTGACGGCTTAATACGTCGATGGCACTATATTGTATTTAGGTCAACGGTTTTTAAGCGATTTGTTTTTTTTTGCGAAATTTTTGTCTGGCGGCCGACGAATAAACGTAATATTTACAAGTACGTTATACATAATAACTGTAACTTTATTTACAAAATGTTATTTGAAAAAAAAAACCACCACCACACGAAATAATGATGTTGAAATTTTATTTGAAAATCGCACGAACCGTAGTATTTTTGCAGTCCAGTCCTGCATATATAGGTATAGTCAATATTCGTATTAAATATAAGTCTGACGTGATGATAACGAATACACGCGCACAAATCGATATTTTTCGCAATTCCTAAAAGTATGCGCCGCACTGATCGACGAACAAGTTGGTTTCAAAACATATATGCTCTACTATTTGAACTATTCGGTAAAGGGGTTTCGGATTGAAGACGGTCGTAGCGAATTCCCGTTGTGAAAATGCCGTTCCCGTGGCAAGTTACGAGTATCGGTCACGCTGGCCAGTCCTTAATGTCTGCAAAAAGTATGTAGTATAGTTTTATAAGTTTGGATCGGAGGCGAAAATATTTTTACAGCGCATATACTCGAATCGTTTATTCTGTCTGTTAAGTCTGTCTGTCTTCTCCCCTTTTCGCACAGTCGTCCGTCCGCGGGGGGATGATACGCGACGACGGCACCGCGGTCGCCGCAACTATACCCGAATTCGCCACCGGCTAAAAACAGCTGGGGGTGAACACGGAAAAGAGAATGCAAAGCAACAGCTGAGGGAACCGAATCCCCGCGATCGGCGGTCCGATAATACGAGTAATGTAATCTCGTCGATTTTCCCCGCGTTCGTCCTGAACGCCGACGACGCGCCATCGCCGGCGGAAAGAGCCGAGAACGACGACGGATAGAGCGGTTAGTTCCTTTTCTTTTTCAACCCGAATTCGCCACCGGCTAAAAACAGCTGGGGGTGAACACGGAAAAGAGAATGCAAAGCAACAGCTGAGGGAACCGAAACCCCGCGATCGGCGGTCCGTCGTGTGCGCAGCGACGCGCCGATAAATCGAGTCATCGCCGGCGGAAAGAGCCGAGAACGACGACGGATAGAGCGGTTTTCTTTTTCAACCCGAAGGCGGTCGGTCGGTTAACAACTCCGTCCGTTTTAGATTCCGAGTGTGTGTGTGGGCCACAAGAACGGTTTTAACGTGATTTTGTGTGTCTTTTTTTTTTTTTTTGTCATCACTATACAAAAACCGCGATATTTTTTTCAACCACTTTCGGTATCTTTTTTTTGCTGATAACTTTATGCGCGCACGAAAAATAAACAAACGCTCTCGCTCTTTCGTAGGCATTTTAGCGGCGTGCCTTTTTCGATTATCAAATTAATTGCTTTGTCGTCGTGTACAGCGAATGTTCAAAACAAACGTTCGTTTCAAAAAGTACCGCGTATACGCAGGGGCGTATCCAGAGCATTTTTTCAGGGGGGGCTGAAGAAAAACATGTAAGAGTATATAATGTACTCGCTCAAAATAATATAATATTTATTTTTGTGATGTAAATTAATATTATTTACAAAAAAAAAGTCAAATTGTAAGTTTAAGTCGCCTGGCTCTCCCACTGTTGGCAAACTTGTTTAAAACATTTTCGTCTGTTATTGAAACATCTCTGTGAATATTAAGTAATGCTAAACCGACAAGACGATGTTCAGAAGTAGAGTTTCTAAGGTAAGGCTTTAATCTTCTAAGTGTCGAAAAACTACGCTCTGCTGATGCTGCTGATACTGGAAGTATTGCGAGTATTTTTATTAGTTGACGTATATTGGTATACCCAGTGCTCCAAAACAAAGTTAAACATGGGTTTTCAAAATTTGAATTAGTTAATTTATTATTATATTGATATAAATGATATATTATATTGTGATAAATTATAATCATGAATTATGAAATAACATAGCGTGTAATAACTTAGCGTGCACTTAAGGGTACCTTAAGGGTTTTGTATTTTCAAATCAGAGTAAACTTATAATTTAACACGTAGTGTATAAGATTCTAATTTTGTAATTTTCAACAATATTTAATTTTTTTATAATTCTGATATTTCAGGGAGGGCTGCAGCCCCGTCAGCCCCCCCCCCCATAAATACGCCCCTGCGTATACGTGTGTGTGTATAGATGCGGCGAGTTTTTGAAAGGTACAAAAAAAATGTTTAGCTTTTAATTGTTTTACTTAAAGGCTCAGTAGTTAAATTCAAAATGCCGAGGACACGTTTTTTTTTTTTTTTTTGCTTTTACCGACCGTGATTGAATAAAATATTACGTTGTTGCGAAAATGTTTCACAAGCGTAAATAAAATACCTACTAATTTGCTGCATTACATCGCGATACGACACTGCCGCTGTGTTAGTTGTTACTGTTGTGTGAACATTTTTTTAAACGCCGTCATTAAAAGCGCGTGTTATTTACCAAACTCCGAGTTTAACCGCCGGTTCTGTCGTCTTGAAATTTTTAACAAAAAAAAAAACGTGCTGTAGAACTGCGCCAAAACAAGAAAAAGTTTCATTCGATCGAATGTATTGCGCTAAATTTGGGTATCACGTTTATCCTAATACAGCTCGCTCAGAGGAATCGTTTCTTCGGAGGATAAAACGTTTCGTTTGCATCGTTGCTCTCTCGGACATCGCATCGCTTGAACTTCCTCCGAAACGGTGACAACTCACCCAAAGCGTAGTCGTCGCTGCTCCATCAAGCTACACCCGCGCGACCCAGAGTGAGATTTTTATTCTTTCCTTTTCTATTTACCGCACGAAAACATCATGTTTTTATCGCGTACGACGACAACGCAAATTTATTCTGCCTACACGCGGCGAAGTAAGTACTGCGATGTTTTCGAATTTTCTGTTTTCCAGTTTCCGAGATACGTACGAGGATGTACGCGTTAATACCAACGTCGTGATTTACGGCGTACACGGAAAACACGCGTTCGAACAACTTCGATTTGATGAATACTGCTGAGTATTATTCAGAGAATATTTAACCGGGGGATTCGTCGTGCCCCGCCGTTTCGGAAGAGAAATTTTAAACACATTCGTTTCACACTCGTGAATAAAAAAATTAGAGAAAAACTTGTCTACGCGAGAATCGTTTACGTTTCGAAACACCCGTATTTCCCGTACAAATCGTATCGAACGACGTACATATTTCGGATTGAAAACGTCAAAAATCATGCCGTTTATAACTACTATTGTTTTAAACGCTGTTATGAATACTTACAAAGTGATCCGGATACGCGACGGATCGAAACGGATTCCGGTCGGAAAAAGAAAAAACACGTCGTTCAAACGATCGTAATGAAATTTTAGATTAAAATACGAACAGAAACTTTTATTTTTCCAAATCAGATTTCGGTGAAAACGACGACATTTTTCTATACTTTATTTTTTTTTCGTCTCAAACATCATCGCTCTTTTTTTTTTTTAATACTGTAACATTAAGAAAGCACCTACTCGCGATACTAATAGTAGTTTCGGATGTTTTTTTTTATCTATATTATTATTATTTCGATGATTCAAATATAACAAAATATTAATCCGCGCGTCCGGCAGCACTACTAAATCCGGAATTATTTTTTGAATAGGCATCGCTTGTGACTGGGTGAATAAAGTCGATTTCTTAAGGGTGATGACGAAAACAAAAAAAAAATAAAATGTCCGAAATGATCGCGATACGTCGTAATAATATGATCGTCCTCGAAACAAAAGTTGTTAATCAGAGTTTTGAAATAAAGTGATTAAGAGAAAAATTAACACCGTTGGTCTTGTCGTTGCAGTGAAGAATTAATTGTTTCGCAGTGTGTGTGTGTGTGTGTGTGTGTGTGTGTGTGTGTAGTGATCAAAAGGAGATTCGAGAAAATATTAACGTTTTTTTTTTTATTTGAATCTGAGTCACGCCTCATAAATTCAAACTCGCCCGTTTGCCGCGTGCGCTGATTCGAAAAACATCGTATCTCGTATATTGCCAACGGGACGCGCGAATCAGACGAAGCCGACTCTTGTGTATAATCGTATGTGTGTTTCGGGTGTAAAAAGTTGCCCGCGCAGAAGTTTTCACGTTTTTACGAAAAACAAAAATTTACAACGGTAATTTCTACTCGCTTGATTATTTTCGGATTAACACGACCGTTCTTGCGAATGTGTGTGACGCGTGTTCTGCACGAGACGTACGAAGTTTTAAAAAAACGAATCCAATCGAATAAATCTGTATCGTTCAGAGAGCGTTTAAGCGGATTTAACGGTTCTTAACAACACGTCTCGTAAAGAAAACGCGCGGTGTGAGGACACACTACACAACGGTTTGCCTCTGTGTGCCAAAAAAAAAACCGCAATATTTCCAAAACCTTCGAAATATTTGAACGACCAGCAGCTGATGGTGGACGACAATACCGAAGTATATAGGTACTACTGTGTATTGGATCCTACCGAGTACACACATTATGTTAAATAATAAATTTTGTTCGCGTTTTAAAATGTACGTACCCAATACGTCGAGTCGTGTTCGTTCGGAAACAATCGAGTTCTCAAAATCTGAAATTTTGGTTCGTTCGTCGCACTGCGGGTGAAATAATTGTCAATGTCAACATTTTTTCGTTTTAACTTCTTCGATAACGCTCTTTACGCTCAGTATCGGTTTTTTCTGGTAGCTCCGCTTTGTCGTCACGCGTGTAAGCGTAAAAAATTGAAAAAGTCGAAAGGCGAAAATCGAGAAAAAACCGTTAAAAATTACTACGTGTTTTTGACACGATCGTTTTTTTTTTTTTTTTAAACAAAGTACACTTTCAAAACATCGTATTTTAAAAAAATGATTTAAAAGTCAGTTACTGTGTCTTCACACAAAATATGATTTTCCGTCCGCCACGCGGATGATATTATATAATTGCAGCGTGTTGTCGCCAACTTAGTAGTAAATCGAGATTAATGAAAAGAAAAACGATAATTATTCGGACGTTTCCGAAGGTCAGTGTATTATTTTCCGAGTAGAAGTTTCTTCTTCCTGGAAGTGTCCGCCGCCGCCGACTCGCGTCGTTATGTGTATATACGAATCAATCAACGCGGCCGTTACACAACGTTTTATCAAATTAAACTACGGTCGTGCAAAAAAGCATTATTTTAACGAGGAAACGCTAAATTTTTGCCGCTACACAATATCAATCAATCAATCAATAGTAACGATACGTCGTTTTACAAAATCGTGAAGTTCGGCAGCTGATGTAAAAAATCGCGGCTCCTGGCGTCATTTTACGTATGAAACTATGTAATTCCGGGCATCGAACGCGCTTAAACGAACGCGACGTCTCCGCGCCGCCGCGGTAGTTGAGATTTTGATTGAAAATCGAAAATTATCGAAATTAATACTTATACCTGTATGTATACGAGTGCGTGACGTCAGTGCGGTGTGTGTGTTTTTTGGCAATTTATTATTTTATGGACGCGCCTTTTTTATTTTCGTCGTTCGTGTCATATAATTGTACCGTTCGTTTTTTTTTTTTTTTTTTTTACAGCAGTGTAATATAGTTTTTCTTATTTTATTTTTTACCGTCGTATCCGAACGGTGGTACAAAATAAAAACGTCGAAAAATGTTAAACACACTGATAACCAACCATGTGTGTATTATGTACGACAGCTATTTTGAAAAATATAACTGTAAAAAAAGCCGGGAACACTCTGGCTGGTGGTCGCGCGGGTAATATTTGACGGAGTGCGCACTGTGCGACGTGGGTGGGGAGGATCGCCTTCGAGAAAAAAAACTGATCAAACTCGGTGGTCCAGAGTCAAACGCGTCAAAGGAAATTTTTCGAGAATTTCATCAAAGCCCAGGTTCTACGAGCCTCGGCTCGAAAGTTTTCGAAATCGCTTCAAACTTTTATCGAATCTTACGACCTGTATCGTATGAAAGTTTCAGTTTGTTCCGTTCGCCGTTTCGGATGGCCGAAAAAACTAAATAAATGTGACAAAAGCACACGCGTTTATCGTTACGTACGTTTGTACTCCTCAGTGTCACGACTGTGACTCTTTCGAATTTGAGACCGCTCACAGAGACCTTTCGTCGGAGGGTGGTGGTACTGCCCATAAAAACCGGAGCATTTCTTATACCACGGAAGAAAGTTAACGACGTTGTCAAAACAATTATATATAAGTATATACGCCGTTCTTTGCTGCGCTCAGAATCTAAAATCACAAATGCGATATGAGTTATGAAGTTATGAACCGTCTCGTTTGACGACGGCCGAGTTATATACATACGTGTGTGTGTGTGTACATTATGATTATCAAACAACGTTACCGTAGGTTTTATCGAGAAAACAGAAAGTCACGTGAAAAAAACGCCTAGCCGAAACCGCGTTGTTAAGTAAAGCACAACGATTAAATCGTGTTTTTAAATACGTTTTGAAACGCGTTAAGCCTCGTTTAGACGACGAACGTTAATTATTTTCACTTTCCGTTTGAAAAAACAAACCTTCCGTCGTCTGTGACCATCCCGCGCGAGCGTTTTGTATAACATTTGTTAAAATTTAACACGTTCGCAGCACAATATTCGTCAACCGTCTTTAGAAACCGCGTATTAGACGTACAACGACGCGTTGAAACACATTATTATTACTCTTTGTTATTACACTCGGAATCTAAAACCGCTTGTTTTACGAACGCGAATCGTGTGTATACAACACGCTGTTAAACAGAGATTATTTTGCACAATCATATCGCGGTGGTCCTAAAGAAATCGTCCTGCTGCACACTATCATACCGTGCGGTATCGAACACATCCGGTTAGTCCCTCGCTGTGTGACTTTATTGTCAGATGCAGATGTTATGCGAAAACGTTCGATCCCCTTTTTTAAATTCAAATTTACCTTATTTACTCGCGCGCGCGTTCGTTTCGCGTTGACAGTATAAAGAATATGTATAGGTTCTATGTATACTGTTCTGTTATACCCGGTTTGTCGGTCGGTCTAATTCGAAAATCCGGAAAAAAAAAAAAAATCGTATTTAAAGTGCTTGCTTACGCCGCGAAATAGTAGAATTAAAGACGATAATTGTATGTGTATAAATGTTTTTCGAGCGCTGCGGTTTGTTGGTTTTCGGCAAAACTCCGTGCGATCTTATTAACACGCGTCTGCACTTACGAATTCTGATTTTTTGCTTGAAAATACTAACCAATTTTTGATAAGTGTAAATTTTTTTTTGTACAAACTTGGGCGGCCAACTTCACGGGGGCCGGGGCGTTGCAAGTCGAAAGTAAACAACCGCAGGTTCTCAACAAGTAAAAATCGTTGACCGAAATTCGCCTATTTCTAACGTGTTTTGTCATATCGATACGATGATACTCACGCGTCTGACGCTGCTGTTTAATTGAAATAACCAATATAAAAAAAAACTAATTTTTCTTTATCGTTTCCAAAAAAAACAACAACGGTTTAATCAATGCGAAAATACACCAGCTAACATAAATCAGTGGTGTTCAATTTGTTATGTTTTTCCCGTATACTTTGCAAAATTTCTGTTCAAAAAAAAAACTAGTAAAATTAAATGTTCAGCTAATAACAGGATAAACCTTTTTTTTTTTTAATTAAATTTTTAACAAATCGTTATGAGATCTAGGATAGTGATTATCATGGATATATAGTGTGTAATATAACCTAATTCAAGTCAATTTGTTTCGACATAGATTACTACCGATCGATCGATAGATATACCTACTGTCAATAATTGATTAATTTAATTTTCACGCGAAAATCGGAAATCGGTTTTATTAAATTTTTTGACACCTAAAACCGACTGATTTAAAACGTATAAATAAAGCGCGCAAAACGATCATTTATACATTTAAACGTGCATTTGTCATAAAAATACCGACATAAACGTATAATCTCTATTGAGATATATTCAGTTTTGTGATTGCATTTTTTAAATTTATTTACATACCTACACACTCGTATTATGTAGGCGGCACGACATTTCACTCAATCAAACACGTCCGTATATCAGAGAGTTTGGTCGAAAAAATTCTACATAGATCGACTGCGAAATAATTGAGACATTTGAATAATGAATATTATAACGAAAAACGACCGTTTCAAAAAATATATAAATAATATGGTAAAATATTATTTATTTATTATTAAACCATCTGATTTAAAGATGTACTCGTATACAGGCGACGGATCAGTAGAAATCACTAATGGCAGTTTCTTCTTAAATAGAAAAATATGACCAAAAAAACCTTGCTAAATTCTTTAACGGCCAACCAAATATCGTTATCGCCACGTAAAAACAAAAATAGATTTGAGTACCTTGATGAAAATGACTTTAGTGACACTAAACAAATTGCATTGTATAATATATAGCTGATAGATACTATGTGACGGTGTAAAATTTAATTAAAATTTTAATTCGTCATATAAATAGATATTAAAATATTCCCAATATGCTACAGATTTTTAAGTTCTTGTATCGAATCTTTTGTGTCGATGTTCATTGAGGCGTTATTATCATGTTTGCCAAAATGTTACGAAAACAAGCTAAACTTATCATCTTTATTGCGTATCCGCCATGTTGATTCCGTTTAATATCAAACTTTTCATTTTTTATTCCAATACGCCCTATTTTCGGCCAAACGTTTCATCTTAACAAATTTCTTTCATATTCATAATATACTATTTTCCATCCGAAAATCTGCACTCTGTAAAATTTTTTTCATCCGAAGCACGTCGCGTTTCAGAATTTGATCAAAGTATAAAAAAAAGTTGCGAATAAATTATATTTTTAAACCAAAATCCGAATTTGTATGCCCCGTTCGATCCGAGCCATCACATAGTGTTGAATAATGAAATAGTTTGATAATATTGTCAGTCTGTTCATTTGTTGTTTTCGTGAACTAATAAATAAAGGAATTTTAATTAATATTTTTTGTGGTGATTCCATTTTTTTAAATAACTCTAAATACGGCTGAAAAGATCCCTTTAGCCCTCACCTCTCAGATCCACGCCTGTAAGTGTATGCAATCAATGTAAGTTTTTCAAAAAAAAATAATTTTACAATCGCCCGCAGCCGTAATAACGAGTAAAAATATAATATTTTTTTTTTACCCATTAAGAACACCTATCTATTTCTTATCCTGCAGTTTTTTTTTTTTTTTTATTTCGTTTTTTCTAAGTTTATTAAGTTTTTTTATCCGTGTGGTCTGATGCAGTTATTTACTGCAGAAGCCTTCATTAATTCGTTCGAATAAAATGAGCAACATAATAAGGTGATAACTATTATCGTATATATGGTCTATGTGTGTGTGTGTGTGTGTGTGTGTGTGTGTACTGTTTATATTGCACTTACTGCGAAACGAGTTAAACTCTCTTAAATCGGCAAATGAAAACTTTCCTTAATTAGAAGTGCTTATAAAGTTTTCGTTTTTCAACCTCTTGCTATACTATATATATATATATAAATATATACACTCTCATAATAATAAAGTCTTTAATATTATTAGAACGACGACGATTCCGACGCGATCCTCCAGAGTCCTAATATTATTATTATCTCGCGGCGGACAAACAAAAAGTGTAGAACAATTCTCCGATAAAAAAAAAAAAAAAAGAAGAAAAAAAACTTGGAATGTAAAATATAGCTACAAAAGCGTGGTGCGAATGGAAATTTAATTTTTTTATCCAAAATCGAAGGTACAAAACATTTAAACAAGAAATATTTCACTTTATTCGACCCCCATATACTCCCTCCGGCCCTGCAAATATGCCGCTGCGTGGCGCTCTGCAGTTGGTCGGGTTGTGACAAAAAGTTAAAAATTTTAAAAAAAAAATATTAAAAATGATGACGAACACAAAATGTGGCAACAACAATGATTGAGAAATCGAAATGCCTATTAAAATTAAAGTTTTTTTAACGAAATCGCTAAAAGTCACTGTTTTAAGGAACCCTAATATCACTATTTTAAATTTTAGCTAAAATTTGGCTTATACAATTTTGCATTTCCAAAGAAAATCGCTACTCTAGACAAATTTTTAAAATATTTATACTTTTTTGAGTTGAAACGACTTATTCCATTTGTTGTTATCAAACGTTAAGTGTCGGTATAAATTGAATAATCATAAATTTTGTGATTTTCATTCTCATAACTGAGTAGATCTCTAAAACGCTTATTTATTTTTATAAGTTTGTCTGCGGTTGGAAAGTAGTTTAAGACTATATACTTTTAAAATGTTCAAAGTTTTAACGAGAACAAAGTCAATCGTTTAATTTTGATGTTTTAAACATTCTTATTAGGAAAAATTAAATGTAATTTTTTAATATTCGTGGGTATGTGTTAATGAATCATTTCATACAGTGATTATTATAATTTAAGTAGAATAATATAGTATGCATTTGGGTTGCTTTTCTGTTGTTTTATCGTAGTCTGTGCTTGACAAGTACCTATTTGTATTTTATTTTCATATAATTAAAAGTTCTAAAACGTTTACAATTTTTCAGTAGTTTCTCACATATATATATACTCAAATTAAGTTAACTATTAAGTGTACTGACGTCGGCTGTTTTTTACGTTTATAATACGTTTGTAAGCATAACATGCGACTTTTTTAAACTAAAGTCATGACAAAATAACTCGTAGTAATTCACTGAAGTATAAAATATAACGTACTGTAATTCGCTTTAGTTATAATTATCATTTAGGTTTTGTTGATTGATAAAATTACAGATGACAAATTAGGTATTATTATTTAAGGAATAAAAAATATATTTACGTAGTCAAGTAAACTTTATTTTAAAAATTCAAACTGTCACTATTTTCAGTTGTTAGTCTGCACTCTTTTCCGACTGTTTTTAATAATACTGCAGTTCCGAACCTCAGCAATTACCCGGCCCCTTCTAGCCACCCGAAAATCGCGCCTATATGTATGCATTTTTGATTCTGAGCGTTTACGAGAAATGTCGTTTTTACAATGATGTTTTTTTTTTTTCCATCAACAACTTTTCGGGTAGAAGGAATACTCAGATTTTTAAAAAATCAGTGCCCACCTCTATGAACTCTGATGGTACTTTTTTGAGGTCACAAATATGAGAGTTTAAAATTGAAAAAGTGACAGTAAAAAAATTAAATGAAATTTAAGGAAAAACGTCAAAAGTTACGACTTTAATGTTAATAACGTGTTTTTTAATGTAAAAAAATAAAATTTCCATTTTTTTTTTTTTTTTTTTTAGTTTTTGTTTGATAAAAAATATTCTTTTACATAAAAAGCTTTGAAACTTTAACATATAGTCGGCAACGAGTAAATACATATGCTACTAAAATATTTTAAAATTCATAGTCACAATTTAGTTGTTTAAAGTTAGAAAATTTATCAAAAATTGGTATGTTATTAATTGGCGTATAAAAAAAGTATTGAAAAATGGTGTGATTTGGTTATAGCAACGAAATTACAAGCACTATTAGGCGGTCGATACCAAAATTGTATTAACTCCTCAAATAATGGTCCAAATTGTTTGAAATTTTCACACTTTACGTAAATTAATACTCTTTATTCCGAATAAATGTTCGGACCATTTTTATTGTTAAATTTTTCTTAACCAGAACGTACACTAGACAACTGAGCTCGATCAGAATCGTTTTTTCGAAGGCGACGGTTTATCGTTGCTTTCAGGTGTTAAATATAATACGTTTGAACCATAATTATTTCCAAACCAGTGTGGCCTAACCTAACTCCGTCAAACTACCCACGCGACCTACAGTGATCCCAGTTTTTTTTTTAGTATGGACAAAAGAATAATGTACTCTGTAATAATATTTTTATTTTTTTTTCGCCCAGAGTGTTTTATGATTTCTTCATTTGTGTGTGTTTTTTTTTTACTTTCTTTTATTTTCTTACGGAATACTGTTTTTTAATAAACAAAAAATAACATTTTAATGACAGACCAATTATAGTGTATGCTGCTGCGAACCGAGAATTCCAACGAAAAAAACATCTTAAAAAAAAAAATCCAATTACTGCCGAAATGATTGTAAACCTCAGCAGCGTGTTGGCGTTTATTGCGTGTTGAGACATATCTTTGAACGCGTGATAAACTATACATTTTTTTTTTTTTACAATATTCACTGTCGCTATTAAATACCTTCTTTTAGCTTTTGTTAATTGCATTTCAAGCACAAGTTTTCGCTTTTTGTCGCCTACAAATTCGATATTTCATGGCTCCAGAGCTTCGTGTACCAGTCATCAGAAAATGTGAAATATAAAAAAGAAACATGATATTTTTGCAACATCTGTTGAATTTTTTGGTGATAACACCACAGATTTATACGATATTATGGTTTTTTAAAAAAATAAAGAACGGTACCACGGCAAATGTGCAGTAGCGACTGCGCTTTGTGTGAGTCATTGGTTTCAAAGTTGCCCGTATTGTATTTTAATACATGAAAGCAACGATAAATCATTGCATTCGGAAAAAAAAAAAAACGATTCTGAGTGAGCTGTCTAACCTAATAAGTCCTGGGTGAAAAGATCCCAAGTTACTCTTGTTGTACACACGTGAAAAAAAAAATTTTAAAAATACTGTTTTGTGCCTAGAAAAAACAATTTTCTTTTTAATTTTAACGTATTAAACGAATTTAGTAGGCGCATAAAAGTTTGAAAACGACACGGAGTAATTTTTATAGCGGTTCTGACGCCGGATTTCGCCTTTTTTTTTAGTTTTCGGCACATAACTCGGAAAATATACATTTATGGCCGCCTAAAATCGTATTTTGTCCCATTCTAGTTACGATTCCGACGAAGATTATACTATGTGTTTTCAATTTTGCCGGCAGGTTAACCGCGCAATTTGTTTTTATTTATATTTAAATAATGTGCGGCTCTAACGATCTCGCGAGCCGACGCGGCGCTCCGTTTTCCCGGTGCTCAAAAACATCCGGCGGATTATTACCACAATAACTCACGATAATGTTTTTGGTTTATATATCGTTCATATTTGTCGTCTAAAGAGTATTATTATATTCATGCCTCCGCTGCGGCGTTCCTTAAATGATAAAGACAATATTTATAGGTGCGTGTTTATTGTAATGTCACGTTGTTATCAAGGCCGGGCGAGTTAACAACGTTTTTTCGACTCGTCAAGTCAATCGAAAAAACAAAAAGTCAAGTCAAGTAGGTGAAAATTAACTTTTTTCATTTTTCAAACGTACAAAGTTAACTACTAACCGGAAAAAAACAACGAACATAACTCAAAATAAAAAGAATATTCATAACTCGCAGTACGGCTCTGTACCTATATACTGCTGCAGTATATGACATTTCATCCTTTGTTATCGTTGTTTTCTTTTGAAAGCGTCTTCTCAGCAATACTATTTTTTTTTTTTTTTAAATTTTGCAATCGTTACAGATCAACTTTGTGTGAACACGTTAAATTCGAAAAATAATTAACTTGTCGAGTTTAGGTCACAAAAATAAGTCGACGAGTTAATAATCAAACAACCCAACTATCATGCGTTATACGTACACCCCGCGTGAGCGACGCGTTACGTGATTTTTCTAGACTAATTATTTGTGTAAAACTAGTTTTTTTCAGATTTAACTAACAGAAAAAAAAAAGCATTACTTCAACATGGTGTACTTATTTGGGGAGGCCTCTCTGTTAATGCTCTAAAACCTTTATTGATACAACAAAGACGAATAATTGTTCGTATACTTCAAATCCAAAAATAATAAATAAACGTACTCCAACGAAACACGTCTGACTTTAAAAAAGTATACATATAAACGTTATAATTCGTATTCATTTGCACTAAAATTATTATTCAAATAAAATTAATTCGTTGTATAATATACATGCAAAACGCGTTTGAAAAGTAGTCTTAATACTCTCGACCGTTAGAACACCATCGCATTTTTGTGCGACATTAATATAACACGCCGCGTTGTTTTCGGTAAGTTTTAATTTTTACAAACGAAATAAACTCCGTGGCGTATACAAATAGAAACCGTCGTTAAGTTTTTTTTAAAAGTATTTTCAACACGTCTCTGTAAAGCCACAATGTGTACATCTGTACAAACACAAAATGAGTAGTGCCACGAACGAAAAGGTACCTAAATGAATATAATTATTATCAGCTGTTGGTGTAAATATTCCGGAAACGACGATGAACGGTCTGAGCGTCGTATTTCTCGACGTGGAAACGCGATTTCGACATTTGCACGATGCCGTTATATTCTCTTAATTTTATTTTCGGTATTATTATTTTCCAGAGCTTTGGGGATGTTCGATTGTGCTTCCAGCGTTGTATACGTATAATCAACATTATCTAGAAAATGATAAAAGATACAAAAACCGGCCGAGATAAAGAGCTATTTTTTTATGTGGGAAAAAAAAATGGTCACTCTTATACAGGACAAGGGACGGATATAACTTTTTTCAAAATTTGACGGCACAATTATTCCGCTAAATCGACTTCGTGATTTTTCAAACACAGAATATCTAAGCGTTTTGACCGTAAAATATTATAAATGATAAAATAACTTTTTTTTTTCAAATTCCGCTTAAAGAAGAAAAAAAAACATTTTTTAGTTATTTACCATTCCGAAAATATTTTTTAGCAGAAAATTTTTTTTTTTTTTATTTATCCACATAGGTTTACGAAGATAACACGATTATTCGTCCGAGATCGAAATATATAGATAACCGCTTTTGAATTTATCTGGATAAGAAAAACGACAGTAAAAAAATCGTCTAGGTAAATTAATGTAGATAAAACGCAACACTGATTGCTTCATTCAAGGTCGGTGCAAGTTAATTAAGAGTTTGGCGATTTTTTTTTTTCAACGGTTGCCATCTTTATTTTTTCGTATAAATGTACACATTTCACGACAACGCGCGTACTTAGCTTTATTGTTTTTTTTTTTTTTTAAAGAATCTATGCACTCAAAAAAAAGCGACCGAGTTGAACCCGTGTTTTATCAAACAATGAATCGTAAACAATAATTTATATTTTATCAATGTTATACCGTTTTTTTTTTTTTTAATATTATACTTAGGTGTTGCCAAAATAATAAACAACTAAAAAGGTCATTTCTCTATATTTTATATCGCGTATTAAACAGCGACCGTTAACGCTCCATTTGCAAAATTATTTTTGGTCCCTTTCTGTTTCGCATTAATAACACGTGGGTACTTTGTTTACGGTTGGAAAAAACTGTACGTGTATAGGTGCGCCTAAGATGATCAATGTGAAGTAATTATTTTGACCGTGAACTGTTGTTAACCTCTGTTCTTAATAACTATTAAAGCTCCAATTTACCACGACTAATAGGTTGTTTTCGTGTGACGACAAAAAAAAAAAACCGACGAATTATTACTTTAGCGCGTTGTTAAAAAATCACTTCACTCGCCGTTAAAATGCGTTGTAGGCCTTAACGATCAAGTGAAAATATAAAAAGTGATATTTATGTCGTTGCTATTGTGAATTCGTTCTGCGAAATTTTTAATTAAAACTGTTTACGAATTCGTAAATATTTTAATCGAATACGAAATGTAAAATCAAAAATTATGATTTTCAACATAATAATATTTTGTTGTTTCATACGCTATATATTATGAAATAACTATTTTCGTATTTTATACTCCCCTTTCATTCTATTTTTTTTTTTTTTTTTTTTTTTTCACTGACCATAGTTTGTGTTTGCATTTGAAAAATTTACGACACGATTACTATAGATGACTGAAGTATTAACTAACTAATGAACATAATGGAGCTGGTCACTAAATTGGGTGTGTTGAAAACTTTGAATTCAATAATACTATCTATTATGATCGAACTGAGAGTTACACGTTTTATAAACCAACTAACTTCTAGTTTTTACGTTTAAGTCTCGCGAAACTTTAATACAATCCAAACAACATAGTTTTAAATATGTGGTTAAAAAAATTGACTTGCACAATTTTGGTTCACGGCCGATTTCTCGTTGCTATTTTATCGTTTAACTCGTGATTCCGGGCGGTCGTGTTTCTAACACGTCGAATTAGATTTTTTGATCAAAAGTATAGATCGGACCAAGCTGAAACGTAATCCAAAAATAAGAAAGATACAGTTTCGATAGCAGTTTTTATCGTTGAATTCGTTTTTACCAGGACGTATGCTAGACGACTGAGCTCGCTCAGAATCGTATTTTCGAAGGCAATGATCCGTCGTCGCTTTCCGACATTGAATGACGCGTTTAAACCACGACTTCCGAACTATAGTGACCCGCCCAAAGCGTAGTCGCTACTACGACACCTATTTTTTGTTTTTTTTTATTCAATTTCTATTTTACAATCGTACAAAAATACTCTACGTGAGTACTCGTGAGTATGTCGAGGTTTTAATAATAATATCATTCATTTTGCGGCCGTTGACGTTTTAACGCGTCTTCGCGCGCGCTTCGGCTCGGTCCGTATTCGGCCCCGGGACTATCTAATCTCCAGATGATGATGATGATATGGGTTTAATTAAAAAATAATACGTACGAAATAACGGCCGACCGCCGTTAGATACGACGTAGCAATGTATAAAACAACGACTGTGCAAAAAAAAAAAATTAATTAAAAGTAAAACCGGAAAAAAAAAATTTTTAAAAAATAATAATGATACACACTCTCGCGGTCCTGTTTTTATCGCGGCGCGGAGAGTATTAAAATAAATTATAATAATAATAATAACAACCTCGCGCCCTCGGAAGCGCCGACGAAACGCGCGAGTGATACAGAAAATGCGTACACGCGTTTATACACGCTATTTTAAGACTCGCTCCGGTTATTGTCTGTCCCTCCGAAACAGCCAAAAATAATTAAAACAACGTTATTAATCGTTTGTAAGTTATATTTATTATTTTTCTTTACGGAAAAAAATCCAACTTTTTTTCTTCTTTCAGTACGAGTATTTTATAGTTTTCCCATCAATCACCTGTAAAATATTGTACGAATTTCGGTACGTAAGTACGTTTGTGATAGTATTTTTATTTTTTATTTTTTTCCTACAGTAAATGCACGTGAGCCGTAATATAAAAATGTTCAATTACTTTGATTTTTATTTTAAAAACTGGTCACTTTTTTTTTAAATTCTGAGCGTTAGTGAAGAAAGTATTGTTTTTACAATGATGTTTTTATTAGATTTTCACGTGCGTTTAGCGAATCTAAACGTGTTTTATTCCGTCGTTATTGTCTTTTTTATGTTTCGGTTACCCGAAGATTAAAAAAAAGAAAAACGTGTTTAACGTTAACAATTCTGTTACGTACACTGTCTTTCATAACGGTCGAGATATGTTATGCGCAATTTACACACGTTATTCACATTTTTAAGCTGTAGAGGATTTGAGAATTCGTAATTATTTTGTTGTCGGTTTTGCGCGATAAACATTTAAATAAAAAATCCCTGCAGCTGTGTACTATATAGCTATCGTTGCTGCTGTTATAAAAATATCAAAAATCGATTGGCGCAATCAACATTTTAAACTCGTTTGAAATTTGGAGTCTTGAGAAATTTTCGGAATTCTGTCGTTTCGGTGGTATATTTTCGACAAAGGAAATGTAGGTATAACTATTATTTGTAAAACTTAAAAGGTCTAGAGTTGTGGAATAGTCAATGAACCGGAGGAAAGAAAAAAAACTCGAAAAACCAAAATTATTAACTCTGATACATTCAAATGCTGCTTATCTCTTGTTCGTTTAATAATATTTACATTTGTTTTTTTCCGAGATACGAGTGCTGCGGTGGAATATTTATTTTTCAAAAAATTCAAATTACACGTGATTCATACGTCGTATGAACGTCGTGGAATCGTGTTCTTACAAAATATCTTGGTTATTTGATAATGTTTTTAAAAGGAATTATAATATCCTCAAACATATACAGTAAACGAATGTTCGGAGTATGAATAGCTGAAAAAGTATTGCGTACGTCTAGATTCGACAAAAAAATTCAAATTTCCATTTGAACGTTCAACACGAGACGTTCGTTTTTGAACGTATTTTATCCTCTATGAATACTTCCCGATCATAATTATAAGCGTGTCCCGATTTTCGGCAGAACACTGAGTATACAGTTTATTTGACTAATGTCACGCGCGTTTTAAATGATTTCACGACGAAACGTTTTCTTAAATCGTTAAATTGTATCTACTCAACGAAAGCACCTAAACGTAGTAGAATCATTTCAACTGTTATCTTTTAAAGTGAAACCGTTTGGACGAATATAGTGAAAGTAGTTCTCGTGTTTTATGTTTATAAATTGATTTACGAGTTGATTTAATTAAACGGACGATCTACGAGGGCGCTTTATCATCATACGCGTTTTTGTTTAAAATGAAAACGGTGTTCCGTGTGCGGGAATTTAAAGGATTAAAACGTTTTTTTTAAACTCGATTCAAAAAACCGAGCGAGACAGTTGACAAGTGCGAGGTATTAAATTCGCAAAAATGCATCATCAATCACTCCTGTAAATCACTTTCCCGTAATAAGGCGGAAAATTCGTACGGGGATTTCCTCAAAGGGGCCGTAGTCCTGCAAAAGCTATAAATTATTCAACGGAACAAACTCCCCGGCACAATTTTCCAATAGGACTATTATTATATCTATTGAAAAACGGTACTGCAAAACGTACGTTTATTAATTTCAAATCGAATATGATTCTAGTTTTTTTATATTTTACGCGAAACGGTCGGGGTAAAATCGATTGCAAACTACAATGTGTAACTTATTATAACCATTCGATCACCGATTAAATGTACTGTCGTTTTCAAACTTTTATGTACAAAATCAATCTAATACGTTATGAAAGGTTGAAAAAAGTTTTTGCCAGGTATTATTATAATATACCCACGTATGCGTAGAATGAGTGTTTCGCGATCTTTTTAATTTTCACCCAGGACTTTTATTAGATTGACTAGGTCGCTCAGAATCGTTTTTTTTTTTTTTTTTTTCGTATGCTATCGTTGCTTTCGGATATTAAACGATACGAGTAAACCGCAAGTTTGACAAACCCAATGACCCGCCGCCCAAAGCGTAGTCGCTACTGCGCCTTTACCGTGGTACCGTTCTTTTTTTTTTATATATAATTTTACGATTAGAATATTGTAATTTTTTCTTTTGCGATACACAAATATATAAATAATTTTCTTTTTTTCAAACGATATAAGTGATGTGCATCGAAAACTTCAAAGAGCATTCGATCACTATAAAATCGCGAACTATTTCGGAGACATTTAAATTCGGAGCAAATTTCACACGGTAACACACTCGCAATGCGTCTTAATAATATAGTCCGCTGTCTGTTTTAGCATATCAAACGATCAGTCGTCGACAGTATTCAAATTTGTCTCGACGAATAGAGAGAACTTTCGCATGACGTGTTTTCTATCGAATATGTTGTATTCGATTTTACAACAGCCTTGGTCGTATGTTTAGAAAATTAATTTGGTAACCGAATCTCTGGATTCCGGAAATTCAAATTTCATTTTGTTTATGTTTAACTGTCGAAGAAGCTAGAAAAAAAATAGGGCGCCCCGTGAATTTTGACATCGATTACAATCGTCTCTGTGGAACGTTTAAAAACCGATTCCCAAGTCGATTGAAACGTTTCAAAATTTGTGCTCAAAAACGCAAATAGTTTCTATAAACCGTTGAAATCGTTGACGACTGTCGGAGGTCTTGAGCAATAACTTTGATATTGCATTTTTGGTTTTGCAAAGGGTCGGAAAGTGCGTTAAGTAAAAAAAAAATAGGACGTTCCGAGTGTCGCGGTAAATTTCGGCATCAAAACACCCGTCCGCAGAACGTTCTAAACAAATCGATCGGGAAGACTTTTTCGAGGAAAACCCGGGAAGGGTTAGGTTCATTCTCAGTTGAAAAATCCTATTTCGTCAAAACAGAAAAAGTGGTTTTTGAATACATATTATTATTATACCTGCGGAATGCACGGTAACAACAGCTGATCGTCGGAGTGTCACGCGTTACCACGGTTTTTATTTTATTTTAATGGCGATCGCCTCAATCAGTTTTTGCTAATACCACAACAAATCTCGTGGTAATTTCACGTTAAATCGTAGGTACACCGAGAAAAACTATGAAAAACCAAGATGCTTGTTTAAAATTGATAATTTGTAAACTGTTGCGCATCGTTTTGATTGGAAAAAAAACTTTCGTGTGTACGTATAACACACTCCGATTAATCGTACGTTAGTATAAAATGCAAAAGTTGCTCAATTTTTTTTTTACATTGTGATATCGTATCATTATCGTGCCAAATATTCAAAGGGATTGTCATATTATTGTATATGTTCACAAAGCCCGCGAACAAAACGTTTTTCGATTAATCATAAATTTACGATGGCTTTTAACGTATATATTGAGAAAAATCAAACTTTGCAATTTTTACCGATACGGTCGATTTTTTCCGTTTTCGAAATTATAAACAACGCCTATAGAGTTCATGCATAACACTGTTGACATCAAAGAGAAATTTTGTGGATGCGCTCGTCTCATCTACCGCGCAGTTTAACAATATTAAACATACTTTTCCACGATATCGGCTTGTTTGAAAATGGTTTTTCTAAAACGTTCGTCGTGAATGTTTTTATTATTTTGAAAAAATAACACGTATCGGTACAGAATTTTACTAAAAATTATTAGGTAAAATTGATATACGCTTTCTTAGTTAACATTTTGTAATAATATTTTGTGTCATGAAAAAGCGCATGAAAAGTTTTTACCCTATCCGATTCATCAGGTTCCCCGTTTTTTTCGAATTTCGAAATCCCCCGACTTTTCCAGAATAAAGAAAAATTCCTTAGCTTCAATCTCGTATTGTTCGTTGATGATTATTATCTCAACTATTAGTATGTTTTGTTTTCATACTTGATTCGAAACAATTTTACGACGCCTACCGGCTGACTCACTTCGAACCACAATCAATTGCTCAGTGGTGTCAATTACTCCATGAATAAAATTTTTTTTTCAAACTTTTTAATTCGGACAAGCGTTTTCTAATAAACTACATCCGCTAAAAAAATCGCTTTAGACGAAGATAAAAAAAGTTAACGACAGACGTTTTATGAACGCGCGGAAGTTTTTCCGAATCGTTGCGAATACCGAATTCGAATTCCGAATACCTTACAAATGTTTTTTTTTAATAACTCTGTTTCCCGCCGAGTCGAAACGCCGCACACATTTTGAAGTTTTCAATAATATCCACATTTTGTTTTTGGATCTAATAAGATATATATTTAAAAGCTTGCGCAGTTTTTTTTTTTTTTTTAATCTTTCTCGCATATAATAATATAATTGATTCGCCGACTGAACGTGTTTAAAATTCGCTGATAATTCCAGTTTTTCCAGCGAAAATTACCCTGTTTATGAGTCGTCGTTCGTACGTAGCGGATTTACCATCGCGTACTTATCGGATCGAAACAATTAGGATTTTTTTTTTTATATTTTATACTCTTTTCACGATGGAATTAATTTAGCGAACGTCATAACGCGTGAAACTGCGGCGGCAGTGTTCTCCAAACACCGTAATCCAATTATATACCATACAGATAGTAGTACGACGAAATTGTTTTTATTTCCCGCGCACGTTCATTGTTCGCGCTTACAATATCATCGTTATAATAATAATAATAATAATTACTGGAGAGAGACGTTTTTTTTTTTTCAACTTTACAAAGAATCGTCCCGCGTTTAATAAAAACACAATGGTCGAGAAGATTAGACGTTTTAAAACTCGAAATTACAAAATAACGCGCAGTTCACACGCACGTAAAAGCGTACACAATAACAATAATGTAATGTGACCGCATTACGGCAGCGAAATGAAACGTCATTCTGTCCGTCGTCCGTCCGGTACGCGGGAAAAAGTGTCAACGAAAAAAAATTACTCATTTTTTGTCGGATTTAAAAAAAAAAACACTTTTAGTACATTTATAAACGTTTCGGTCGGCGAACCGTACACCGACTCTGACTGTCTGACGTTTATTTACAATATCGTTATTGTATCGTTCGTGCTGCTGCTGCTGCTGCGTAACCCCTCGCTCGGCCCTCAGATCTCGCGAGACTTTCGATCGGGGAACGATCCCCCTCGGGGAAAAAAGCAAACAAACTGCCTACGCTGGGCGATAAAATATTCACGACTTTTTTTAGATGAACGTATCGAGAAATTTTTAAGTACGACGATAATATAAATATATTGTTGACACGGCCGATCGAGCCCGCGGCTGTCGGCCGTTCCCGCGACAACCGTCTCGATGGAGACACGGATGATTTGTGTTAGAAGAACGAACAACTTTTATACGAGTTAGGTTAGGTAAGTTAGGTTAGTAACTCTTATACTATTAACTCGTATACGTCGTTTACCACCGCTGTGAGCTCGGCGAATTTTTTCGATTCGGCCGGAACGTTTTTTTAGATTCTGAGCGTCAGCCAAGAAGCTGCCGGTGATGGCGTTTCATAAAGATTGTTTTGTTTTTTTTTTTCATACGGCTGTTAACAAAGTTTCCGCGCAGGTACGGTATCTTTTTTCTTTTAACAAGTTGGATCAGGACGGTTTGGAGAGGTCGTTTTTCGATTTTCTCGTATAGTTTTTTAACGTGACGCGGAAAACCGCCGAAAAATCGCGGTGAGCCACCACAACGTATTGTTATTTCTCTATAATTTCGAGGAGTCTTGAAATTTCGGACGATAATGTATCTTTGTACGACAAAAAAATTTTCTAAAATTTTCCTCCAGGCTGTGTATAGTATAATTTATGGATTTTGAGGTTTTTCATTCGCGTGGTTAATTTTGGGTTTTTCGACCGAACACAACATCGTCATTAGTCGTAGTACGTTGTCACACTAACTGTACGCACCAAAAATTTTGAAAATCGCACGATTCTTAGATCCACCGATGTTGGCTTTAATATTTTTAACGACGTATTAGATTTCGTCAAAATCGCGTACAGTTTATGTAATTTCGAAAACAATCGTTCTACGTTGTCTCGAAATTTTCAACAATACAGCCACGATCTATATAACCGCGATGTACGAGTTAATGGCAAAGACGTTCGCGCAAATTAGAACAAAATAAACGCATTTTTCAAGAACTAGTAATTACCATTTTTTTTTTTTTTTTCGACACTACGGTTGAAAGTACTAAAGATGCCGTGTAAAAAGAAAAAAAACGGTTAATGGATGAAGCGCGAGAGAACGACACTAACCAAACGCACATTTGTTATCAACGCAGTATAATTTGAAAAATATTTAAAAACGTTTCTGAATGTCGACGCGAAAAACTGCGCCAGTCAAAACTAAATTAGAACTTTCGCAACGTTTTTAGATTCAGAGCGCGGCGAAGAACACACGAGTATTGTTTCTAAGATGTTTTTTTTTTTTTTCGTGAACAACGTTGTTTAGGGTACGGTAAAAATACTCCGAAGTCTTTTCCAAAAGGCCCGTCGACTCTGATGGGTCTCGAAAAGCTCCAAAATCATAATGTTTACGATCGAGTTTCTCCGAGGAGAAACATCATGACGATTCGAGGCGAACGTGTTTTTTTGACGTATCGTTTTAGTTTTTTTTCGCCGTAACGTCCAAAACGACGATCGGAACGCGCGCTGTTGAAATAGGGTTCGATAAAAATGTTTCGAGCGAAAATGTTTTGAGCCGAGCGTTCGAAATTCTCGAAAAATTTACCAGGACGTAAGTACATACGTATACACTAACCTAACTGCATCGATCGGAATCGGTCTTTTCGTAGGCGATCTGTCGATGCTTTTAGACATCAGTCGATAATGCACGTTCGAACAGAAATTTCCAAACTTTTCACCGTACGATATTAATCAACAGTTGGTCGCGTCGGGAATTTAAAAACGCTCTCTCCACCGTTTTATTAATAATTGTCGTTTCGATTCGCGCGGCGCGTTTCTTGTATTCGATCGAATAACGGCCGCGACGTAAATGTTCCGGTACGTTACGATTTCAATAGTTCGTAAAACGCTTACAACGCCGCGGTGCAACATCCGCGACGTCCGGGGTAACAAAAAAAAGTATGTATTATTAATTAATTAGATTTTACACACGTTTTACGAGTGTTTTTTTCCGCATTTTTGCTTCGTTGTTTCGTTTTTTTTAACGCATTTCACAACACACGGAACGAGTGGAAAAAAAATTGTTTAATAAAAAAGTTGGCCGCGTCACGAAACGCGCGTTCTGTCCGGTGCGACTATCTACGTGTTCATGCTCCGGTAATTTGCACCCGCGAGCAAAAAAAAAAAAAACACCCCGTCTTTTTTCGAAACACATATTTTCCCGTCTTTTTCCATGCTACGTTTCCCGCGTAATCCCTTTTTTTTTTCCTCTCCCCCGTTTCTCCAGCCCTCGGACCAGCTGTTTCAGCCGTTTTCGCCGTCGAAAACCGTCGTCGCTCACCCCCGCGCGTTTTTAGCTGTTTACGTACTCGTAATTCTACTTAACTCGTTATTCTCGTGTGTTAAGTCCGTACGTAACGACTTTTCTCACACGCGGGATTCCGGTGGTACTTTTTTGAAATCGAGAAGCCCCGAAAACCGAGAGAAAAAATCTAAAATCAGAGATATTGTGCGGCGTACTAAAAAATACGTCGTAGGTGTTTCGGGGTGTTTCGTTCGACGTCGTAGAGTTGATACGATATTTATTATTTGCCCCGACATTCGGTCTTTCCACACAGACGACAACCGCAGAGCTCATTTTCGGAATCTGATTTTTTTTTTTTTTACGAGTGCCGCTTCCAGACGTATTAAACATTTAGTGTTTGAATTCCGTTGGCCTACTACCCGAAGAAGTGCGAAAACCACTCGAAAACGTAATCTCTACGCCAAACAACTCCTCACACCCCGCCTCTTATTTTTACCCCTTTCGTTTGTCGTTTTCCACGGGAATTTTACCGCCATCTATCGAGATGGTGCGAGATTTTTTTTTAAAAGAAAACGGTTTTAAATGAGGAAAAATAGACGCCGCCGACTATACCCATAGGTGTGTGCGTGTAGTGGTTACACCCAGTGGCGGAACTAGACATTTTAATTAGACTGGGCCACTCATGAGAGTCAATTTTTTTATTACATTTAAAACAATAGGTTCTTAGCAAATGTATACATTAACACGGAACCAATTAGCCTGGGCCATGGCCCAGTTGGCCCAGGCCGTAGTTCCGCCTATGGTTACACCCTCGTCTGGATCGCCCGTTTTTGTCGTGGAACGAATGTATACATTTATACGCGTCCCTACTCCGAATACGCAATACGAGAACCGTACATAGTCTTAGAGGAGAATGAAATTTTCTTCTCTTTCTAGAAAAAAACGTAACATTATTTTACGAAATTTAAAAAAACTCCAAGACTATTCGGTGCGTCGATTCCCCCGTGTCGGAAGGTCGCCGTCGTGACGATCTAGTATTCTCATGTGAATGTAAGTATGTAGGCACAAACAAAACTCCGTCGGAACTCGACGATAAACGTACCGGGCGAAGGAGAAAGGGGTCTCTAGATAACGACTTTTGTTGAACCGAAGCGAACATCGAGCGACCGAAATGATGGGTTGACTATTATTATATTAGTAAATTACTGTTTTCGTGTGTTAACGGTTAAAAACCGTATCGCGTTAATTCAACGTTGTTGTTAACTTTCGCGGAGTGTCGAGTTCATTTTGATTTTTTCCCGCTGTGTATCGAACCGACTAATAATTCATACATAGGCTTATTTCTGATCGTTTATTTTCCCGATCGCATGTAGGTATATCGTGAGTTGAAAACACTACGGGCGTTTTACGACTCGTGGACGTTTTAGCGAAACAAAATAATTACTACTCTTTTTTTCGTTTAGTACCTTTTCACTTACTAGCGCCGAAATTTTGACGGGTAGATACTCTAAAGCGATTCGAAAAAACAAATAAACGCGTAAAACATCCGACGGCATAAATAGTCAAAGTCACAGTGAAATTTTGACGGGTAGACGCTCTGAGGCGATTCGAAAAAAAAAAAATAAACGCGTAAAACATCCGACGGCATAAATAGTGGTCGGATTGCAGTACAGAAATGATTGTAACGGGCATTAACTATGTAGAAAGGTCACGTGAGCCGAGCGATTTTGATTACGAATTAATTCTGATGCGTCTACCGCTGTTTTTTTAACGAGGCAGGTATGCGTGCGACACGTTAATAAATTTGTGTTCAACAACTTTAGGGTTTTTGTGTCGTAACGATAAGACCGAATTAACACCGTGTACTATACTACGTATAAGAAGTTATATACTATGTTAAACGACACTTGGAAAAAAAACTCGTAGTAACTTCAATGGTTTTCCATTTCGGAATCACTAAAATCCCGTCAAATCCAATCGGTTTGAGGGAAAAAAAATGTCCTCATTGCTCTCGCCACGCCCGCGCGTGTCTTTGTGTTTTTACTATCGTTTAAAATGTTTTCCCACTCGTTCCAGCTGATAAATATTAAGTCGTGGGTTGTTCGGAAACACCGTCGGTCTCGTTGTTTAATATTAATATTTGCATTTAATTTTTCCGTTGAATTACAGTCGTTGTTTGTTAATCGCCTTTGAAAAAGCAGCAGATTCTATGTTCGACTGTGGGCAATTTTTTTGTTTTATATACGTTCATCGATCCCGCCAATTATGAACCGATTTTGATTAATTTTTTTTTTTTTGTTCGATAGCTCATAGGCTTCAGAGGTGGATAAACTTTATCAAAATCGTTCTGACGCTTTTTGAAAAAATTCACAATTACCAAAAACAACATAACAAACAACCATTTTGAATTGCAAATGACACGGTACGCGAATCGTGTGAACACAGCGAGTGGATTCCACTAAAAGTTGTGAGATAAAAAAAGTTTTAACAAAAAAATCAAACCGACTTCAAAAAATAAAAAATCACTAAAAGTATTTTATGAGAAAATAGTAATAAAAAAATGATGTTTGACGACACCGACTCGAAAAAAAGTGATTATATTTTATTTTTTTTTTCATCTGATAATTTTATACTTTTAGGGTATTTTTCGGTTTTTTGAAGTCTGTTTAATTTTTTGAGAGTAGGTAACCTATAAAATATGTCGAGTGAGTATACAATATGTAATCAAAACAAATATAGATAATATTGATTTCTTAACATTTCCGTGTTGTCGGCAACGTTTTCGAAATTGTTTTAACTAAGTCATTGTTAAAATGTTGATTTGGACTGACTTTTTCAAAGGACGAATAAAAAAAAAAAACGTTTGTGATCGCAAAAAGAGTATTGTTCCGTACGCTGAGGGTATACTAGTAGATTTTGCGTGTTCGAGTATACAATCTGATTTTCGAGTGTCTCTTCTCTCGGTCGATCGGTTCGGCTAACAAAATTTACCTGACAAGGTTCTTCGTGTTTTATTCTTTTGTATTACTAACGTATAATAATAACGGCAGGCGGGGAACATCGACCGAAGCACTTTAGATGGCCCACTTTGTTTGTCGATAAAAAAAAAAAAATTAAAAAGAATATTCATTTTAAAAGTTCGACAACAACAGTTTTTTTTTTTTATTTGATTGCTTACGAGTAAATGGCGTCTCATTCCTCGTTGAATCGCCGACACGCTTGCCTACTTTTTATGCCCAACGAAAAAAATAAGAATTTATACTGTTTCGTATTACCGATTCAGTCTTATTCGTGATGTACAAATAATTGTTCTTTTGCGAGAAAAAAAATGTTTGATACGTCCACGAAATATAATAATATACGCGTTTTGTAGATATATGTATAAATATCAAAGGATAACTGACAGACCGAAGAGTCGTCGCACAGCCCGAACCGCTGGGTATCCAGAGACTTAAAATCGTGAGCAGAGGTTACACGCTAATAACGCGAAAAGTATAATGTAGCGACGCGGAATTACCGTTTTTAAGCCGGAAATTAATATTTTTTTTTTTTTTTTTGTAAAAACGTGTTTAGTTGCAGGTAAAATCAAGATACCTAATTATAAGAGAAAAAAAAAAAAATGTAAATAGTTGCTGGTGGTATTTCAACAAACTGACCATTTTATTTTCGCGTAAATTAATAACGATGCGCTCGTTTGAAAATGATCGGTGCACTCTTCTTTCTGGTATTTTCATATGTAAAAAAAAAATAAATAAAAATTCTTGTAAAAACCGCTGTCCAAAACACAAATCCAGTATCGTATCGCGTCCGTGAACGACGAGCACCATTTTAATCGTACAGGAGGCACACAGGAGGTAAACTTTGAAAGTCACGAGAGTGAAATATTCGTGCGATTCGGGTGATTTTATTTTTACCCTGCGACCGTGTGCAGCATATGCTCTGCCCGAGAAGTGTATCGAAAACGCGAAAAGTGGCTTAAAGTTCGGCACGATAAATCGTGGCTACGGAAATGTACCTATTGTGTGTGTGTGTGTGTGTGATTTCCTATGGCAAAACTACTATCGGTAATTTATTTATACACACACGCGCTCGTGAAATACAAACGCGAGAGACGCGTCGCATGTTTCGCCAGCACTGGTTTTAAAAAAAACGTGACGTATAAAACAGAAAATCGTCTGCCACGATTTTACCCAGAAAAATGGTCGACGAATCAAAATAGTTTTGCCGAATAAAATTCGGTGCACTTTAAATGAGCTTTTAGGTGTGACTCGGGCGTAATAACTACACGGGTAGTTAGATATTATTAGGTACGTAGTTTATGTATAAGACCTGAAAAATACAAAACGGGGGACGCGGACTTCGGGGCGGCAAATTTGTTATTTTAAGCTTGACTCGAAGGGTTCTGGCGTTTGTTTATCGCTTCTAAGAACCAAACTAGACGTATAAAAGTAAATAAGTCGCCGCTATAATATAATAGCTCCTTACAACCGTTGGGGGTGTGCCCTATCCCCTTGACTGCGGTAACTTTACTCAAAATACTCTTTGCATACTGTATATCGTTCCGCTGGAAACCGTCGACCGCGGTCTGCAGAGAAAAGCGTTTCGGACACAAACGCCTATTTCTTCCGGTACGATTTTTATTCCCCCCGACGATCGCTAAAACTAAAAAAAAAAAAACGTATAATTTTATAAGGGAAAACTGTGGTAAATTTATAACGTCAAAGTAACGTGAAGCGTTTACTATAAGTTAGTGCGGTTCATATTGTTTTCAAAATAACGGGTAAAACTTTGGCAGCCGAACGATAACGACAAACGTTCTGTGTGAATATTGATTGACGGTCAAACGGACGGTTCTAAGATGAATCTATCGCGTCTCCTCGATCGAGTCGTCGATTATACTTGACGCGATAACTTGCGACGACGACGACGACCTTCTGAGTCCGTCTGATCTTTGAAGTCATCGAGTTTTCCAATATTTCAACACTATAAACGTTCTGAACGACGTATCGCGCAGTATTGCGTGGACATTGTGTTTCGATTAAATTATTAATAATTATCAATCGTTCGTTTACTCGTTGAACCGATCCGATTAAAAATGGCATCGCGTGTTAGGTACTTATTGAGAAAAATTTCCAAAAAAAAAATGATACGGTAAGAATAGCTGCTCAAAGCCGCGGTATATATTACGACGTTGTGTACCTATATATGTACATTTTTCCGAGGTATTTTCAACTTATTAATTTTAAATCGATGCCTTACGCCTCCTCCGATCCGTCGGACAGCGTTCAAAACTAGATGATTTACGTGTTCTGGAATCCGTTCAAAAAATTATCCCGTCGTCCGGAATCGAGTCGCCATAACCAGCTGCATTTTTTCCAACCGATTTTGTCTTTACATACTATACTGTTTTTTTCGAAAACTTTTCCCCTTTCTATTTTGATCTTTTGCAGTTTCGTTTCAAATTTTCAGCAAAACGAAGAAAACTGCCGTCTACTACGTAATAAACCTACAGTAACTTTCTGTTGTTTTAACACCGCGCTCCTCGCGGTCATACATAGAGATTCGATATAGTTTGTTCTTTATTTGTTACTCTCTGAACAAATTATTCTATTCTAATGGTATTTTAAATTTTTATAACACCTTTGATTTTTTTATTATAAATTTATTGAATTCTATTTTCCAAAACTCCAATCGGTTCTCGTCTATAAATGTCATTGTTATAATTTTAACAACACGAACATTCTTTCCGCTTACAAATTCATAAGCATGTAATATTATTGTTATTCTTTATAATAATACGTGTATCATAACAACGACTGTAAAACGTACTATAGGTGTGCCCGTTTTATGTAATAAATCATTTTAACGGATAGTGCGTTACACACGCGCATTTGTGCAACATAAATTTACTATTATAAATCTGTCATGTGCAACACATTTTATTATGGTCGGTTTCATATGACTGGAACCACTATATATTCACACTTGGCCAATTAACAATAAATTTCGTTTAAAAAATAATTATACAACGTAAAAATAAATGTATACTACATACTGTAACATATTTCATACGACAATTCAACGTAATAAAAATTAAAACTACTCCTTTATTCATATGCGCACGCTGATCTACCACTTTATTATTATGTCTTTGTTCCGCAAATATTATTCACATTTTTGTTTTACACACAAGTGGTGTGTAACGGAATGTTTTGTACGAATATCGTTATGGTATGTGTAAAACGGAATATGAATCGTCATAAATTCATAGTATATATTTCAAAATTAGCCTCGGAAAATATGTTTCGAATGCATATTTAGTGGATCGTGCAAAAAATAAAAACAGATTTCGACAATTTTCGAGCGACTCAATTTTTGTAATTCGTCTGCAATTGTTGCAGTCGCTGTTATTGCTTTCGATAGCCTTGAATTTTTTAGTTAAGAATATTGAAAGTCGATACCTTAGAGCGACCGAACGAATATATTTTCCAGAATTAATAGTAGAACGCGTCATTCAAAAATTGACTAATAAACATTTTGTATACATATATATGTAGACGATAAGTCGATTTTTTTTTGTAATTTTTCTTTTGTAACGGTTCCTCAAAATATTTTTAAAATTTCTTAGAACGTATTTATACACATTACCTGACACAACATTCAAATGCCATAACGATTTTAATCTATTTCGAACGTGTTTTAATTGAACACCGAACTTTTTCGAACATGAGTTTACTTTTGAAAAATTTTAAAATTTTAAAACATAAGAAAAATTCAATTTTTTTAAATTTCGTTTGTTTTTTTTTTTTTCCATCTACATACGAGACCGCATGGGGACTGTACAGTTCGTTTTGAACCTTAAATTTATCGAGGAAATAAAATAACATACAATTCAACGTGTGTCTACGGTTTGAAAATTTTATCCACCTAATTTATGATCATAATTTGATGTACTCTTGTACCTATACTTTAAAAAGAAAAAACCCGAAAAATCCTCAATATTAAACTTTTTTTATTTAAAAGCGAATGCGCATTTCGACAATCATGCGCGTTGTCATCATCAGTGTTAGTAAACTCACCCGTGTTCGAGATGCGCATTCGCTTTTAAATAACAAAGGTGAAAAATAGCAAGAAATCTGTGATATTTTTCGTTTTTAAAAACAAACGATTTCTCTCTGCATTCCATACTTGTTAAACACTATGTGGACAACATAAGATGTATTGATATCACATAAGAGGAGAAGATAATTTTGTCGAAAAAAAGAGGGTGAAAACCGAATACCATCTGGAAAAGATTAAAAAAAGAAAAAAAATTCCGGGATCACTATCTTGGTCGCGTAGGTAATTTGACGGGGTGGCGACTGCGATTTGCGTGGGTTACTAGTTAAGAAGTTGTGGTTTAAACGCATTATTTTGTATCTGAAAGCAGTGATAAATCATTGCCTTCGATTCTGAGCGAGATCAGTTGTCTAGTATACGTCCTAGTAAAAAATAATTTTAACCGTTAAAGTAGTCCGAAAATTAAAAAAAAACCACGTATCCACGTATGAAAAATATTAATTTAAATAACGTGTGAAAATTTCAAACCATTTCGACCACCATTTGAGAAGTTGATACGATTTTAGTATCAATCGCACAGTATAATGCGCTTGATTTCATTGTTATAACCAAACTACACCGTTTTTCAACACTTTTTTTAACGCGTTCGGAATCTATTGGGCAGATTCTATTGGAATTTTTATTATCAGACAGTTAATTTTGTTTTGCATAACATAACTCAATTTCAATTCTTAAATAACGAATTTGTGTGATTAACGAATTTTTTTCTAGAGTTTTCCAACTTTAAACGACTAGAAAAAGAAAAAAAAATAGTGCGTATGGATTTTCTAAATTTTTTAGTTTCTTATGTACGTACTTGTTGTTAACTTTGTGCTCAAGTTTCGAAACTTTTTCTCGAAAATTAAAAATGTTTTATCGAACCCCAAAGGAAAATGGAAATTTTGAAATTTTAAAGTCCTATACTTTGCTCAGAAATTTTTTAAATCATTTGAAACTTAGACCAAACCTATATTTTACCTATTTCGATGTTATGCAAAAGTTTCAGCTAGATCTGTCTGTTATTTTGGATTTTACGGATGTAAAAAACTAAATCGGTTATGTCAAGAAACACGTTCGCCGTAATTTTTGACGGTTTTAGTCAAATTTTACCAACTTTTTCTATCGTAACTTTTTCAATTTTGAACTTTCAAACTTTAGACCCCTCAACGTACGATTTTAGTCCCATGACCTTTCATTGGAGGTATAGAACGTAAAAATCGGAGCATTCCTTTTACTATTAAAAGTGTTCGCGGAGAAACAAAAAAAAAATAATTCATCGTAGAATCTAGAATTAAAAAATTTAGCTCGTGTGCTGATGTCGCCGGCGCGCATTATAGCATTTTCTAAAAGAAGTCTTGTACGCAGAAGGTGGTACTCGACTGTTCGTTTTTGTCTCCATAAAATGCTATTCAGTGTTTCAAAAGAATTAATTTTTTCCCTCGAATTATTTTTATGCTTTTTGCCTACTTCGAAAGGATATGAACGCGAACCGCGTGGACGCAAATCCGAGCGAGCAAATTACGCACGTCCCTACACCAACAGAGCAGTAAACTGCAGTTATTACGGTCTGTAAACAACGATATTTATTATTCGGCCTTTTTTCACTTTTTCCCCATAACAATAATAAATTCAAACGATATTAAATGATTTTATACGGAAAAAAAATAATTAAATCGCAATTTGTAATACGCGCAACGTGCTATATACTGTGCGTATAATATGTTACAGTGATACAAGTTGGAAATTTCCAAGAGAAAAGATATTTCCAAAAAATTTATCGTTTCCGCGTATTATACTATTCATTATTAGTAGTAGAAATATGGGGTTTCTGAATCCATTTTTGCAGGGGGAAAAAAAAAATTCGTCCACAAAATCCCGGGCAAATAAGTTTTAATCTCCCTGCTATTTCCGAATCCTATTACTTATTTCTCCTTACTATTTGAATAAGCTATATCATGTTCTCTACAAGCTGTGTCTAATTGATTTATTCCTTGATCTCCACGATTTAATCTCTTTTCTAATTTTGTGCCGGGTCCACAAAACTGATATCCTGGTACATGAACCTCAAAAGGAAGACTATTTATAACAGTGTTTAATAATCCCTCACCAGTTTGAATTTGTTTCACCTTGTTAGTTGAATGCATCATTTGTAACTGTCTATTTTATTTATATACACATAAATTTATATCAAAATGCGTTTAATTGAACAGAAAAATAAATTAAACATTTCAAATGTTGATATTCAAACGGTTAAAAAACTGTCAAGACACGGACCATTAATACCAGATAGTATTCGAGGGATATTCGTTGGTCCCAGTGCGTCCGGAAAAACGAATGTTATGTTTAATTTAATCACCCATAAAAATGGTTTAAAATTTGAAAATATTTACTTATATTCGAAAACAGCAAATCAAGAAAAATATATATGTTACTGAAAAATATTATTAACGAAATGAAAGGAGCGAATTTCTTTACATACACCAACGGTGAACAAGTGATTAACGATTAATGAAAATAAATTTCATACAATACTCTGTACAATTTGTTTACAATTTAAAATATATGCTATGAAAAGAAACTCAAAATTTAAAACCTCGGTAAATCAATAATATTCATCCAGGAATTTTAGGTTGAAAATATAAAAGTAGATTCAGAACAGTTAAACTCACGATTTAAAACCTCGGTAAATCAGTAATATTTGCCTAGGACTTTTAGGTCAAAAACATTTCAGTAGATTCGAAAATAGCAGGGAGATTAAAACTTATTTGCCCGGGATTTTGTGGACGAATTTTTTTTTCCCCCTGCAAAAATGGATTCAGAAATAGCAGGGAGATTAAAACTTATTTGCCCAGGATTTTGTGGACGAATTTTTTTTTTCCCCTGCAAAAATGGATTCAGAAACCCCATAATACTACTACTATTATTATTGTTCCGTTAATTTTGATTCGGTGGAAAGAGCTGCACAATGATATTATTTATGTTAAACACATGACTTTTATACGTTTTGTAAACCGTTAATCGTGGCGTAACCAACTATAAATTGATATCTTTATGTTCGAATAAAATAAAAGATTTTCTCAACTATTTAATGACCTCATTATGTCATTAATTTAAAGAACAATTTAAAAACTATGACAAACGATTTAGCTCAACACAGAATAATATGATATCCATGTACGATTTGAAATTTTCTGGCATTTTCAAAAATTTCTCTTTTTAGAAATTGCTAAAAAAAAAAAAATTCTGAAATTTTACAACGACGCCATATGCGTTTACTTGTTTCGAAGATAGCTGCTCTCAAACGGTCAAAACGTAGATATAGTATCATAGACAAAATCAAAGACGTTTATATCGAAACATGTTCAAAAGTAAAAATATTAATTTAAAACTTTCAGCCGTTTTTAACCGATTCATTTGTAATCGATTTCGGTTCTATGGTGAACTGTAGGTATATAATATTATATAACGTAGCACCTTGGAAAAACTTTATTAAACATCTTCGAAAGTAATCGTAAGTGTACATCTATTATAAATATAACACGACGTTTATTTGGTTAGAACGCGCAATTAAAAAATAGGTGATCTAATAGTATCGAGCATATTCTGAAAATCGTTTTTACCACACCAAAATCGTTCGAGATTTAAAGGGTATTTATACTAGTTTAACTATGTATTGTTATGTGATATATACGTATTTATTACGTAACTAATGTATTTTGTTCTAAGCGAACCAATATTAAAATATTTCAAAAATGAAACGGAAATCGCATAAGTGTAAAACAATAATTGAGTGTAATCGTTTCAAACAAAATCCAGTCAGCCCTGCAGCACCAGCATCAGATTGCACTTGTCCGATGGTGGCCAAAATTATAAAATTACTCTATCCGTGTACTCATCTAACGTAATGGTCCGATGGGATCGACGTATCGTTCTAATATTTCGATATTGTACAAAATATTATTGTTCACTTGGAAACTATACTTTGCTAAAAACTCCTGGATAATAATTCCTGAAAAATCGTATTTTATATTTTATGAAAACTGTATAGCATAATATTACACAACGCTTTATGTAATGCACAAACTTCTACTGAACACGGTCCTATACTAATGTTACGCGCTTAGACGTCACGTCGTCGTTATCGATCGTTCGATGTTTTAAAATATATTTTAGATGTTTACGTTTTCGTTCGAAATTTGTTCACCCGAAATCAATAAATGGCGTATTTATTGCCGGGTATATATTATTTACTTGTAAACATGATTTGGAATCACTGCGAATTCTTATTACGTGGATTCCAGCGTTTTCGGAACGTTTTTAGGAAAATACTAAAAACAGTACGTACATATCAAATACTCCGTGTGGAATTTGATATTTTTTCAATGGATTTTTTTTTTTTTTTTTATGTAATTGTAGGTTTTAAAACGATTTTCTCCCGACGATAGAATTAAGATTCTAAACAATTATTACGACGGTATTTTGACCATTATGCCAAGTTTAAAGCAATTTTGAAAGCTAAATTAAAATGACGACGAATACAGTTGTAGAACGTTTAAATTGAGATTTAAAAAGCTATTAAAGGAGTACTGATTACTGTTGTACGGTTCTAAATTCATATTAAATTTAATGCAACGACATGAATAAAGATAAATTTACCAAACCGTTTATTACATTTAACAATATATAAATTAGACGCAGTTTTTAATCTGGTATCCGTAGGTAGGTACATATTACGTAATGGTTTAAATTTTTCTAAATTGACGAATGTAATCAAATATTTTTGGAATATAATGCTTCTAAATTATAAATCGTCGTGTAAACACGAAGCGTCATGTAAACTGCGTTTTTTCAAAACTATTCTTAATAAACTCTTCAATGTTGAATTCAATCTAACTGAACGAGAATCGCATGACGTACTACTCCAAACACGAATTCCATACGACGACAGTGACTGAATGCAGTATAAACTGTTTTCAATGTAGATAAATCAAGAATATTCCTTCCCAACTTTGAATCCATAAAACAGTTTGTTTATACATTCGACGTGTAAAATAACTAAAACAACCCCGAAACAAATAAAAGCGAATGTGTACGTATAATAGTTTTTAACAATATGTAATATTAAAATATTTAAAACGGTATTCCGAACGAAAATATCACGTTCACAATTGGCAAGTATGTGAACGTGCGACAAAAAAAGAAAAGAAAAAAGTCACGCTGAAATTAAATTTATCGTACTGTCGTGACACTCGGACCCTAATAAAATTATTGTTTTTACTGCGTCGTTGCAGTCCGCGCGCGCGTAGGTATCTCTTGCGAATTCGTCGATACGTATTATATGATATACGCACAAAAATCATTGTTGTGCGACACACACACATTGTTATATCGTCTCAAAATATAATTTAAATTCTTTCCGTAATTTCCATCTTAGTAAGGAATCTTCAGTTCCCTCGCACAAGCGAGACAACAATTAACTATAATTATTATGTAGTATTATATATATATATATATATTGTAGTTATTGTATATTTAAAGTCACAGTCTTCCGACTACATAAACCAGTGTGCGAGAACTTAAAATGCAAAATTTTGTCTATCCGACCGTGGTGTCGACTGGCTGAAACATAAAATACGGTTTCTTTTTCAAATATTTTTCGGCGTTATCGTAAGCCTATAGTGTAATCGAACCATATTTAAGCGCAACAAAAAAAATTATGGGATACTCCCCTTGAACGAAAAATGTTGGAAGTAGGTATATTATTGTTACTACCAAGGCTGGCCATTAACTATCGTCAAAAGTTATAATTAAGTTGATTTTAATCATGTTATTTAACTCGTTAATTTTTTTTTTTTTTTTTTTTTAACTGAATGTGTCACACTGTAGGTACAAAACCATGTGAACTAGACTCTTTATGATGAAATTCGATAAAAAATCGAGTTTCAGTCCTGACCAACTGGTGTACACCTAAAATACACCTTCCCGGTGAACATATACCAAAAGTCCTGACCCCTGTGGCGGCGTAGAGCTCTCCGTCCTCCAAAAAGTGGTAGCTCTACCCTTCAACTATTTTAACCGTTGATCTCACGACGAGAAAAAAAAGACCAAATTAACGACCGCAAAATTTGCCACTAGAATAACATTATAATATTATTATCGATTTTCATTACTTAAATGGTTCGGTGGTGTTAAAAAAAAGTTGTTGACTCGCCCAGCTGCTCGGGGACACGGCCGGACGGGTTTATTGTGTGACCTTTTTAACTTACCACTCGAATACGCACCACCGTCGTCCATCGGCATTAATAATGTACCTCAAGGTTTTTGGGGTCTGCATACTAAATGTCGAGTTTGGCTTGTCTCCCCGCTGCTAATGCTCTCTCTCTCTCTCTCTCTCTCTCTCTCTCTCTCTCTCTCTCTCTCTCT
>CM029365.1:671654-750935 GCA_017140985.1 Hormaphis cornu
TTATCTATCTATCTATCTATCCGCGTATATGTATAATACACGACAGTATTATGCTACAGGCTCCGAACACGGTGTTCGAAACTGTAAATTTAATCTTCATAAATAATAACCAAGCGACCGAAGAGAAGAAAAAAAAAAAAGCCAGAATCACTCTTTAGATTGCGTGGGCAGCGTTCAAAATGGCAATCCACCACTGAAAACCTTCAAGATTGGAGATGAGAGCTGATGTAAGAGAAGACGACACCTTGTCAGTGGAAACGCGTCGTTCGAGTGCATTCCGGGGAGGACAAGTTCGAGTTGCTGCAACGGTTAAATCTTCAAAGAATCAAACGGTCGATCACAAAGCCCGAGATACGCGTATCGTACCCACAGCAGTTTAAAGGTGTCCCCCCCGTTCAACGCACGGAACTTGCGGTTTAACCGTGTATTGTTTGATACCTGAAAAAACGAGATTCTGGGCGAAATCTCTGTTCGATAGGTCGACGACGGGTGTCGAACGTCAGTCGTAAGATTTGCGAATGAAATAAAATGAAGCCGAAAAAAAAAAAACGCGAAAAGGTGTTAAAACTATTAGTAAAAAAAATATTCTCTTGAGCGATTTTCAAAAATTTTTAGTCACGTGTTTCCGACCTCTTACTGAAATGTCAAAAGCACTTCATTCGAAATTAATTCAATTTTATTGAAGAAAAACCACAAAAACAATGGAAATTTCAAAGTTCTAAGCTTACCTCAAAAACGATTTCGAAATATTGGTATCGAGCCTATATTTTATCCGCGTATGAACATTGTGTTTACAAAGTTTCGGGTCTGAGAAATCGTTACCGTGCGGAATTAGCTGTTATAAAACGAAATAGGTACAGACTTTGTCGAAAATCGCGCTCGCCGTACTTTTTTCCGGTTTTTCTTTGGTTTATTGGGTGTAAATTTTTCGGAATTGAGAATTTTGATAAGACAGTTGAGGATACAATGACCACCAAGGATGTTTGACGTTGGGCTTACAGGTCGTTACGAGATCGGAGCCAACGCGTGTCACGGACACAAAAATGAAAGAAAAAACACAATACCTTATTGTAAAATCAACAGCTAGCAGGTAACCTTGGTACGCTCAGAATCGTAAACGGTGAACCGATAAACTTTTGTGCGCGATATTCGGTCTGATGGCGACGTGACGGCGGAACGAATCGTTGTTTTGACGAATTCGGATTAGACAACGAAACGTATAATTCGGTCGTTTGTTTCGCGTGACCGCCGTTGTTTCCAACAATAAACTGTGTGCTATGTGTAATCGTGTTCCGTCGTCATTGACCGAACTGCATTAATTATTGTCGGTAATATTATTTGAATCGTCGGATCTTTCGATTAGTTTAATTTCTTAACTAAATTCCGCCACAATTGTGACGGGATAGTTAATAGTACTTTTAGATTCAGAGGGTTTTACGATGTTGGTTTTTTTTCTGTCAACAACTTTTCGTATAAAAGGATTTACAGCTCCGATTTACAGTTTCTGTACGTCCAATGATAGGTATGATGGACTCCGGTGGTATTTCGGTTGAAGTTTTTTTCGAAACATTGTTTACTTTTTGAGTTTTTCCTCGAAAACCCAAAAAATTCGATAATTTTATGGCGAAAATTTCGATCTCTTAAAAGCCTTTTTGTACGCGTAAAAAAATCCATAAACTCTCGCAAATCGCGCGATAATCTTGTGTATATATATATATAGCGATACACCGACGACGTGATATTATCGTTGACATATAAACCAGCACTTGTCGCCAATATAATGTTAGAGCACTCATGGGTGAAATAGGTTTTATATTTTTTTCCCCGTGAAAATTTTCGATTTTATTCCGGATGAAATAATTTTAGATTCTGAGCGTCGGCGAGGAAGCTAGTAGATTTGCAAAAATGTTTATTTTTTTTTGAATTTTTTTTGAATTTTTTTCTTATACTGTTAACGAAATGTCCACCAACAAGTGTGCACCGATTTCTGCGTACAGAACGTTTTCTTTTAGCGAATTGGATCATGATGGTTGGTACTTTAGAGAGGTCAATTTTCGATTTTCTCGATAGTTTTTTAACGCGACGCGAAAAACCACCGAAAAGTTGTAAAAAACCGCTAAAAACTTTTTGTCGATTACGCGCAAAGTCGTTCCTCAATAATTTCGAAAATAATCATCGAGGAGTCTTGAAATATTTGACAATAATGTATCTTTGAACTATACAACTTTAAAAAAAATTTTGAAAAGTCTTTATTTCATTTTAGATTTTTAGGTTTTTTCATTCATAGACGGGCGGTTAGATTTGGGTTTTTTGACTTGAAATTCAAACACAACATCAGTCACTCCAACTTTATAGCAAAAATTTTGAAAACCTCACGAGTTTTTGATCTACCGATATTGGTTTTAAGATTTTCAACGACATATAATATTTCGTTAGTAATCGCGTATAGTTATTTCTCCGTGAAAACATTCGTTCTATCGTCTTGTAATATTTAACAAAACCGTATCTTTGTACTGTAGAACTAACGAAAAAATGCTCAAAAAGTTTTCAAGTCTATTTCAGGCAATTTTTAGATTTTTCATTCATAAATGGATTGATTTCGGGTTTTTTTTTTTTTACTTGAAATTCGAACCAGTCGTACATAATAGTTCGTATTCCAAAAATTTTGAAAATCGACCTACGTTTATCGATCGACCGATATTGATTTTAAGATTTTTAACGGTATATAACACTTCGCGTCGTACAGTTGTTTCTCCGTAATTTCGAAAACAATCATTGCATTGAAAATTTTAACGTAAATGAATCTTTGTCGCGTACGACTACAAAATGTATTGGTAAGTGTAATTTTTACCAGCGCGTATACTAGATAACTGAGCTTGCTCAGAGTCGTTTTTTTTTCGAAGGCAACGATGATTTATCGTGGTTTAAACCGCGTTTTCCAAACCGGTGACCACCCGCCCAAAGCGTATAGTCGCTACTCCGTCAAACCACCCACGCGACCCACAGTGATCCCTGCTTTTTATACTTTTTTCCCGTGAAACGTAACGTGTGTTCATCGAGATTTACGCTTATCGTCACGTACTACAATATTTTCACGGAACAATATCAAATCAAATCGTCATTTTTCATCCGTGATTCACGCCTACGTTTTTATTTTGGCGGCGACTCCGTCGAATCGAATTAAATCCAAGCTCGTATCTCGGTTTATAGGTGTATGAATATTTACTCGTATACTACTACTACCGGTTAGGTTAAGACTACGCGCGTTGCGTTTTCGCGTTATTTCGAGATCGTCGTGCGGTAAACGTACGTCGGATGCTGTACCGGGCGGATCCTCGGTGTACTATATATATAAATTTTAAAACGATTTTTTTTATTTTTTTCATAAAAACCGATCGTGTAACTATATTGGACGGGAAAAGATAAAAGAGAAGTTCTTCACCGTGCGCTCTCGAGAACGCCTGATACTCTCGTCTGATACGGCCGGGCTTAAGGGTTAAATGAAAGATATAGAAAAGGAAGTAGAGGAGGACTTTTTTTTTGTTTATTTACAATTTCGCCGCCGCTGAAAGAGAGTGGAAAAGAGCTGCTGCTTACACGCGCGCGGTCAATATAAAAAAATGCGTTTCTCTTTGAATATTACATACATATATATATATATATATATATATATATATATATATATATATATTATATATATACTATACACGAGCACTGAGCTATATTATATAGTAACTCGTATATTGACTGCGGCGCGGATAAACGACCGATTTAAATATCATTTTTTTTCCGTTTCTTTTCACGTTCGAACGGTCTCGAATATTCAGTATACGCCGCCATATGCGGTGGAGCCGTTTTACCGGATAAAACGTCGGGGAATATGACACGGGAATCGGTCGCACGTTCGTTCAATACGTATAGCGCTGTGCAGTCATTCTCTGGGGAGACTTAAAGAAATGTGTCCTTATTTGTTTAGTAGTATTTTTTTTAACTCATGCAAAATTCAAAAAGATAAAAACGGAATTTTCCGCCGTCACGTCTGATAAAAATTCGGCGGCGACAGACACCGAGATCATACGTTCGGAAAAAAGTTCTTTGAAACGCTCGCGCGAGTTTCCGGACGAAATATTGTAAAATATATGTCATACGAACTCTCTCGCACATGACGTAGTTCTCAATATTTATAACCTAATAATTTACGCGTGTTTATGGGAAACGCTCGTACATTTCGTTATACAACATTCGTATTGTCCAAGCAAGTAACACAATGTTTAACAAACACTAACGCGTGTAATAAACTAAAGATTTAAAAGTGACGACAATTGTCGTACAACAGTTGTTTGATAGGATAGAACTCTTGAGAATTTCGTTTTTCGGTCAGCCAACGGATAGCATCCACTTTCCAATGCGTGCAGACTTTTTATTCCTTCTGGAAAATGGTGTGCCGAGCATTGTTCCTCAACATTACTTGTTTTACTGTCCGTTCGGTCAGCTTAGCGTGAGTCGGTCAGGTTCCACGTCCTGTTCGTCGAACGGTCGGACCTTCCTCGTCCGCAGCGGTTATTAAGTCTCGACCACTCTCTCCTCGGAATCCTGAAAGTATTTTTGCAGATTGCGAAAATTTGGCTGCAGATTTTTTATATCATCCGAAAGTTATACGCTGCAGCTGTATGAAAATTTCATCGATTTAAGATTATTGTTTTCTCCGAAACGTGTACCGATCGATCCGTATGGGGAAGTCTTTCGATCGACTTTCCCACGTTTTTCGAACCGATGCCCTACATTTTCACCAGCTGAATAGCATAAAAAATTGTTTTAATTTTTGAAGAAAAAAATTCAAGACGAAAACATTTTTAAAACATGGGAAAATCTATCGAAAGAAGAATTCTATGTTTTGCGGGCGATGGACGGAGAAAAAGAAATCGACGCTTTACCTGCAAATATTTGAACCTTATCCAAACAACAACGGCTAAAATAAAAGTGTACAAAACTACATAACTTCGACCATTTTTTTTTTTTTTTCAATTCTGAGCGCTTTGAGTATAAGAAATGCTCCTATTTTTAATATCAGTACTTCTTCTGAAATGTCTTTGCGGTCTAATCTGGTACTATGAGGGGTGTCAAATTTGAATGTTCAAAATTGAGAAAGTTAGTCATAAAAGTAAGGAGAAACATTAATTACGGCAAACGTGTTGTTGACGTATCGCATTAGTTTTTCGGCCATAACGTCTGAAAAAACGATCGGAACTGGTTGAAACTTTTGCATAATATCCATATATAGGTACGATACAGATTTGTCAAAAGTTTCAAGTGATTTCGAAAATTTTCGAGATGAGTGTAGAACTTTGAAATTCTCGAAAAATTTACCTGTACATAGATACTATAGACAACCGGGCTGGCTCAGAACCGTTTTTCCCAAGGCGCAATGATTTATAATCGCTTTCAGATATTGAAAAATAATGCGTTTGAACCACTACTCCCGAACCAGTGACCCCACCCAAAGCGTAGTCGCGACCTAGACAGTGATTTCAGTTTTTTTTTTTAACAATATGTACCTATATAATAAAAATATTGTATAGTTTTCCGAAACGACATTCCGAACGAAAATATATTTACGTCCGGCAAGTATGAACGAATATGCGTCGATGACGAAAAAAAAACATTCATTACATATCATATTTCTAAATTAGACGACGTATTAAATAGTGTAATGTAGTTATGTTTAGTAAAAGTGTACACTGCTTAAGACGATAATACAAACGCGTGGAAACTGACAATTTTGTAGTCGACATATATAGACGATTTTTTCTTCTACCGCACACATGTAATAATTCAAAATGGTATTTTTTTTACAGAATTGGATCCGGCCGAACTTTACGTGCCCGTGGACCCGAACAAAATCCCCAAGTTTTTGACCAAACCGACGAAATTCGACATCGCCACCAAAGACACTGTCGTACTGCCGTGCGAAGTGTACAATCCGGGTGAGTTTGTTTCGATGCCGTTTTAGAGAAAAGTTGACTCTAGTGCAGTACTCTATCCGAACAATAATGAATGTAAAATGAAAATTTATACAGCATAATACGATCATCTTCGGTAAAGATCTCACACTCGTTTGAATTCGTAGAAAAGCCGAGAAATATGCGTATAGCGAAAAACACTGTGGGAAAAATTGCGCGAAAATTAAGGGAGAAAAATCCCATCATTTTCTTTTTTTTGTTAATATTGCGCTGCTTACAATAACCCTAAAAGACATTTATTTTTTAATCGGTTACAATACAGTTTAAAAAACGAAATTTTGCATTTTAAGTTCTCTCCCGCTAGTTTCAGTTTTGTAGTAAGAAACCTGTAACTTTGAAACGTACAATCTATAAGCATCAAAATTGACCTCGTTGTTGAACACCTTTTTTAATAATAAAAATCCCAAACAAAACTCAACGTAAGTCAAACTACGCGATTCCTATAACCATTTTTTTAAAACATAAATTAGCTAATCGTTGTTTCGTTTGTGAAAGAACTAAGATTCCCTACGAAAATAGCCTATTGCCATAGAACAACATTATAAAACGCGTTCTGGCGGAATTCGATAGTAACAACAGCTCTTTCGGATAATTCCCCTTAATATTATAAATTTGTGCGTCTACATCATACGAGTTATTTAACGTAGTTAAGCACTTATTTTGCCGAGTGACGACATTTTATCTGTGAAATCTAATTGCAATTAATGAAAAGTTGGTTTGAATTCGGGCGATCAATTATATTATAACTCTTTGAAGTTTTAAACGTGCAATTATAAATGGGTATTATAAAACGTTAATGAAAGGAAAGTTTAGAAGACGCGAAACCTCGGTCGATGCTTAAGGAAGCGTGTAAAGACCCCGTCTAAAATCGTCGTTTGTGTACGCGCGCGAGTAACTTTTTACAAATTATAAAACGAATATCATTATAAATAATAAAACAACCCAAATTCATAACACTTATCCGCTCGAAACAAATATTATCTCAATAATTGAAATCTTTTCCAGTTTCGCTTGTTTATTCTGTTTCGTGTCGCAGAGCTGCATAAATATTTATTATTCGAGCGATTTTCAATTCTCTTACTTACGATTTTCCTCGAAAGTGGGGTGTGCACGCGTCCAGTATATGTTGAACAGAATAATAAATTCTCATTGAAAATCTATAAAATTGGCGTTTGTTTTTAAAAAATGTTCTGTGTGCAACAATATTATAGTTGATTTTCTAAACGCATTAGCTGACGTTAGTATTATCGTAATCACTATTGATGTTTCTGAATTTTCGGGGCAAACGTTTTCTGCGTTTAAAAACTACTAAATAGGTTTTTTTCCATATTAATTAACAAAAAAAAAAACAATAACAAACCGACAGTTAGTACTGCAAAAATGTGCGAACCGGGTGACGTTTTGTTTTACAATCGTCGTATACGATAAGGGATAAAAATGCGGTGTTTTTGGTTTGAAATCTCAAACAGCCCCTCCTGAAATTCGAAAAAAATTACATATTTCGAATCGAAACAGTAAATTCGGACATGTTACATCAAAAAACGTCAAACTGCCCACGCGACTAATATCGTGCTCGGGAGGCTTTATAAACTTTTATTTCTCTATTTTGTTTTTTCTCAACAACGACGCGGTGTCTCTTATCGTCTTATATTTTGTGTGTATTTTAAAAGCTTTTTTTTAACGTTGCGCCGCAGACGTATAGACCTTTGTGCACGCGTATACAACATTTGTATGTGTTGTATATAATACGGTTTGAAATACGTGCGGTAATTTTTGCGGTTTTTTTTTTTTCGACGCGGGACGATAGATAAATCACGAGTCGTTTTTTTTCAATTCCGTTTGGGATACGAGAAATGTGATTTTTTTTTCAAATATAGTGTATAACACCACCACGTCATATCGGGTTGTTGTAATTTAAAATTTGGGGGCGTAAAAACGCGTTGTTCTGAAACACGAATTTTAATTGAAAACGATATCGTGCGACGGCGGGGTCTGCAACAATAATGGCGGACGCCCAAAAGTCAACTAATCGGTCGATTTATCGTAGATATCGCACGATTTAATCGGTCCTACGACACGTTTCTATATCATATCCATCGGCGGTGGTCGTCTGATTTTTTTATCACAATGACGTATACGCGTTTGATTTTTTTGAAAAACAAAAATTCGCCTAACCTCTATGTCGTAATACGTGTTTACGGCGTTGTCCAGACACCGAAATAACGATAGATTCGTGTTAAATTTCCACGACTAATCGTCAAACGAGCCGGACGACACGATCTGCCGCGAGCTCGCTACACGTTTCTGGGTATACGTATTTTATTGTGTCGTGTGTCTCTCCGGCGGTTTTTGGGGTCGTAGATTTTCTAATATACGATAGGTTTGAAAGATAAGTTTAAACCGGTTTAGTTTAGTAAAAATTTTCAATAATTATCTTGTAAAAAAAAAAAAAACCGGCCAAAACGAGACCAGAGACGTTTTTAGAGAACGAAAATTGGATAAATACCTACCCTATTATTCATGAAACGACCGTATTCGCGTCGTAAAATCCAGTGCGACGGAGACGCTATAAAAATAAGAGTCTAACACGAATCGGAAATTAACTTTAAATCTGTGTGAATACGTACATATATAGTACGATTGTGTAAAAAACCGAGTTTAAAATAACATAATATTATATATATATTTCATTGAGCGATTAATTTTGGATCTATTCATTTTTATTCGTACAGATTATTGATTACTGTACTATACTTACTCTTGTAAAATTTAAACCTGTTCTGCGTAATTTTTTTTTTTTTTTTATACAGTTAAAAATAATTTGTACGATGTTTCAAGTTTTTACATTGTTAAACCTGTAAGTGTTTAACATATACTACTTAACGTCATCTTTATTAAAACGCACTGCACTTATGTGGACAGATTGAAATCGGAAAAAAACCTATTTTGAAAAATTCTTAATACGCATTATTATGACCACTCTATCTATAGCGACAGAGAAATCGTTTTCTTCAACAAAAAAAAACTTCGAAATAACGTAATAATATACTGTGCGAATACTTACGATCACTGTTTATAGATCAACAGAATCGTCTTCAATCATCAACGACATAAACAATGTTTCGAGGGTTTCTCTAATTTTTCAACTTAAATTTTGCACCTGCAACACACGTTACGGTAAACTTTCACCTAATTAAAAATTATTTCACCTTGTCAAGTGTCGATCACGAGAAGAACTTTTTTCTTCATTTTCCCGCGTTGTTTTTTATTAACAAAACTATTTTAAACATGTTTCCGCGTAAACCGAGTTTTCTCGTGTTCGACTCGACATTCGTAAGTCATTAACTCGAGCACGGTCTAACAGTGCGATTAATTTGTCTTCTTTCGGATGCGAGTATAATTTTTTTTTTTTCATTTAAAAAACATCGTCTACGCTTGATTCTTCATTTTTTTTTTTTTTTTTTCACTCAAAACGGACGTTCAAATCAAATATAACGATTACAAATCCATGCTGATTTTTTCGGCACTGCGATTTTCAGTTGATCGGCATTGAACTTAATGCCGATTTGGTTTACGTTGATGTTTGAAATTGTGGATATTTTTTCAACGACGCGCCGTATAAGGTTTTAAGATTTGTCATTGATGAGGAGAACATGCGAGTTTTCGCGAAGAAAATAAAAACTATTTTTAAAAACGATTTCAAAAGTTAGCTCTTGAGCGCACTAACTGAAAAAATTATAGAAAACACGACCACATAGGTGTGTTGATACTTTTTGAATAGTTGTTTCAAAAATATGCGAGAAAACCACTGCAAACGATACAGTGCGAACAATACCCGCGGTCTTAAACGGCAAAATTAAAAATTGTATAAACGTCCGATTTTGTAAACGAGCTGCGTTCTATCTTTAAAACCGTTATTCTTTGGCCATGTTTGTACGGTGACGAAAAGTCACTTAAAAACAGAGTGTTTTTCATCCTCTACGAAAATGAATTTGAGAATAATACCTATATATATATACACACACACACAAGGGTTTTTTACGGTGCTATTTTACATTAATTATAGAACAACAGAATTATTTCTGTGAATACATTACGAAATCTTTATCAACGGCTGCTGCTGCAGTGAGACAAATGGCCGACTATCTTTTTTAACGTAATTAAAATTTCATATACAATCGCGCGTACTCGTAAAAACTTTTTGTGTTTTTATTATTTAACGTGATACTTTTTACCTTTTTGGAGATTATACCCCGCAGCATAAACATTTAGTTACAGCGCGAGTAAAAAGTTTTAACAATTTTTCGTTTGAAAATTAGTTGTAGGTAGGTGTTAACTGTTACAGTGGAACTATGCATTAATGGCGGAACATTATGCATTGACGGGACTTGTTTAGTATTTATAATTCTAGCTCCCGTATACGCGTAGAGTTCTTCATTATTCTGAAGTTTCTCCACTCCGTAAAGTCGGGCGGCGAAAACAGTACCGTTAATAATGATATCAATAATTTTACAAACGTCATTCCATTTCCGTCGAATCTCTCAATCGCTATCAAAATGTTCAAAATTAGGCGAAACATGTTTGAGTACCTACTAATTTTTATTATTTTCGCGATAATCACGAACGACACACGATCACGGGGTTAGGTTATTAATTAAATATGAAATCGTCTCTGTGCGTTACATTTATGTTGTAATATTAAAACAATTTTTTGTTCGTGAATTTTTCTTCAATAACTCGACATTTCTATTTTTTTTTTTTTTTTCTTGACTGACATCTATCAAACTAAATTGACGTTGACGACTCTGCTCGCTCGCTCGTGAATTCAAAAATAACAATCACGTCGATACTGTATCGTGACGAATTGTGTATACTTTTATAAATTATTAAGAAGTGAGAACGGTGTTAAAAAAAAAAAAAAGTCGTGCGACAATTTGTAAAAATTTCACCAAATCGTTAATTATTCGCTGTACACAATCGATTTAGGATTATCAAGTACCAACTCCATCCACATAATCGGACCTAAGTAAACAGTTTTGCGAAATCATTCGTAATTCTATCGTGATTTTTAATTATTTTTTTTCTCGAAACCGTGTTGAAATACACGTTCCCATCACGTATACGTGATATACGCCACAAGTAAGTTTCGTTTAGTGAAAAATAATCATCGACATTTGAATTGGAAAGTATAAAGTAAAATCCAAGACGTTCGAATAACGAATCCAAACACTATTTGCTTAATAGCGTTTACGTTTATGTTAAACAATCAATATCTCCGACTCTATATGTACACGTCATCGGTGTTACGTATTTACGTATAACGTAAATGATTGGAATTTTTTAATTTACTCAACTCGGCGTTTTACCTGTATAACGTATGGAACGCAGGAGATTGTAAAAGTTTTGGCACTATATCATAGTATTATTACTACTAGTTGCCCGACTTGCGTTAAAAGCATTCCGATCGTCGTATTTTAACACTGGAAGAATTTCTGCACGTCCAAAAAATTAAAATTGTATATCCTGGGTGTGAATATTCCAAGTGTTAAAATTTCTGAATAAAACGGACAGGAGTAGTTCACCTAGGAAGTTGACTTTTTGAACAAACATTTTTAAGTGTGGAAATTTCTAGTAAAAAATGGACATGGGCTCGCGTAGAAAATTAACTCTTAATATTTTGGATGCCTGTTCGAAAGTTTTCAAAATTTCCGGGAAAAAATGGACTTAAATTATTGACTTTTAACTTTTTGAACGGTTACAAATTTTCAAGCGTTAAAATTTCTGGAAAAAAATGAACAGGGGTTCCTCTAGAAAATTTAATTTTAATATTTTCGACAAAGCTTTCCAAGCGTTATAATTTCTGGAAATAAATGGAAAGGGCCTCACCTAGGAGATTGACAGTTAAATTTTTTGAATAAGCAAACACTTTCAGGTTCGGGATGTGCGTTGGTCGATGTGTAAAACGTTTTCACTACTTTGACTTCTTTTAATTTTTAAAAATCCTTTCTTAGTGCACGTTGTATTATAAGGAACATCTGTGCCGAATTTCAAGTCTCTAGCCCCGGTGAGTGGTTTGGGCTGGGCGTTGACCCTCAGTCGGTCAGTTAGACTAAAAAAATAAAATCCTTTTATACATCGTACACAGATGAAGATTATCATGCGCTCGCTTCTGGTGGTCGCGGTTCAGTGTTGACCAGGCAATGTCCGAAGGGATAAAACGGATAGAAAAAAACTGGACTAATATTTAGCTAAACTAGCGCCAACCGCACAGTAAGACGTAAATAGTTGATGCACTCGTAAAATATAACAGTAGGCGGATTTTTTATAAATAAAACTGAGTTTTCTAACGCGGCCAATTTATTCAACAAAATAAAAAAATGTACAACGTCTCACTGTCCGCGTGGTTCGAAGCACAAAAACGGGTCGCCGCCGAGACGTGGCCGGGTTTAATATTTTAATGAATTACCGTAACTTTGTCGTCATTGTGCGCGGATCGGCAGGATTAATTTGCTGGTATCGCATATAATGGACGTTTCGCAGAACTCTATCCGAGTTCTCAATTCGCTGTGCTCGACGCCGCTCTATATATCGGGCGACGACGGATAGACATTTGTTAATGTGTTCTCTCAAACTCCACGCCACGAGCGTTGTAATTATTATTATTATTATTATAAATTATACGGCTTGTCCGGGTTCGTGTAGCGGCAACCTATCGTTCTCGTCGAACTCGGACCGTTTTGCGCAGTCCGCGGTTTTTAAACGTAGATTTTCACTCGATTTTAACGGTCGAAACTCGCGCTGAACACGCTTCGTTTGGACACGTCGAAAATACGAATCTGAGCGAGCCCGTACGGTTGTCTAGACGACTCTAGTGTTTACACTGGTACGGCCTGGTAAAAACATAACTTCGACAGTAAAAACTTTTATCGGATTGATCCGTATCTTTCCTATTTCAGCTTAGTACGTAAAAGTCCGATCTCTATTTTGGATGTCGTGATCGAAATCGATGTGTGCACAAAAACACGTTCACCGTAATGATTCGTGTCCCCTCCGTAAGAAATACACGGCCGCCCGGAAAGACGAGTTTAACGCGGTGAAATCCGCCAAAAACCGAAATCGTGTGAACCGATTTTCTAACCACTTATGTAAGACTTAATGTTGTTTAGATTGCGTTAAAGTTTCGAGACTTGAACATAAAAACTATAGACATCTTATGGAACAATAACTGCGTAAAATCAAAAATTTCAGAGTTCCACGACTCCCTCAAAAACGATCGAAATCCATATGAATCTCGGCAGTAAACCCTTCTTAATGATGGCACGTACGAATTTCAAGTCGAACGGAGCGGTATCGAAAATTTCGACGTTCTCGTTTTTGGCTCCAAAAACAGTCGAAATTTCAAAAAACGCATCGAAAAAAGTACCGCATCAATCACTCGTCTTTTAGGGAATCGTACGTTAAAATTGGAGCATTCCTTCTACCTGAAATGACGGTGATCACAGAAAAACAAAAAAAAACAATAAAACATCATTGTAAAAACAATACGTCGTCGCTCAGAATCTAAAAACGATATTAACCAATATGCTTACCGGTATTTTTTTTCTTTCAGAAAACTTCGTGCTGGCGTGGAAAAAAGGAATAGCCATCTTGACGGCCGGCACCACCAAAGTGACCCCGGAAGAACGAATCCGGATCGTCGAGGGCTACAACTTGGAGATCCGTAACGTGCAAGTCAACGACGCCGGCCATTACATATGTCAAATCGGAATGCTGGAACCGGTAGAACTGAAACACACGTTGCAAATACTCGGTAAGCGCGTTATTGGGCGTTGCATTGCAAACCGTTGGTGTATTTTTTTCTTTTCGTACTTTAACGATTTTCGTTTTCAATTGAAAATGAAAATACCACGAAAATCGCAAAAGGCCACAAAAACGAACTGGTCTCAGATTCTAAGTGGTTTTACGAAGATGTTCATTTTTTTTTTTATTATTTTTTTTCTATACTGTCGACAAAATTTCTACCAGAGAGTGTACACCGCATTTCCACATACAGGTACTGACCTATCCTTTTAGTGAATCGAATCGAGATGGACTGGCAGTTTTTCGATTTTCTCAATATTTTTTTAACGCGACGGGAAAAACCGCCGAAAACTTGCGAAAAAACCGCTAAAAACGGCATTTCGTCAATAACGCTCATAGTTGTTTCTCCGTGATTTCGAAAACGGTCATCGGGGAGTCTTGAAATTTTATACTATAATGTACATATTTTACATACTATACAGCATCAATAAAAGTTTCATTTAATTTTAGGCTACTTACAAAGCCAGTTTTAGATTTTTCATTCATAAACGGGTTAATTTTGGGTTTGTCGACTTGAACGCAACATCAGTCGTACGTGACTCTATGTACCAAAAATTTTGAAAATCGCACAACTTTTTGATCTACTGATATTGGTTTGAGATTTTTGACGACGTATTAGATTTCATTAAAATCGCGTACAGTTATTTCTCTCTTGGGTTTCACCAGGACGTTTACTTGCTCAGAATCGTTTTTTCGAAGGCAATCGTTGCTTTCAGATATTATAAATAACTCGTTTGAACCACAACTTCCAAAACAGTGACCCACCCAAAGCGTAGTCGCTTCTCCGTCAAACTACCCACGCGACCTAGAGCGATTCCGACTTTTTTTTTTATTATTTTCTCGTGCTGGCTCATTTTGAAAGGCTCGAAACCGTTCGTCACCAGTGTGTACGATCCGCAAAACGACGTTCGATACGACAGTTTTCGGAAATAATGTACAAATCTCTAAATTTGTCTCTATTCCGTGCGATACATGAACATTATATCCTACGGAACCATATCGCACACTTGTCTAGGGATAAATAACATCGAGAGAGTTTACAGGATAAATTTCTAAGGTACGTTATAATTTTAGAAACACCTAATAATCGCATAATTAGTGATCATTGTTTTGACGAACCCCTCGGTAATCATCGACTCTTCAAAACGTTTATATAATTTTGACGTCGTCGTTTTAGTTGACAAAATCTTGCACGGCTCAACAGATATTGCCTTCTTATAGTATAGTCTAATAAACATAACAGTTTCCGCATTTAATATTCTAGAAACCGACCAACGTTTCAAACATTACTTCGAGCACAAAACACTTTACTTTTTTCGCCCATTAACAGAGCACAGGGATGTTTCCTGTAATAATCTACAAACATTTTGATGTTTTTCATTCCTCTATCAAAGTGTGATACGAACTAGTACGACTATCGTTTTTTATTTAAAACATTTTTTTCTTTTTCATAGTTTTTTAGTACATATTATATTTTGAAGATTATCAAATTGATCGCGTGTGTGTTGTTTAACTTGTCGTACTGAATTGTCTCCGGGCGTACATTTCAAACAAAATAAATGGTTCAACCGACGTTATTATACAAAATCGATTCGTGGGATATGACCGTTATGACAATTATTTTAAAAACCGTGCGGGTAATATTATAATTTCGAAGTTCAACCGATAACTCACACGACGTATACGTGCGTTCATTGTACCGTAATACTGATTTTAAAGTCGTTCGTTGAAGACGAAACGTACAGCTGTGTGCTAAAAAAAACTTTTCTAGGGACTTGTAACGGCTACGTTAAAGACGTTAAAAACGATTTTTTATCGAATCGCTGTAAATCCGACGTATACGTATATTTGATCACCTTATAGAATCTTACAATCCGGTGTGTTATGCGATGGGGCCCTCCAACGATGAAAAACTCGTATAACGTAGTGTGTAATATAATTTCCATACGCAGTGTACGGACATGTTTTTTTTTTTTGAAAATTGTCATAGAGAAAACCTAAGTGAATCGTGTCACGTTTCGGGTGTTTTTCGTAATAAATCTCACACTATTATACACAACAGCGCTGCAGTCAACATCTGTTCGTAAAAATCGTGTTTGTTTTTTTTTTTTTTTAAGGGAAAAATTCCCGGAGAAAACATGATGTACAAAATCATATTATGCACTACGGTACAGGTGGTGGCTATATAATGAAAACAATAATCTGTAAATAAAATATCCAAAAAAAAAAAAAACAACAACATAAAAATAAAAATAATTTAACGTACATTAAAAGAACGCGTGTTATAATTACATGCAGATTCGCGCTGATCTCCGACGGTAATTTTTATTTCACAAATAACTTTTCTTTTTTTTTCAAGTATACTATCGAGAAAAAAAAAATATCAAAGATATAAAGATATATTTTAAGTTTCCGACACTATGCTTAAACACCTGCACACTTCGGTTCGAAGTTCTGAAACGTTTGGTTTTTAAATGGTCTTGATAAAAATAAATTAGCAAAATGGCTACGATGTATTTTTAAGAAATTTACCCGTCCCGTATGATGATAATAATATGGACGTTTTGTGTTCGCTCTACTGATAATTATTATTCTCGTAACGAAACAAAATTAACTATACGGGTAAATATTAGTTTCAACGCGTAATGATTTACTTCAAAATCATGTTCCAATATCTTGTAATTATTTTACTTCCATTCATCTTCGTGTCATCGGTGTCGTCGGCCTTTAGAGAACGTATAATATTCCCTGAAAATTGAAGTGAAACATGCACAGCATAACTTAATTGATTTTACAATATTCGCCTATTGAATCCGCTATAAATCGACAACTTATTCTCGTACTCGGAAACGAATTTTGTTTTACGAGTCCTATACAGCGTATTATTTTATTATATTAAAACGAGTGGTATATATTTAACGGTTCTGAATCCGTTTTAGCAGAGAGAAAAAAAAATTCGTCCACAAAACCCTGGGCAGATAAATTTTAACCTCCCTGCTATTTCTGGCACCGTGTTTTACGTTTTCGACCTAAAATTCCGGGGCAAACATAACCGATTTACCGAGGTCTTATGTTTGCCGCTTTTTCGTAAAATAGTATAAAATTGTTTTTAGTTAAGAAATCAGAGTAAGCAAACTGTATAGCAAAATCAGAGTGAGCGAATTGTATGAGATTATTTTTACTCAACAGTCGAAACTGTTACACACTTATTATGTTAAAAAACAGTGTGAAGTTTTTTTCAAGTCAACGAATCGTGTTTAAACGGTATGAAATGTAGGTGATTATTAAATCACGAATCAGTAATTTGGTATGAAATTAAATTCATTATTTTACATTGTTATAATTTTTTATCTTAAAACTATTTCACATTTTTATTTTAATCATACGTTGTTGTATAAGTTTCCTGACTTCTCTAGTATAATGAACGCATCAAACAGTTCGGTCGTGAGTTACAAAAACAGCATGCAGTTACATCAGTCAAATTTTCACTAGACTCGATTTCTAGACGGACATCAACTGTTGTACCAGTATCGTTCTGTTCAAAAGTATCTATATTATTACAATTCGCGCTTGTGATAAAAACGTCAAAGGACTTAAAATTGGATTACGCTCACCTTTTTCGTAGTACGATTCCTGAAATGATGTGTACAGTAACGAAAAGTTATTCTTAGAAAAATCTAAATTTAAATTGTCGTATGGACAGATATCAGAATTTAGAAACACAACTAAAACGCCTAGTTCAATTATGAAATAAAAAAAAATAATAATAATAAACAGTAACTAAACTGCTCTGTATAATTCAACTCAATTCAACAGGTCACGAAAAAATCCGGTCGTTCATAGAAGTTTGTGTGGTCGACAGTTGGCAGTATAACATGTTTCTATACTTATCGAAGTCTTCTTTTTCTTTTTCTTCGCCTTTCTCCAAATTATTTGTCGTCGTCCTATCCCTCCTGCACTTATCACGATCATTCGCATCCCTTACACACACACACACACACACACATTAACAACCCTCCTATACATCCTTTTCAATCGTTTCCGTCCATCTATTCTTCGGTCTTCTAGCTTCCTCTGTTTCCTTCAACGTTCATTTTCATAACCACTCTTAGTACTTCAGCTTGATAAAAAAAAAAAATACCCAGCCTTATACGAGTGGGCCTACAAGTGCAAAGGTAGATTTCTTACCACACGAAAATTTTCCAAATTAAATATTGAAAACGAAAAAAAAACGATTTTGAGTGAGCTCAGAGACGTAGAGAGCATGGGTAAATAAAGAAACTGGTCGCAAAATCAGTCGCGTAAATATACCATAATAATCAAAATGACACCGTTTTTCAATACTTTTTTTATACACGTTCGGAATCTATTGGGCGGGTTTTTTTGGATAGCATAAATTTTGTTTTACACATATTTGATTTTCAAATGTTAAACAAAAGATTCGTGTGAATCGCAATAATTAATCAGAGAGAGGTGTCTCCAGTTTTCGACGGTTTTCCAACATTAAACGTGACTAGATATCAAAATTGTGACTACGGATTTTCGAAATTTTTTTTTTTAGAGCAGCATGTTGTGTACATTTACACGCCGAAAACCGTGTATCAAAGTTTCAAAATCTGTGCCCGTACCGACCCATCCGTCGGTGGTGCACCGACTTTAGCGGAGCGTCACTGAGAAAAAATGGTATCGTGATAACGTAGCGGTAAAAAAAAAGAAAAAAATTACAAAAGCACACGTCGCGCAAAAACCAATGCGTATTTCGCTCGGAATTTAAAATAAAAATTTCAACGAGAGAGTTGTCGCAGATAAGTGAAGGCCTCGTCGGAGTAACCAAACGTTTTCTGCGTGTTCTTCGGTCGTTCGTTGATTTATGTCGTTTGGTCTTCCCTTCCCGAGACGTTTCCCAAAAAAATCGTTGTCAATACGGGTGTCCGATTGACTTTTTAGGCTATTTATACCTAACCGGTAGTCATATACGTTCCTTTTTTCTTTTCTCGTTGTCGTCCTTCTTTCGGTCGCTTCGTCCAAAGAAAGACAAGAAGACTCTCTCGGTAGGTTAGGTAATAATAATAATCCCCGAACGATTGGACTCGGCGATACATTAATTCGACTCGCAGAATCGAAATAAACCTCTTTTTTTTTCTTTTCGCCTCCCCGTCACTGTGCCAGTGTCCGACGAGTTTTCGCCCGAAGACGGTAATGATGTTTACACGGCAGTGTGTGTGTACGTTTTTCCCGTGTAATGTCCCCTTGTTAGTCCGAAGAATCAAATAAATACGATGCGCAGTGTGTATGGACGGAATATAACACTCTATCCTTTATTATACACGCTCTGCCGCCCTTACACCCTTAGTAGTAGTGTTCTTTTGTCCACTTATTCGGCGGCACACCTCCTCTCGTGTTCTCCAAGAATCGCGCGATCCTCTTATAACGATGCGCAGCCCGATCGTTCGAATTTTGTTGGTTTTTTTTTCGTTTTTACGATGACGTTTTTTTTTTCTTCCTTCCCCCGTTTTCTCCGTGAACACATCCCGAGGTCACGAAATGGGAACGTACGTAAATTGAAAAAGTTACGGTAGTAAAAAAAGTCGGTCGGTCAACAAATTTGACCGAAAACGTTAACAAAATATCCCGCGACGAAAGTGTTTTTTCGACGCGGTCGATTTAGTTTTTCGGCCGTCCGAAATAACAGACGAAATTGGCCGAAACACCTGCCTGCACGGTAATTAAAGTACGAGGTGAGTTCGGTTCGAGTGATTTTAAAAATGACGGAACTAAGCGCAAGACTTAAAAGTTTTCTCTGGGGTTAGGGGTAGTGAAACGTTTTGATTTTCGAGAAAAAGAAGTTTTGAAACACAAAGTTAAAAACAAGTAGGTACATAAGGAACCATAAAATAACCTTGAAAATCCGCGGGCACAGTTTTTTTTTTAGTCGTTTAAAGCTGGAAAACGGTCGTCGATATCGGTCACATACCTTTGACTTTTTTTTTTTTAGAAAAAAATCCGTTACCAACACAAACTCGTTGTTTCAGAATCGAAATTAAACTATGCCGTGTGTAAAACAAAATTTTCTATCCGATAAAAAAACTTCCGTAAGGATCTTTGCGCAGTAGATTCCGTAACGCGTGCAAAAAAAAAAAAAAAAATGGTTGAAAAACGGAGAGTAATTATTGTTTATAACAACGAAACTATTGCTGCGCACTTGATACCAAAATCGAATTGACTCGTCAAATAATAGTCCGAATCGTTTGAAATTTTCACACGTTATTTCAATTAATATTCTTCATACGCGGACGCGTTTATCGGACCGTTTAAATTGTTAAATATGTTTACTATATTATATTATTATTATGACTAGAAAATGTTTTTTCCTTCCACGCGAAACACTTTGTGTTATAGCTGCACATACTGGCTACTGTGAATGTTTAATAACCTACATATCTTTGTGTTCCAAAATATAATATAGTATCCGGCTGCTGTATTAACTGAGAAAATCTACGTAAAGCCACGATATAATAATATGTGTTACGCGATAGAGAAGCATATTTTAATAATTATTCAGTCAAATTTCGAGGTACAAAATGCAAAGAGGTTTATATAAGTCTGAAGAGAAACAAATATTACAGAAACATTGGATCCGTCCCGCAATTTTACTGAAAAACAATTCATTTCCATTATATTTACATTTTCTTGGGTTTTACTTTTTTCAGTTTTGTTTTCAGTTTTGTTTTCAGTTTTGTTTCGAAACAATCATCAAGTTCGTTTCATTTAAATATATTAACACCTAGCAATTTATATGTTAACTAATAATAATATAGGCACCGAGTGAGAATAAAAAAACTATGCTTTTCCACAACAAATAATAATATAAATACAAATTTAAATTATAACTCGATTCTATTCGGTCATCTTTTTCCCGCGTCTTGGTTCTTAAGAATTGACTTTTTAATACTCGGAGCGGACTTTTTTTTTTAGATTCCTTAAAATATAATCTTACCTGAATCAATTTCCATAAACGCGACTTACTTTTTTTTTTTTTTCTCATTTTACATTTATATTTAGGCTTTAGTTGAAACTATGTATTATTCATTCGTATACGGCGACGGACATAACACGGTAAAATTTCCGTAGATTTATTTATACTTCAAAACCATAAATTATTTTTAAAGCGCACTTATTTACTTTTAATTTATGATACGTCTCGAATCCGATTGTTTAGGAAGAGCAGCAGTATGGGGCGCTACACCGCACAAAGTATATGGAAATTTTTAACGGGGAATGCGTTCGAGAAACCGTTTAAAATGTCTCAACACGTTTTAAACTGTAACAATTCAACATTCTAACATCAGCCGTTTGGTATTTTCAACCGTTTGATTTATAGATCCTGACATAACTTTTTAACGGATCAATACGCCTTGGTGTACGTAAATGATTTCACTTTTAACACACGAGTCACTTGTCGCCAATATACGATAATATGAAACAATATGAAACAATCCTTTTTCTTTTCCATGAAAAATAACGACGATTTTATCCGGGACGAAATAATTTTTATGATTTTTTTTTTTTTCAAAAAAAAAAATTGACGATTATCGATTTCCCCACGTTTATTTCAATTTATTATCTAATTCGTAATAACAGGTGTTGTGTATGTACGATTAAAACAAACAAAAATCAGCTCCCGCGATACTATATATTCTTACGGTTTTCTCCGTAGGTAGCGGAAATAGTAAATAAACCGTTTGCGCAGTGGGAAAAGGATTTTCAACGGTTCCGAACGAGGATTTTCCACATCGCGCGAAAAAATATATTCGTACGGTTTTTTTTATTATTATTTATAACACATTTTCGTACAGAAATTTAATACGACCAGTTGTTGTTGTTGTTGTTGTTGTTGTACGGTCCGTCCGCGCGTGCATAATTGATTTATACTTGTTTCCTATATGTCTGACCCCCGCACACAACGTGTAACGCCGGAATAGTCGGTAATAGCATGTATATATTATATTATCGAAGCAATTTCAAATATGTAAAAAATAAATAACGTAATATCTTAGAAATATACGTACGCGTAAAAGTGTAAAACGTCTTCCGAAACGCGTACGCTCTCGTACCTACGTTCCAAAATATTATTCGTGTTTTTCCTTTCGGTATTTTTTTTTTGGCCTTTTCTCGGCCCTTTTCATCTTTTCCGCGCCCACGCACCGTCGTCTACGACCGTCGAAAGCTTTTCGGAATTTTCCGTTATCGTTATAATACCCTTAAAATTTATTTCCTCGCCGAGGTCACTGCGAGGTCTTACTACAATCTCGGGACGTCTCCGTGAATCCCTCCGTTTCTGGTGCCCTAGGTGGTTAGATATATATACGTATATCGTATGTATGCATAGGGCGTGTGTGTGTATTCCGTTCGATTTTGGAAAAGCGATGCTGTGGAACTTCGAGAAACTTTATGTATAACCATTGTTGTGAACCGTAAACTCGTAAATCGCGATACGTTTCCTTAAAAGCCATTTTTTATCGTTTTTACTACGGTCCTACATATTATACAAGAATATGATATTATTTTTTTTCAAAGATTTATCAAACCGTGTTTGGTATCCCTCGAAATAAATTTTTAACCACGTCAATTCGGAATCGTTTAACGTATATAGGTTAGGCAGTAAATTACGTTTCGATGTACGAAACGACGCTTGCGAGTTTTAGAATTTTTATTGTTTGGCTTTTGGAGACGATATTTCCCCCCCGATTAGTTTTAAACGCGAATTAATTGTTATCGCTCGAATTAAATCTTGAAATGTCGGATAAGTCGAAGTATATCAGTCGCGTAAACTCTGTCTTAAATCGATTCGAGCATTTTGTAAGAATTAAAAAAAAAAGAGTGACGTCGTGCACAGTAAATAAAAATTGCGTTTAACGTTCGAATTGCTAACCGTTGTGTATAATTTGAACACGAAATTTCACTACTGCTGCGCGCTCAGTTTGTAGAATATTACGATTCCGTACGAACGCGGAAAGTGTGCACAAATGGAATTTCGAGTGCTTCTTAAAAAATAGAGCATTTTTTTATCTGAGAAAAACAAAAGAAATATCGCGAACGGTTCGCGCATTTTATTCGAGTGTTTCGGACGTGTGTTTTATAGCTGTCACGCAATACGAACGTTTGTAATGACACTATATTTTTCGCAAAATGTTATTTCAACACTTTTACAGTAAAATAATTACGCGAAACCGATAAAAGGCTCGCCATGTTAACCGACACCGTTTTTCACTACTATTCTACGGAACATAATGTAATATGTAGACACTCGCATTTTAATTTACTCAACACAATGGTCTACAACCGCACTAACGAAAGCCGCCGCCGTTTAACTGGGCACTGAACGTTTAAACATATCATTAGAGACATTAATTTTTCAAGAAACGAATAAAACAATTTAATGTGTTCCGTTAAAGTGCGGCATCCGTATTATTATAATGACGCGCGAACATAAATTCTTCGTAGTCTTTTCAAACGTGTATACATATATATATATAATATAATGTTTTTGGTCAAGATTTTCTCGATAGTTGCAGAAGAGTGGTAACAGAATAATAAAAGAACTTGGCACTGTCAATAAAAATATTTATCGTAATAAACATTTTCGATGGCAAAGTTAAATTTTTTTAATTCGCGTTTCTATTAATTTTCAAATTCATCACGTTATCGTAGTAAATTATCGACTGATTTAATGTTTTGAAAAAAGTATTTATCATGTACATTGACATTACTACCTATAATATTATGTAAACGTCGATACAGTTTATACACTTTAGATTTGAATTTGTCATATTAGGTAAAACGACTTTCCCACATTTTCGATTTTTTTTTTGTCTTGAGATTTTTAAAAATAAAAATGAATTTTTCGTAAAAATGAAGGGTATAAATTCAAAAATGTGGAAAAATCGTTTTGAACTAGACTTCATGACGAGTTCAAATCAGTTTTCAGAATCCATGTCGTAACGCTAGATCGATCGGAAAATGTTTGGCAAAAAGAACGTCTAAATTCCAAGGATTTCAGTGTGTGATGGACAGAGAGAGAAAGTCGAGGACTCCGATTCCCTTGAGAAATATAGGTAAACGTTTACGTAAATAGAAGATCGTTGCTTGATGTAAAAGCTATATCGACATATACATAATACAGGTGGTAAATATGATAAATATTTTAGACATTTTCAAAACATTAAATCGGTCGACAATTTACTAAAATATTCTGATAAATTTAAAAATTAATCAAATAAAAGACGCCTATCGAATTCCACCAGAGCGCGTTCTACCCTTTATTTCTACAGCAGTAGACCATCTTAGTTCCTTAACAAATGAAACGATAATTAACTAAATTTGGTTTTGAAAAATGATTACAGTTCAAAATATAGTATATGACACTGACGTTGAGTTTTTTTTTTTTTTTTTTTTTGGAATTTTGGTTGTTAAAAAAAAATTATCATGAAATTCGTGTTTCCACAACGAGGTGAAATTTAAATAATTAATAACTATGACAAAAAAAATTGATATTATTATAATTAATATTGATTTTAAAACATCGGCCAACGACAGTAGATCAAGAAATACGTTTAGACTGTGTATTTAAAATTACAGAATGAACTTGAAAAGCAAAATTTTGATTTTCAAACTGTATCAGCCGACTAAAAAAAAAAAAAAAAAATGATGGGATATTCACCCTTAATGAAAATCTCTAATAAAATCTCCACTCTTCGGGCAATACAATAATTAATGATAAAATCAGTTTGATTCTTGTTGGTAAATCAATGCGCGCGTTAATCGATTATTATTAATAAAAATACCATCGAGTGATCGTATCAAATATGTAGTTTCGTAATATTATAACGAATTAATATTGTTAGACAACGCTCGCCGTCTATAACTTAACAATTATTTATATGATTGTCGTGTGTTTTTGTATACAGTTCCACCGAGGATCATAAGCATAACGTCAAACGGAAAAGTCAGCGCTAAAAAAGGATCAGACGTGACGCTTCAGTGCAATTCAACGGGAAATCCGGTGCCGAACATCACATGGTCTCGTAAGGTGGGTTAAAAAAAAAAAAAAAATGCTTCATAACCTAATATTTTATATTATATCCAGTTGATCGATGAGCGAGTAGATCAAAATAAAATATTATGTACTTACAAAAAGAAAGTTTTAACCGTAGGCGTGATAACTTCAGATATAACATTATGTTGGTCGTTTGACAGCGTAACAGTTATATCCTACCTATACTATGGTAGAACCGAAAATGCGAATCGTTTTCCTGAAGCACATTGGTCTGTTTTTAAAATAAACGGGTAGCTGGCACTACCTGGTATACTTTATTATTGAAGCATTTTGTGAACGCGTTTTTTATTTTGAAAAAAAAAAAAAACGAAATTCACGCAAAATGTTTCCACTTATCGTCGGAAAAGTAAAAAAAACTGTCGAATAAAAGATAAAACAATAGCTTTTGTTCAGCGAAATAATAGTGAACGATTTTTGTAGATTAAAATTATTCGTACGAATATTGATTATCACGACGCGACCGTAACGCAATATAACATCCGAAATAATGGTCGGAACAAGCTGAAACGTTTACGTGACATTCAAATAGGTAAGATACAAGTTTGATAAAAGTTTCTCAAGTGATTTCGAGAATTTGTAAGCTGAGTATAGAACGTTTAAATTCTCGAAAAATTTACCAGGACGGTAAGATACACTAGACAACCGAGCTCTCTCAGAATCGTTTTTTCGAAGGCAATCATTGTTTTTATATGTTAAATAATGATACGTTTGAACCACAACTTCCAAACCAGTCACTCACCCGGAGCGCAGGTGCCCGCACTGCGTCAAACTACCCACACGTCGACCGAGAGTGATTTCGTTTTAAAAAATTTTTAATTTAAAAACTTCTCAAAGGCACACAACAACATGTTTCTCGTACGGATATAATTTTGATCGCCAGAACGTTTTTTCAAGTTGATTCGGGACGGCGCTGAACGCGATTCGCGATTTATCGCTAGAAAACGAACCATTTCGTTTTTGAATCGGTTTCGGTATGTTTTAAGCGATTTATTCAATACACGGAGAACGCGAAATCGCCAAATCGCTAATCGCGTTTAGTGCGCATTGTTCAGCCTGGCGGGGTTTGCGTCCCCCGGGACTGACTTTTTATCTATTAAACATCATCGATATCTGTTTTTGGAAAATATTGATACTACGTTTATTCAAGTCTATTTTTGTCGTCTTCCGGTAATGTTTTAAAAAATTCAAAACAGCCATTTTAAAGGGCAGCTGATTTTTCTTAAAATGCTCATGCCCAACGATGACGTATTTATGTATCGTATTTACAATCGTATAGTATAACTTATGGGTGTATAGTTATAACATAATTGTTTGTACATATGGTACATAAAGAATTAAAGTATAAATAATAATAATAATTGCCGAACATTCGAGAATAAATAACTCGTCGTGTCCACAGTACACAAAAGTTTTGGCTGTGAAAATTTTAACAAAAATCGGCCCTGTAAAACGGCTAATATTAATTTACAAATCACTGAAAACCAAAATTTTTGTTCTTTTTGAATCATCAAAATGGTGACAATTTTCCAAAAAGAAATTTTGAAAACATTTAATAGATAGAAAGTTATCTAACCGTGAACACACCACACTCGGGTAGACACCCTCGGCCCCCCATGCGAAACCGATACGAACGTATAAAAGCAACACAAAAGGATTCGTGTACACGAAACGCCTATTTAATTCAACAAATTTTTGCGCGGTCCTTTTTTCGTTTTAAACGTTTAGCCGAAGAATTCGTTTTTGCTTTCGGCGCGCAGACAAAAGTACATTTTTACTTTGATCGTTTTCCGATTTTTTAACAAGTTATACGCAGTATAGTACCGCAGTTATAAACGATATGCTTGTTTTTTTTTTTTTACCCCCCCGTTCAGTACAATAATATGTAGTAATACTGTCTTATTTTTGTCTCTCCGCAGTCGTTATAAAATATGGTATACAAAAACGTTTTTGTCGAAAGGAAAAAAAACCACGTTTTACTTTTTTTACGTTATTATTTTTTTTTCACCGTGTTGGTTTGTATGGTTTGCAACATAACGATGATTAGGTGATCATATGGTTTTGTTTTTTTTTAGATTCGAAGCGTTTTCGTAAACGCCCAACGGGTCGTATTCCGCAACGCGATGATAAAAGATGAATCAAAGAGAATGGCGGAGACGTGAAATTTTTGTCCGTTAAAATACCGTACTGTTTTTTTTTTTTTTTCTAATTTTCTGCGCTAATTCATACATGAGAACGTAAAAACACTATTATATTTTCACCCGGAAAAAAACATACGAGGACCGCGAGGGTGGTAGATATCCGCCACACGCCGCTGAGCAGACGTAGTATTGTACCTATAAAAACGATGAACTAAAAACGTACTCTAATCGTATAATGCAGACGCGATTAATCAATCAACAAATTACCCTATTATTTTTTGTTACCTTTTTTTTTTTTGTAACAATCCATTACTCGAAATTAATTTATAGAGTAGTTCACGCAAAAATGTAATTAAATTATCTCTACGATTGTGCGTTGTTTTTTGTTTTTTTCGTCTTTACTATTTTTTCCGCGACGTCTGCGATGCGATGTTGTCAAAGTCAAAAGTATTTCATTTTACGTGCACAACTGTGCGGGAGAAAAAAAAACCCCCGTAAAAAGCGCCTTTTAGTAAAATTAGACGAGGCTTTTTGAATCATTTTTACCTACCCCAGTTCGGATATAATACGTAAAATATAATTATTATACACGTCAATGCAAAGCTGTTTTACCGTACGCTTTTCGAACGCAAATAATATAGCCGCCGTTACGACGAACAAAAACACAAACATTGCAGCTATCATAGGTAGTATTTATTTTTTAAACAGAAAAGCGTGTTTTACCCTCTTTTAATCTACACACGTTCTTCGAGTGACATTATCATCGGGGGCGCAACATCAGGAATGTTCAGAGCTGTTGAATGAACAATTCCCTAGGGTAAATGAACAATTCGAAAACTTTAGTCCGAATTAACAAAGTGTTTTCCCGTAAAATAATGTGTCGAGTAGAGTTTTTTTTATTCAACTCGGCACAAATAATCTACGCCGTGACTATGTATAAACGGTTACGTTTTTGTTTTCTCTAGAGCCCTCACGCTTAATTTGCCGTCTCATTTGAATTATACTATCGTAATGTTTAAATTCGTCTTCTCCTACGCCTTACTAAACATTTTATACATTACGTATATTTTTGAGTTAGGACACAATGTCGACTCCTATATATACATATATCATCTACTCTTTAAGTCTGTATCCTGCACATAAAATGTTTAATAATATACGACGTGGGCCGCGAAAAAACAAATGAGTTCAATAGTTTACAAAAATTACGAGGTCTGCGCTTATTAGGTTAGGTAAATTTTAGTGTCGTTTGTTTTGCTCAAACTTTTTTGAAAATAATATAAAATTCGTCCGTCCCAATAACTATAATTACGTTCGTGTGATGTTCCATTTCCACACATTACGATGCGTGAAAATTCTTTCAATTCATCCGGACCATTTTCGAAATTTATTTTTTTTGTTTTTGGACCGTAAAAACAAGAAAAATAACCGAAATGACTCGACGGTTCACTTTCCCGTCTTATTCGTGGTGTCGTATATGCGAAAGTCGGACGACTCTGTCCACCCGTAAAAATGTTTACAGGAAAACAAAATCGTATGTTTCTTGGGACACAGGGCAGAAATAAAACACTTCTGATACCCCGACTAGAGTACGAAATCATATAATTTACATGCTATATAAACTTGCCACTCACATTCCATATTATATCAGAGTTGAGTTTCACTCCTGCCCTGTGTCTCGAGATGATTTTAAATTCTGAGCGTTAGCAAGGAAGCTAGAAGTGGTTTTACAATGATTTTAATTTTTTATTTTTTTTTATACGGTTAACAAAATTTCTACCAGAAAGAGTGCACCGATTACCACATATAGTAACTTTTCTTATAGAAAATTTGATCAATACGGTGTTTTGAAGAGGTAATTTTTCGATTTTCTCGATAGTTTTTTAACGCGACGAGGAAAAACCACCGAAATATTTCTAAAAACGGCATTTTGTCAATACCGCGTATTACACCGTGATTTCGAAAATCGAGGAGTCTTGAAATTTTAGACAATAATGTATCTTTGTACTATACAACTTCAAAAAAATGTTCAAAAAGTTTCATTTAACTTTAGATTTTTTGTTTACAAATGGATTAATTTTCGGTTTTTTTACTTGAAATTTTAACACGACATCAGTGGCACACCTACTCTAACTGCACACCAAACATTTTAAAAATCGCACAATTTTTCGATGTACCCCGACATTGGTTTTAAGATTTTCAACGACGTATTTCGTTAAAATCGCGTACAGTTGTTTCTCCATAATTTCGAAATCAACCATTCTATCGTCTCGAAATTTTTAACAATATACAACTACAAAAAAATGTTCAAAAAGTTTCATTCAATTTTTATCGCGTTAAGTTCGGGTATCGCCGGGACGTTTACTTACGATAACCGCGAGCTCGCTCAGAATCGTTTTTTCGAACGCGATGCTATTTGATCGTTGCTTTTGGATATCAAATAGCGCGTTTGTACCACAACTTCCGAAACAGTGAGCCACCCAAATCGTAGTCGCCACTCCGTCAAACAACCCGCGCGACCTACGTTGATCCCGGCTTTTTTTTTTCCAAAAAAACTTTTTCACGGAACAATCGGATCGATTTTTCGTTCACGATTCCGTCGTGTCGGTCGCTCGTTTTGCCGGTGAACCACCCCGCAGTCAAAAGGCGAAAAAAAAAAATCATTCCACATAAAATCAACACGTTCAGAAATGTCCAAATGTAATTTCCATGAATATTTTTCAAATGAAAAATATACATTTTGTTTGTTACGATCATTAGCCCGCGAGACGATTTCGAAATCGTGCGCGTGTATGGTAGGGTCGCGTTGTCGCCCCGCCGGCGCGGTTATAAAGAGAGTTCTGGTGATAATTCATTGATGAAAGACGCGGCTGTTTTATATTTTAATCGAAACATAAAAAAACACTCCAGACAATCACTCAAATGTCGTATAAATAGACCTTTGTGTTTTAAATTGCAAACTTCCGATTCGTTGTGCTCTTTCGTCGCGCTTTGCCTTCACCGCGCGATATGATGATGATGATGGTATTATTATTATCCGAGGTCTTGTGTAATTCCAGTTCACTGTTTGATTATCACATTATATTATATATATATATAGGCGCGAGGTTGGAAACGAGACTAGTGGTCGCGAATCGTCAGCTCCACTCAAATTCTAAAAGCCGGAATCGCTCTAGGTGGCGTCGGTACAGATACAGACGCTTTGGGTCGCTATTTTGGTAGGTTTAATTAGAAGTTGTAAATTATAATTGCATAAGCAATTATAAACCACTTACGATTCCGAGGAAGCACAGTTTACACGTAAAAATCGATTCGTAACAATAACAGTTATTATTTTTCTTAGAGCGTTCTATTAGGCGCTCTAATTGAAAATTGGACGATAACTGATTGAAATCGTCATAACGGTTTTTAAAATCATAATTTTCTCGTTATGAGAAAATCGATTCGAAACTAAAAAGCCGGAATCACTGTAGATCGCGTGGAAAGAAAGGCGGTAAATTCAAGGTGGGCAAGATGTCGTTTGGCGTGGCGATTGCACGCTTTGGAGCGGGTCACTTCTTTTGGTAGGGAAATAATAGGCCAATGTTTTGGAAGTTGTGGTTCAAACTTTTTATTTAATATCTGAAAGCAATAATAAATCATCGCGTTTGATAAAACGATTCTGAGCGGGCTCGGTCCTCTAGTATGTCACGCGTCCTGTGTAAAAACCAAATTTAACAAATATTACCTGCTAAATATTTAACTACCTATACTATACGCCAAACAACTTCCCACTCGACCTCAAATTTACTCGCTTTCTTTCCTTCCTTCCTTTATTTGTTCATACAATACTACTGCAGAAAAGATCGGTTCGCCTCTCCGTCGGCGTTTTTGGTCTAAATTAATGTATGTATTTCCAAATCGAAACTCGCTAAACACGTGAAATCGTTTCGAATAACATCTAATTGAAATCATATTCCGTAGATTTTTCGTGCTATAACGTGCATTAATCAGAACACAAACAATCGAACTTGCAGGTGACGTTCCGATTTTTGTCATGTCCGGCATACTACTCAAAACATTCAAAACATTTTTCGAATAAAATATATTTTAAAACAAAATCTAACCTTTTTTGCGGTAGGTATTCGACGTTAAAATCGGAGCCACCCGTAAAAGTGATTACAAATGTCGATTATTCCAAATGCGCTCAGCATATTATTCCAAAAACAGACGTTTTTTTATTCAAAAATTTTGCTTTTTTGTTTTATCAGAGGATTACGGCCACGATCGTGGAGCCACGGAATTTTCAAAATTTCCAACAAAAAATCCCTTTTTACAGTTTTTCGGTTCGAATCCCCGGATAAGTACCTAGTAAATATTCTGTTTTATGTTTCGCGCGCGTTTCCGTGTCAGCCGTTTGGATGATTTAGGTGCTCGAGATTTTTCATAAAAGTCCAACGCCGAACGGAGATGGATGAACATATCTAACGGAAACCCAATTACATATTATTATATTGTTTGGGACAGAGAACGATGGGAAAAGTTGAAACGTTTAAAATATGTTTTTTACGCTCCGCTGAAAGTCGGAAGTCGCGGTGCAAGTCGCGTTCGTTTGTCATAAAACGTAAAAAAAAATGTCTCAAAAACTAAAATATTGAAGCGTTTTTTGAAATTTTGATACTATTTTTGGTGTTCTGAACAAAAACGGAAAATTTTTCGTAAGTGCTCCGTTCGACTTGAAATTTATATATGTCATTGAGAAGGGTTTTATTAGTTTACTGCTGAAATCGCAATCGATTTCGATCAGTTTTGAGGGAGTTGTGGAACATTGAAATTTTTGAATTTGTTATTTTACAGCAGTCATTATTCGATAAAACGTCTAGTTTTTATGTTTCGAAACTTCAATACAACCTAAACAAGACAGTTCTACATATTACGCGATTAAAAAATTTAGAAAACTAGTTCACACGATTTTGGTTTATTTATAGCCGATTTCGCGTTGTTATTTTGTCGTTTAACTCGTCGTTCCGGGCGGCCGTGTATCGCCTATGAGGGGGTACAAATAATTACGGGAAACGTGTTTTTTTACACACCAATTCAGATTCTTTCGATCATATTATCCAAAACGAAGATCGGACCAAGCTGAAACTTTTACATAATCCAAAAATAAGAAAGATCCAGATTCGATGACAGTTTTTATTGTTAACTACTTTGTTTTTACCAGGACGTATGCTAGACAACTGAGCTCGTTCAGAACCGTATTTTCAAAGACAATGATTCGTTGTCGCTTTCAGACGTTAAACAACGATGCGTTCAAACCACAACTTCCAAACTGGTGACCCACCCAAAGCGTAGTCGCCACTCAGTCGAATTACCCGCGCGACCTAATCGGCTTGTAAAACTATTCGCAGTCGTATGTTACGTATTATTATTATTTGTTGTAACCAATAATAATAATATACGTATATGATAAACGATTTTCGAAAAAATAATAAATCTCGCGATCGGAAAATTAGTTTTCCGCAAACGTACGTATTTATCACCGTTTTCGAGCGCGCAATAAGTCATAATATCCACGATGATAATAATAATAATAATGTTATTATTGTTTCGCGCGTAACACGTATATTATTACGGTCCGATGCCGGTAAAACATTTATCGGACTCGGTTGAATTTGATAATAATAATTATTATTTTACCGATATTACCTTCCGTCCGAGGTACCTAAACCGTGTTTATTGCTACGCTTAAATTAAGTATCAAATCGCGTTATTTTCCTGCGTGGACCATATTATACCCAGGTTTGTTTGTAAATATTTATCACGATAAATTAGGTACAACACGTGCTCGTTATGCATAATATAATATAAACACACACACTTGTGACATAATTAATTGTGCGACCACCGTGCAGTAGTATATAGGTACAAATTATCCGATTCAAACCGAAATTTACGGTTTAACCGTGGCGTACACTTAGAATACGCGTTTCTTCGATGGAGCCGAAAAATGACTAAAAAATGTTTTCTCACAAAACACGACACGTGTGATATAGATACTGTAAGTTTTTAATAACTTTTGTACCGCTTTGTATGTTAAAAAAAACACAATATATTTTTGATAAATCCAAATTAAACGACGATATACCTGTAGAGTTGAGATTTTATTAGATTTTCACCATCCCATAGTTTTTTTTTTGCTAAAACGATTTGATTGAGTGTATACGTACAGTTTTTTCGTTTACTTTTCAGTCAGATGATACGGTTGAAAAATCGAATTTTCGCGATTCGAGTTCTTTCGCGCTAGGCATAAGTTTAAGTTTCGTAATCAGACTTCTGTGACTTTAAGACGTGCACGATCTATACGTCATGTTTCTTCTTGGTCTAGGCCAATTTTTTTAATCGATTTATTTTTTCGTTTGTTCGAAGTTATTATTGTTTAAATTTGACCGCGCTGTTGAAAATTGAGTTTCGTCATTATATTTTTTTAATAATTCCAACAAAAAAAAACTCAACGTCAGTGTTAACAAGTTTTGAATCGCAAATTCATTTTTCCAAATATAGTTGATTTCGTTAGTCGTTTTCTATCATCGCATAAATATCCTTATCGCGCCCTAGGGCACAGATTGTATACGTATATTGTAAAAATCGAAATTAAATTAAACCGTAATTACAAATCTTCAATCCTCGTGTTGTTCTGTTCGGTATAACCACACTGTATACTTGATTTTCTGTTGAATATTATAGGCCCGTGATTGAAAGCGAATCGGAGAAACGGACACTAATGATATATATACTCAATAACGTTCTAATGTTTTGTCTAGATCTTTGGCAGACAAATTTAGTTTTGCCGGATGAAACTCTAGCGAACATATTATCGTTTAAAGATTTTCTCTCTTTAAATTTTTTATTAGATAATTACTCGGTATGGGTGCAATCGTATCATCTATACGCTTAACGATTAACGATTTATTTGTTAAAATTGGAAGGTATGCACTTGGCACTATTCCACTTTTATATGACCGGAAAAATATTATGTATGGTTAAAGACTGTAACGTAGGGAAGTTTTCAAAATTTTTATTCCGAGTTAGATTCAAAAGACGCCTTTCGTATAATCGATATTTACATTTTCCAATACTGTTGTTCGAATCGTTGTCGATAAAATGAAAATACGAATAAGGCGGATTTGAGTAGCTCACATTTTTGTATCGGGCGATGATCGTGTTTATGCGTCGGCAATGAGCTGATTACGCGCGTCATGGTTCTGCGCGTTAATTCTCCGTAAACGCAGACTTTTCAGAAAGTTCGAATTCGCATTGGAAATATTATTAAAATAGAGAGTTTAACTTGAAAAAACAATTCAAAGTGCGCACTCGGTGTAAGCGTTTTTAGATTACAATATAACTATAATCTACATAACCATTAAAACTAAATTAGAAAATAAAACGTCCAAACGGACCGCCACACGGAGTCGTGTGATCGAGAATTTGTGGCGCCGGAGGTGGCCCGACTGAATTCTCCCGTTTCTAATTAGCAGGGCGAGGACGGGCTCTCATTATTCATTGTAGTTATATATAACACGCTCTCCTCATTGGTGGTGGTCGCCGATCGCAGCTGACCGATAAGAGGTCTATCGCGTCGTTTTTTACGTTTTCTATCCTAAATTACAATATTATAACAGCTGAATAGAGACTGGGTCTAGGTGAAATATTTTCAAACTGGCTAGTTTTTTTTTGCTCGTCTAGTACAATATTTTCTTCGTTAACGTGAAAATAGAGAGTAAAAAGAGAGGTTTTGCAACCTCGTTTAAAACGAACTGATCGTTTCTCGGAAACGGCATAATTTCCCGTTCATAAAATTTTTTTAATCAGTACAAATCAGCATAAATATCAATACTTTTAACGACGGTCACAGATATTTGGTTTTGTTTCGTTGTTGTTTGATTTTACCACTCGAAAAATTGTTCATATTTATTGGCGTTTTTACACTTGAACGAAATGGATAAACATGAAAATATATCATAAAAGTTTTAAACATTTTCGACCGTTCTATAGTGTTAAGTATAGAATCGTTGGAATATTTTACGGGTCTTGCTTGATAAACGTTATAAAAGACATATTTTTCACATTTTTGAGCCAAAGTTTTAGCACTAACAAAATTTGTTTCCCAAAATGACAGATTCTGTGCGTCAGCGAAGAAGCTGCTGATTTTACAAAGTTGTGTTTTATTTATTAATTTTTTAGATTCTGAGTGAAACGAAGGATGAATTTGTTTTCGCACGGTGTGTGTTTTTTTTTTTTATTTTTTTTTTGTAATCACGATAACTTCTTCAATAAAGCTCCAATTTTTAACGTCAGTAGTAAAGATGGGTGTATGGACACAGATGGTACTTTTAAGGTTCATAGACGTATGCGTCAGTAAAAACAAAAAGTTACAATCAAAATATTAAGGAAAAAACGTTAAAAATTACGGCAAATGTGTTTTTGACATAATCGATTTAGAATATTAAAATCGATAAGATACGGGTCTAATACAAGTTTCAAGAGATTTTGAAAAGTTTTGAGCTAAGTACTGAACTCCGAAATTTTTGAAGATTTTCATTTTTTTTTTTAATCAAAAAAAATTTAATTTTCCACAAAAATTTTTGAAAATTCAATACAAGATTCGAAACATGTGAACACATATGCTACTAAAAAATTTCGAAAATCATTAGTCACAATTTTTATATCTAGTCGTTTGAAGTTGGAACATTTTTGAAAATTGGTCATACGTACGACCTCTGACTATTTTTCGAAAAAAATTCGTGACTCACACTAGTTTGTTATTTAAGATTTGAAAATTGTATATGTTACGTAAACTAAGATTTGCCATCCGAAGGAAAATATTTTAAAAACACTCACCCCGTACATGCTGAAAGCGTACAAATAAAGTATCGAAGAACGGTGTTATTTTGATTATACCTAACGATGAAATTACGCACTACATTGTTCAATTGATACACTAAAAACGTGATAACTTAAAACGGTTTGAAATGTTCACACGTTGTTTAAATCAATAAACTAAACTTTGTAATCAATTTCCTGTTACTTTCCTATTCTCGGTATTTCTCTTGCAGTTCGAGCCACTACACAGAGCTCACTCAGAATCGTTATTTTCGTAAGCGATTTTTAATAGCTTACTGCAGATTTAATGTACGAATTCTGTACAAGCCTTCCAAACCTGCAGTGATCCACAGCAATGCTGTGACAGCATCAAACTACCCGCGCGACCTAGAGTGATTCCTGCTTTTTTTCGTCGTTACTGCCGTGGTGTTTTTTTAGATTTTATTTTCCACTGACCCTACGACGTGACAGCATAATATTATACGAATCAACCGCCGGAGCACATTATAGCATAGATTACAACTTACAACAAGGTTTAGTTATTCGCACGCAGTCTCCAGAGGTTTCGCAGCGAAATATACACAAATAATACATATTTTATACGTTTGGTCTGGTCTTAAGAAACACGATCTGCCTGTATATTGGAGCACTACCGTTCGAGGTAAATATTTTACTATAAAATAGCAGCAGTGCGTTTATTTGTGACGGTTCTTTTGACGATTTTTCGACGTATTGTCGTCGTTACGGCTCGTCCAGTGCTGGGCAGGGGCGGATAGGCCCAAATCCCTTTTTTTTTTTTTAATATATATATATACAGTATATATTAAACAGTATATATATTTTATATTAATATATATTTTCCATCACCAAAGAAGCGGCAGATAAATTCGTTGAAAGGGCCAATATACAATGAGAGTCACTTGAAAGTAATTTAATTGTAGAAGACGGTTTTCCAGAAGTTCGCCAGCGTAAAAAAAAAAACGTTTATTCTCTTATGAATCCGAGGATACACAAAGCAATAATCTTCTTTATAGTTACGAATGTAATTGAATTTAATGATTGATACAATTATTAATAGTTTGGAAATCCGTTTTGAAAAACACGGACAACTCTGCGTTGATTTTTCATGCTTGGATCCACAAAATTTCAAAGAGATTTCAAGACAAGTACTGCCAAACTCTTTAGAAAAAGCGTTTAATATAATCGAACAATTTAACAACGATATAACTTTACAATGTTTACAGCGAGAGTCGCAAGATTTCGCTTTAAAACGGGAAACATCGAGTCAAAGTTTAACAGAAGAATATTATAAAAATGTGTTGTACAATGCACGGTAAAAATTTGTTTCGTTCATTTATTTCCATACGTTTCCTGGTAACATTAGTTTAGCCGCCCCGGGTGCTGGGGTAAGAAAAGAAAAACCGATTCTCACGCCTTTTTTCCGCTCGAATACAATACATATGTAGTCGAATAAATACGATTATTGTTAATTTTTTTAACACACCGCGTGTTTATAAACACGTTTTTTTTTTATTCTTTCAGAACAACATGCTACCGAACGGCGAGAAAACATTCACCGGCAGATCTTACCGAATCGACTCGGTCGGGAGACAAGCCGACGGGGTTTACATCTGCACGGCGTCAAACGGCGTCGGAACGACGGTAGACGAAGAGATCGACCTAAACATATTGTGTAAGTTCGCGGGTACGGTGTTGACACGGCATTTGCGCGTCTTAACTCGATATCGTCGAACATTTTAAACGGGCCCTTCGGAGATTAAATAACGCGTGTTCAAACCACAACTTCTTCACGACTAGTGTGACCCGCCCAAAGCGCAGTCGCTACTACCCCGTATTCAACTACCCACGCGACCTAGACTGATTCTTTTTTTTTTTTGGTCATACAATGATGCTTTTTTTTTTTCTTATCCAAAACATTATTCCTATTTTATCGGTTAATCGTATTCACGGATATACACGCGTGTGTCGTGTGATACTATAATGAAATCGTTGGCGCGAGAATAACGCGCATCCTGGTGGTAGCGGAAACTAGTAGTGACGCTCGCGCGCGGTGCAAAAGAAGAAAATCCGGCCCGCAACACTAATAAAAATTCATAAGGGTTTCCGGATGAGGCGGGCCGCCGGTTAGGAGGTGTTTTCCGCCCGATAAAATATGCAACGAGCACTTGACAGAGTTGTCTGCGGCGCCTCGGTAATTTTCGAGCTTTTCAAATTCGCCGCGAAAAAGGATTAAAACGACGGCAATACTACTCGTGGTTAGGTTAGTCGAGAATCCCGAGTACACTCGTGTGTATGTATGTACGTCGCATACAACGTAGGTATTTATTATATTCTTTTTACTTTTTTTTACGGTTTACGTAAAACGGTTAACGGCACTGTGGCGCGCGATGTAACGTGTGTGACGACGAATCGCTCGCTGTTGTGAAAGTGTTGTCGAAGCGCGCGTCAGACTATAGAACACACCGCTGCGGGAAATCATTTTTTATATCGTTGTCGCACAACGAAATAACACCGAATAATATTGTACGTTACGCGAGACTGCCGACGACGATAAGTAGGTAGCTTATTATGTTTAATTAAAATTATTAGCAGTGTCGTACGAAATCTTAAATCGCGTCCGGAAGAACTTGATAATAGGTCGGAAGAGCGGAGGTTAGCTCTTGAAGGATCCAGTAGAAGTAAGAGTAGAGTGCGGAGTTATGATTTTGGAGGGAAAGACCAGGACGGGAAGAATCGTGGAAATCAGCTTTCGGTGTCTGCAGGATCCTTTGTAACGAGGGACGGGGGGGGGGGGGGGTTTAATGAGAAACTTGTGGGATCGAGGATGAAACGGAGAAAAGCTTCGGGGGGTCTTGTGTGATGAAAGAATTTAATAAATTCCAATGATGTTAAAAGGCGAGTTCTGCTGGTGAGACCGACCGTGTTGTGCACGGTTCGGAGTGTTCGACAGGAAAATATAACAGAATATGAGTGTAGTCTATAACAAGAGAAGATGGAACGAACGTGGCGTTGGTGTTGCGTCTATAGTAGTGGATGAGAGAAAATAGACCGAGATGGTTTTTGGGCGTTTTTGACGAGGAAACTGAAGCAGTCGGATCGCGGTTATGAACGTTGGTGGTAATCGTGACAACGAGTGGCGGTATAGGACAAGGGTGATTATGTTGCTTACCAACGTCGACCACCCTCATTGTTGGTATGGTTATAACAGTTTTTCGAAACGTGTGATCTCAACAAGTCGACACGATATCGTGGTTATACGAATACGTTTTAATGTCACAGATTTCTCCGTGTAGACACTGCGCAGTGGTAGTAGGGTTTTTGTAAAAACACGGTTTACGGAGAATTTTTTTGTTTTTTTGTTCTTCTCATAAAGTGGAGGAAAAAAATGAATTAAAAAAAATAATAATAAAACGCGTCGCGATTACGCCGGTGGCGGCGGCGGCCGTCCGTCTGTTCGCGCTGTCGCGTGTGGGCGCGCCAGAAGGAGGGATTCGTTTGTTATTTTCTTGTTTTCCTTTGCCGCCGAGAATCAAACGGAAACGAAAAAAAATCAACAACAACGTTAATACTCGTATAATACGTACGAAAATCACGTCGCGTGGTTCGCGTATTGTTTCCAAACAATGAGACTTCGTTAGCAGTTCTCCTCCACGAAATTTTGTCGGCCGTTCGAAAAAATGCTAAATAAATATAACAAAAAAAAAAAAAAAAAAAACGAACGAGATACGTTTTGTATTATTCCCTCTGGAAAAATTCTGCCCACACCGAACGTCTGTTTACTCGACCGTTTTACCAATGACGAAGACCTTATTTATTATGTATAACTGCAGTGCGCCGTACGTGGAATCGGCAAAACGTAGTTCGTACGTCGTGCAGTGTGTGTGTGCGCGCTAAATTTGAAGAGCCGCATCAGGTCGTCACGTGGTGGTCGCCCCTCGTGCGCCGTTTTCTCGTTGCCCGCCGACATCCGATCGAGCCCGTACGCGTCTCGTTTCGTCTGAACAACGAAAGAAAATACGATTCTGAGCGAGCTCAGTTCTCTATAGTATACCGTCGTGGTAAAAACAAATTAAACGAAAAAAAAAAACGGTACGAAAATCCCGAAAAACGTATCCCGACATGTTGTTACGAAGAATATTAATTTGAACATGACGGGTGAAAATTTCAAAACATTCGGGGACATTATTTTAGTTGGTGCCGATCGCGCGAGACGACAGCGCGCGGGATTTCATTGTTAAAACCAAACTACACCGTTTTTTTCAACCCTTTTCGTTGTACGCGTTCGGAACTTATCGGGCGGATTCTTTTTGGAATTTCTTTCGTCGGATGGAAAATTTTGTTACTTCGACTTATAAATAACGAATTTGTGTGAGTTTTTTTCCAAAAAAAAAAAAAAAGCCAAAGGATTTTGACCGATTTGCCAACTTTAAACGACTAAAAAAATTAAAATTTTGACCATGGATTTTCTAGTAGCGTATGTTTAAACTTGTCTTTAACCTCGCGTTAAAATTTCAAAACTTTTTGTTGATAACCGATTTATTTTTTATCGAACAAAAACCACAAAGAAAAAGTAAATAAAATTTTTAAGTTCTATACTTAGCTCAAAAATCACTCGAAACTTGAATTAAACCTGTATTTTACCTGTTTCAATATTGTGTAAAAATTTCAGCTAGTTTCGTCTATTATTTTGGAAGTTGTGATCTACACGCATTTATTACAGTTTCATAAAACTTTTGATTTTCAATTAAGACACTTGAAACATTCTGAACAATATATATTATCTATGTACATATTTATATGGTTAAAAATTTTAGAAATTGGTTTCACAGTATTATTGTATTTTTGTTTTAGTTTTTATGTGATTTTGGCGAAAACCCCGTATTATAAAAAGTTGTTTAAAACACAGGTATTCTCACATTATTCTTTAATCAACAACTATTTCGATCAATTTTAAATCCGTGGCCACACACGTTATGAAAGTCTGTCGCGGTGTCTTATGTGAATTGGAAAATTATGTGCAAAAAATAAAATATGTAGATTTTGAAAAGTAATTTTTTATTCCTAAACGGAGATACGAGATAAATAAATAACGACTGTTTTGGCTTATCTTTCTATCGTTCTTTCTGGAAAATTGGTTAGGTGTTGGTACCGTGTGGTCAGAGGTAGTGAGACTGAGTCCTCCCGCGTTCTCCCTCGCTTTAATCCCTGAGAGCAATCCTTTAATTTATAATAATTTGTTTTACCGGGAAACTGAAAGCATATACCTAGTACGCCAACAATTATTGCGTTTGTTGAAAACTTAAGACAGAGCGTTCAAAAAATGAGTTTTTAAAGATCTTCAACGTTTTCGGGTGGTTCTTGAAAATTATGAATTTCAAAGAATTAAGTCTCTAGAGAATGATTTATTATTTAGTGACTTGGGTAACAAGAGTACTAATCAAAAACAATGCGTTCAAAATGATTGAAAACTTATCGCGTACAAAATGCATGAATTCTTCAATTGAATTGTTCGGATTGTTTGAACGTTGTGTGGTACAAACGAAGGTACTGTATAGTAAAATAAATTTAACAACAATATATTAAATTAAAATTATAATGAAATTTAACTAATTAATTGTATTTATTATTCAATTATAGAAATATCTGTTAATACTGTCGAATCGTAATTTTGACTAGTGAAAAGACTGCAGTTGTGTACCTCAAAATCAAAAGCGTATACAAACATTTTCGAATATATTGTCTGTACAAATCGTGTTATTAAAAAGTCGATTTTTGTCAATATGATTTCAGATCCACCCGAAGTCAAAGAGGAACAGTCTATTGTATTCACGGTTGAAGGACTGGAAACAGAAATCGTGTGCATAGTGCACGCAGAGCCCAAAGCTGAAGTAAGTTATCTTTTACACAGACGCTCTAACATCCAATAAACCTATATAATGTATTCGTTTTGGAGTTGGCTCGGGGTTTCGCATTTGAAAATCATCTGCTACTTTCTGAAACGGGCGTGTTTACAGAGTATTTACTCAAATTCGAACACATACAATCGATATGTTCGTGTTTTGTATCTCGTACGATGTATAGTATTAATAACTGTCATGAAACATTTCTGCCAGTCCATAATATAGTATATTATATAATATTTATATGCGATAGCGAGAAGACCAGAGGCGTATTTCCGGAGGGAGGATAGGTCCCGCCAAGCGCAATATTTTCCATTTAAATGTCTTGTATGTCTTCGGTAAAATTTTGTAAAACCACTACGAAATTCTTTTAAAAACGTTCATACGCTTCTCGCCTATAAGACGTGTTCCTATATGAACGCACCACTGCGCAGGCGAAAAACCAGTGTAAAGAATTTCCATCATCGTTTTTCTAAGCGATCGTCGCTAGTAAAAAACCGAGTGGCCGAATGAAAAAGTAGTTTTGTTTCGTTAGTTTTAAAATTTCAGGGACGCCGGGACATATAGATTCCTAAACTGGTAACGTAAAATGGCCACCCAAAATTACACACGAGACCTAGTGCGATCCCGGGTTTTTTTTCTTCTGTGAACAATTTTAAGGGTATAAAAAATGCTCCGATTTTTAAAGTCAGTACCTACCTATAACGAAAGGCCTATGAAATCCGATGGTAAACTTTGAGGGGTCAGTTTGAATGTTCGAAATTGAAAAAGTTACAATCCATTGAGACTTTGGAGAAACGTTAGTTACGGCAAACGTGTTTTTTACGTATCGATTTAGTTTTTTTTTTTTTACCATAACATCCAAAATAATTATCGGAACAAAAGCTGAAACGTTTACGTAAAATTCAAAGAAGTAAGACACGAGTCTTATGGAAGTTATAAGTGATTACGAAAATTTTCGAGCCAAGTATAGAAGTTTTTGAAAAAGGTACCGGGACGTATACTGGACGACCGAGTTCGCGCAGAATCGTATTTTCGAAGGCAATGATTTATCAAACTACCCACACGACCCAGAGTGATCCCAATTGTTTTATTTATTTACGTGCTTGCACACTGAGCATGTTATTTATATTATTTTATATCGAATTCTCAAAAAAACGCGAATAACTTTTATACTTTTTATACTAGCACAATTTCAATAATAATAATAATATTGTACATCTTTGCCGGATGGCTTTGGTTGTTAGTCCAACTGCAAACGCGATGTACGGTAACGCACATTGTTTTAGACGCGTATCTCTGCCGCATGAGATAACTTTGTCTTATTTCCGAAAACTTTTGCTACGTAACAAAAATATAAACTCCGTAAGAGTACAAAAATTATGCACTCCTCTATTGTATTGCATTACTGCGCGTTCGTATAAAACGCGACGCCGAAATTCGATTCAAAAACGATAGTAACATCGATTGCAGCACACCAGTGTGTTTTCCACAAAAATATAATTTTTCAAGCAAAAAAAAAAAAAACGTTTAATAAAAAAATAAAACCGACTTTGAGAAACACGAAAAAAAAAGCACTATAAAACGATGTAAATGAAAAAAAATTAAATGTCATCCCATTATTTTTTTTTTTTTTTACATACTATCGCATTTTTTTGTTATTTGAAGGTGGTTTTGATTTTTTGCCAACATTTTTTCTTTTTTTTTTAAGCTAAATAAAGATATTGTTCTCTAAATAACACAACAGTATCTCTGTTTCACGTTGAAAACGTGTAGCGTGTAATACACGAAAAACCATATAATGATGCAGTGAAAAACGTTTTAAATGTTTCGTTTTCATTTCGCGCTTTTTATTTTGATTAAAAACACGAGCCTTGAGTTTTAGAAATTTTTTTAAGATTAGGAGTAGTTTTAAACAGGACGTAACACTCCCGAGATCCTAACGACAACCGACAGGCGTTAAATCGCCCATCCTTAAGTGTTGAAATATGTTATGCGACAACTTTTGTACTGTAAAAAATTCAAATAAAGTACAATCTATACGTGACCAATCATCGAAATATTGTTGTGGGGCATCATGCGTGTTAAATGCCGAACGATTTGAAAATGTTTCGACTTATGAATCACGACTAAAAGAAGAAAAAAAATAATCGTCAAATCAAAAAGAGTTTCAACAAAGTCCACTTTCGGTCTAGTACCAATCGAAGTTTAACGAAGCGAAAAACAATAAAAACCATAATATATTACTTTTCGCTGTGCTCACGATATAAAATGTGTACACAACTTACTGCGGTTTCTAACTTAATTAATATAATATTGTCTATATTAGCTACGCACAAGAAGTTTAAGTATGACAGATTGATTAGGAAATGGTTTTTCAAAAGAAGAGAATAAAAATTGCGGAAAACGTCTATAGAACCACTCGAGTCCGACTCCCATCGATAGCACGGACGCCATAAATTTGCCGTTTACCGCGAAGATGTCTGCGCTGCCCCCGCAAGACTGCAGTCGGAGACGTATTTGTCGGTGGTTTGGGGGGCTGTAGGAGTCACCCCAGTCGGATATTTCAAGAAAATTAAACACCTATGATACAATTCCAATCAACTGCACTACCACGATAGAGATTTATGCTAAATCAAAAAATATTGTACACAAGACAATATGTTAATAAAAGCGTGTTATGCGATTGCACCCGAGTCCGGTACAACGTAAACGATATTACTATACGGAGACTAATATAATAATCAGGGGAAAACGATTAGGTAAACGAATATTATAGTATATTTCGTTTGTATAACGAGTACACGATAATATAGTACGAATACTAAGAAGATTGAGATTTTTTTTCATCGGTCCACCCACCCCCCCAACTGAAAAAATCCCCGGATGCTCGCCTGGACCCGCTGGCCGGCCGGGGCCAGCCAAGGGTAGTTAAACCGTTATTTTCTTGCAGCTCGCAACGAACATTATATTATACAATAATAAATTAACCGAGTCATTAATTTTACCAAGTCTCGCTAAAAGTTTGCCGGCTGCCAACACGTTTGTGTTAAGGATTCATGAGATCGCCGTTTTTCGCGAAAGGCCACGAAGGTTCCCCGTCGGGCTGGGAAGGAAACGGGAAGCGAGTGGGTGTACGTAAAAATAAACTTTCGCTTAAAGTTTCGCCTCAATTTTTCAAAAGTGTACGGGTGTGTATATTGCGTCATGTCATAAACTATACCTACGTAGTCTTTGCCTCTCCTCCGAAACCTCCAAAACAGGTGTATGAAATCTCAACTGTGTATGTGTGTGTGTGTGTGTGTGTGTGCATCTCTGTAAAAAACAAAACCAATTTTCTCTTTGTACCTATTATAATTAACAACGCAGAGCTGATGACTTAAACGTACTATAAATATTGGGTTGTTTTGTCGCGCGATCATTTTTTTAGTTTTTTTTTTTTTTCGGGTGTAGAATAAGTGGTCCACAATGACACCGCGAAAAAAAACGAGAAAATGGACCAAAACAGTGTATACTGTACAAAACTGCGTTTTAAGCGTTTTTCGAGTATTTTAATGTACGTTTTTGAAATTTTCAAATACTCGCTTTGAGTTATGATCCAAAAACCGCATAAAATTTCAAATTCGTTCCAAACGACTTGCAATTTTCACCGGTCGTTAGAACGTGTGTTAAATCAGAATACAAACAACAATTTTGGAAACGATTTCTCGCAAACGTTTTCACACGTTATTGAAGTGGATAAATTTAAAACATTGCACGTTTACAATATTTTGAGAAAAAAAACTCGACTTGTGTATGATATATTTGACTCGCTATAAGCACGCTCAAAATCTTGATTTTCTTAATAAATCTATTGGTGCAGACTTAATGTAAACATCAAATTAAATCTTTCAAGTTAACTGAAACATCCAAATCGACGTCGTTTGTAAGTAGTTTAGTATAAGCTCGCGAAATCGACGTTAAGTTTGCTAGTCTAAAAACTGTATGATTATGATGAGTTGTACACACATTGTCACCGTGATGACGAAATAAACCTAATAAAAAAAATATTGCTCTAGTCGGGAACAATACTGTATACAGAACGGTAAAACGTTGTTTTACTCGATTTCATTTATGTTTAGTACCTACGTTTGTTGTGAACATTTTAGCAACAATTATTTTGACGAGAAAAAATTTCATAAATTCAGTTTTTACTAAAATTTTGTTTTTCATTTATTATTTAGTCGTCACGACTTTTTACGAATTCAATGCAACACATTAAAAGTTTACGATTGAAAAAATAAAAATGCGTGTAAACTATAGAAAATCTTATAGTAGTTTACATTTTGGCTTCATATCAGTTATTATTGTTTGAATCCCTCACCTCTTGCGCGTATATTCCGACAGTACCGGCGGTAACTCACCCGAGAATTTCGAGGATAAAACATTCGCATGTTTTTAAGCGTATTCTGCTCTATTTTCCATAAAAAATAGATTTACAAAAAACACTGTTCTTGAGATATTTTCTTTTTCCGAGATGCGTATATCGTAATAAATACATTTGGAACGTATACTAATGTAACTTATGTTAACGTCATTCACATGTATACGGATAATTTTGAATTATATTATCTATATATTATACCGAGGGTTATTTTCGACAAAGCCGAGCGTATGTCTGTGTGTTATTGCCAAAATTAGTATATACTGCATTGTTCCGAATTTCTTAGGATTACGTCTTGTTCAATTGAAATGTAAAACGTGTTTATTATTATTACACTTTTATTTGGTATTTAAATTGAAAAACTTAAATATTATACCTAACATACTGCAGGTTTTTTTTTTTTTTTTCTAAAATTTTCTTTAAATTTAATAGTATAACGTACATCCGTAATCGAAAAAATAGACACGAGTTCGTTTATATTTGCCAACGAGCGTTAGTAAGTATAGATAGGTTAATATTGTTAAAATTAATTATCAACAATCTCAACGTAAAGTGTATTTTGTTTATATTCAACTATTGAATTTAAAAAAATAAATAAAAACTCATTTTTCAGTTGCCAGTTTTCACATTTAGCCATTGAAACACATAATCAAGTTTAGACGAGTAGATACTTAAATAAATCTGAAACGTACTTAAACTTGATTTAAGCTAATAATTTATTTTTATGGTTTTCAAAGTATATAGATCGTCGGGCATGACGTAATTTATACATGTTGTTCTGACTTACTTAATGTAGTGCACAACACAATATAATACATCTGAATTGCAAATTTACTATGTTGAAGTCCGAGTTGTACATTTTTTACTTTATTCTTAAGAAGTGAATTGTATACTTTTGTCCAACGAGCGATTACCAAACCAAGTAAAGCCAATATAATGGTAAATGAAAATGAATAACAAACACCAAAATATTATAACGAAATATGCTTTGAGTAAAAGTACTTGAGTTTTTTTCGGTATAATATTCAGAAAAGATTTATTTTATGATATTTTCAAGTTTGATTTATGTGTTATTGAGTTGAGAAGTTTTAAGTACACGCGGCTTTTCAAGGTTACATAGGTACACGCTAAACGTTTACTTCGGTTTTCTACAAAACTTTTTTTTTTTATTATTTTGGAGTCGATAAAATTGCTTTGATTGGGCAATTTATTTTGTATAACTTTATAGCATTTTAATTGGAAAATTTTTGTTTACAGTTTTTTTGTGAAAAAATATTATAATATATTACCGTAAGCACAATAAAATTAGTTTTTTTACAATAGAGTATGAGATAAATTTTAATAAATTCTGATCAGTTTTTAGTGAAAAATAAAAAAACATGACGCTATTTGCGTAATTATATTTTAAAATAATTATATAAAAATATATATAGCAATATATTTAAGTGACAGGAGTATTATATTTTAATAAAATCACTACCGAAAGTTATATTTTAGTTTTTGTTCGATAAAACCTAATTGGTTTTTAAACACCAAACTATGACGTTTGCTCGAAAATTATCGTTTTACGCGAGTGAGATTAAAACTTTTTGAAATTTGATTCCCGTGTTTCAAATTTATATTTTTTAGACATTCAATATGTTAACGTTTTAGAATTATTTTAGAATTTTCAATTTCAAATAAGTTTAAAACAATGTTGTGGTTTACAGATATAAAAAAATCACATTTTTTGACTCATAATAGCGAAAACTAACAACATTTATCAACATTCCAGCATACACTATTTCACTGTTGTGCGTGTTCTTGAAAAAATATATGAATACGGTTGTAGCACGACAAAAAACTAATATATATATATATATATATATATATATATATATAATATATATATATGACTGTAAGAATATGATGTACGTATGAATTGGTAAACAAATAGCGTGTTATACATAATATTTTTACAAAATTATTTTTACCGAACCATCAATGTTTGGATCCACTCGGTTTTTTCCGAGACAATATAATATTATTGTATAATAAACCGTCTATGACGTTATCAATAAGCGGCAAAATGGTGCAAATAAAAAAACTGTTGAACACATTTAACGCGCCAGCAGATATAGTAATGACGCACAAAGTAAAATAATAATGTGTTCCAATATACAATATAAAAGGGTTTTTATTTCGCCGACCAAATTTAGCGGATGGAAATTTCGAAAGCTCTATATCGCCACACCGAGCTCGTTATTTTGTTTTTGAAAAAAAAATATAGATATTTTTGTTTGGCTCTCTCTCTCTCTCTCTCTCTCTCTCTCTCTCTCTCTCTCTCTCTCTCTCTCTCTCTCTCTCTCTCTCTCTGTCCATCTTTCTCCATTATTTTTTCTGCCTCGTAGAACGTTCGGGTTTTTTAGGTCCGTACCTTTAACGTAATATATTAAACCGCGCATATTCCGAACATGTATTGTGCAAGAGAATCGCATTTATATATTTTTATCTCGCCGCGATGGAAAGTTTACTTCCCGGTGGTGTGTCTGCGCGATAAAGCACCGAATTTCGTCAATTTTTCCCTGCTCACTGGCCGCCATACGTACACGATGATCAGGCACACCGCGGTTCACTATCGGCCGAGCAAATTAGCGGCTAATTTTAACTCGTCAAAAGTTAAGAAGCTGATTGAAAAAACAAAAAGTCGAATCGGGTTAAAAGTTTTTTAAGAAATTTTTTTCTTGATTAAAAGTTGAGTAAAAATTAACACAAAACAAAGATAATATTATTACAGTTCATATTTTTATTCGGGTCCGCGTAAAATGTTTGATAATATTTTTCTAGAACTTTCGGCAATTGAATAATTTTGTTTTGCGTGTATGACGCGTTTTCTCCGCTTCGATAAATCGTTTTCGTGTATTCTTATAACAAATACTTTTTTTTTTTTTTTTTAAGAGTTTAAAAAAAATTTACTTAATTATTACAGATAAACTTTTATTTAACGCGTCGAATATTAAAAAAAAAAAAAAATAAATAAACTTATCAAGTTGAGAAAGAATAAGTTATCGATTATTGGTCGATTATTTAATTATAATTAACTTGACTTTTAACGAGTTAATGCTCAGCCTTGTCAGAAAATTATACACATTTCTGGAGAGAATTTTTTATAAGATTATCGGTTTTCATAATATGCCCGTCGTAATAAACAAACATAAATTGTATGAAAATAAAATGCATAGGTAAGTACTGTAATTAATATAAGAAATTCTCAACCAATATTATTCGGAGTTGATATCACGTTGCACGCACAAGTGCAGCAAGTATTGCCCAGAGTCCCTAGAGTCCGTCCGTCAGATTCCCTCGGTTCGATTATTAATCTAATAAAAAATATATTTCTATGATCGTTCACTCGTAAATTGTCGTTTTCAGAAATTATCATATTATAATTTACCTGCAAAGTATAATATCGTATATGAGACAATATACTCGTTTATTGACGTATTCACACGGTGAGTTGAGCGTTTTAAATAATCGACCATCAACTTAATTTTTGTTAAACTTTAATCGAATTAAGATTTGATTCGATAAATTAAACTGTATACATAATAATATCAAATGTACGACGTTCTCCTGTTAATAAATATTATACACTTTGTAAATATAGTAAATGTTGATAAAGTACTGTATGAATTTAACATTTTAAAACGATTGTCACTTGTACACGTATAAAAAGTATAAAAATAATACGTATTATAAAAATGTAAAATTATTCTTTAAACTAATATGAGACCAAAATAAATCGCTCTAAAATAAAAAATACAAAAAATACGAATAGCTGGTAGTTTAAAGAAATCTTATGCACTTTTGCATTTAAATTTTAATTATTAGTACCACCTATATAGTGACATAATATATTCGCTTTATGCTGTATACATTCGTCATATGACGTGATCTATAAAATTCTTTATTTATTTTTATTTCTTTATTATTTTTTTTTAATCCTCGGCAACTATGGCCATTGGCTAACACAGATTTTACATCTAGAGTATTTACTTTAATAATTACATATTACATACTATTTATAAGGTTTGACTTAATAATAAAGGATATCATGCGTCTAATGTTTTCTGGGTGTAGGGCTTCTGACAAAATGTTTGAGAGGCCTGCCTCCTGTCTATCCGTTTCAAATAAAGGGCATTCCGATATGATGTGTTTGATGGATAGTGTAGTACCACAGCTAGCACATATGGGTGGGTCTTCCCTCTTCATCAGATACAGATGCGTTAGTGATGTGTGTCCTATTCGCATTATATTGATTGAAGTTTCCATTTTCCTTGTCAATTCAGGTGGAGAGGACCATGTGTGGATTGTATTTTATTTTTATAAGCATTCCGATCAACCATATATGAGTTATTTAGTAAAGTTCACTTTTTATCTTCTACTCTCCCATCTTTTTAGAAGACGTTATATATATATACGATATATAAATTAAGCGAAAAGTCGGTAACCATAATTTCAGACGTCTTATTGGTTATTACAAATATTTTAGTGCACATTTTTGTATAGAACATGACTTAAGGCCAATATAAGGACCAACGTTTTAAACAAAATTTATCAACAAAATAATACACGAATGAAAGGTTTTTAAAATTGTTTGAATTTTGTACAAATGAGAGCAATTCGACGTTTCGAAAATACCCGAAACATTTTTATTGATATCATTAATTTTTAAACGGTTTTTGAAATGTTTGAAAAAAATAATGCACTGAAATATTTGCAACGCATCACGAGTTTGCTGTCAATGGTTTCCACTTATTTTACATGCCGGGTGTACGACAAAATAAATAAATTGTATTGATTTTTTTGGGTTTTATTGAAAAAAAATGTTTATCCATTATTTCATACAAAGCTGCATAGGCAGTATCCAGTTATATGGAATCGGATTCGCGAAAATGTTGGCTTCGTAAAATTGTTGTGAATAAAACGTATTTTAGATATTTTCGGTGACCTAACAGTTTTTCGCGAAATCTGCTCTCATTTTGAAAATCATTTTTTTGCACAACGTTCGTGTTCAGTTTACAATAATAGGTATACTTATATATTATAGGTAATACTGAGAACATTACCGCTCGCCCCGTTCAAGATCAGTTATATCTATTATTATTTTAATCCGCGTGCGCTTTCGTTCTGTTTGAAAAATAATTATAAAAAAAACCAAATTTTGTTTTAAATTACTAAAGTCTACGGTAAATAACATTAACAGAGAAACAAAGTTGTTATTTACTGTCCTTAAAAACTCAAGTTCTCGACACTTTTATCTGTTGTTCTATAGTGGTAGTTGCCGTTAATATGATATAAAGCGTGCTCGACTGAGTGTACACGCGGAGTGTATTAACGAGATCGTTCTGAATATTATTTAGAAATAAAATACACCTTATTTTTATATCGTAACCACAACAGAGCATCCTATTTATCTTGTTCACTTCCCGACGGTAGTTTATTGACTTTGAAGTTGAGAATTACACGCGTGAATCCATTGACATCATGTTTTTTTTTTTTTTTCATTATCTTTTAACAAGCACCGTGTTAATACGCTGAATTACGTTTTACAGTCATTAACGAAAGGGGTATCTTTTCTAAATTGTTTCGAACATAGTTTCTGCCACAATAGACTTCATCTTGCGACAACAATATTGTATTGTATACGCGTTCTTACTACGATAAACAAATCTCACCAACAGCAGAATAAAATTAGCCTACCAATTAACGCAACAAAATGTCGAAGTCTTACTAATGTCGTTTAAATCATTCACGTTTATCTTACAACGTATTTAATAATTCAACGGTACTAATGAATGAAAACATTCGACTACAATTAGTACAGATAAAAAGAATGTTTACGAAAATGAAAATATATGATCCATACGAGTAACAAAAATCTATTTTTTATTTTTTACGCTACAAGTTTCAGAACTATTTTCTTTATCGTGTCAAAGAACAATTTTCTGATAAAAATCTAAGTTTGGCTTACTATGTATTGTATACAATGCAGACGCGTGCGATTTAATGGTCCGATATACAGTGTTCGATACAAATGTTTATTAAAAAAGTTTCTTTACATCCGGCTTTAAAGTATTACACTCCACAGTGTATGAATAATGGTTTAAAAAGATTCGAACATTGTATCACCAGTATAGTCAAAATAAAACAAAGGTCCACAAACTTTTGTTAAAAGACAAACACGCGAAAACGGCGTACTTATTGCGAGAAAAAAACCAATCGTTATCAAAACCGTATTTTTCACGTAGGTATAGCCATCGAGGTTGGATGCGTATACATAGCTTACTTACAAAATTCCCTTTATTCTAGTACGGTCGCAAATAAATGATAAAAATAATTATTATTATTATTAAAACTTTCAACATTTACTGATCCATGCATTAATAACGCCTACAATACCGAAATCACTACGACAAAATAATATTTTCGTTTAATGATCATACATTATTTCACTTGATTACCTAATTTATTCAAATTCATTATAAACCACCAGTATATTATGTAGGAGGGAAACTTCGATTAACGACTTTTGATCTGTTAATTTTCAGTGTAGGTATTAATACGAGCACTCTTTGCCTTCTAACTTTTGACTAAATATCTGTAGATATTTATCATTACTTATTCTCCGGAAACGTGCATTACAGAGTGCAGCTTAAGCTATTGGACGCGCAATGTTTGACCGTTACACTAAACGTTTAAAACCGACAGTTCTGCACAATTATCACTCTTAAAATATATACCGTGTTATTTTTAGCAACATTTAGTGTGACATTATAATAAGGACATTTCATTAAATAATTTTAGTGTGTTCAATAATAGTTGGTGGTGAGCAGAGCATCATTCAGAGTGTGTACGCATTACACATAATCCAAACATTTTAACTGATGTTGTTCAAAACTTTACTTGTTAAGAGTTCGCACAAAGGCTTACAAATATTATGATATTGTATTATTTCTATCAATAATATGCTGACTATATACCGACGTGGATGAAGTAGCAGGTATACGATTGCCCTTTTGGATTTTCACGAACAAAATTGTAAAAAAAATTGTAAATACGTGGCGTAAACTATCATAATTATTCATTAGTAGTTCTGTAAAAAAAAAAAAAAAAATTAAACACTTGGACGTTTATTGATAAAATCTTTTATTTAATATTTGTAGGTTCAACGCAGTTAAGTCTGTCAAAGACTTTTCTACGTTTTGAAGTATACAAATACAACACTTTTTGTGACCATGTTTTTTCCGCACTTTAAATTTAGTGCGCAAGACGTACCTAAATAAGGAAATTTCACTTAACTAAACGTCCAAAAACTTCAAACGTCAGTCAAAACCCCTATATTGACAGTGTAATCTAAATTCGGTGTAAATTGATAATTTTCAAGACAGAACACTTACTCGATATAGCTCTTTTTGAGTCGGATATTTTTCTCCCGTACAATATTTACTTGAAACAGTGCATCCTATTTAATAAAACAATAAAACATCAAAAAGACATTCTTCATGCGTTGACCACTTTCGTATTGGCCGTTACCACAGAACCCATACTTCAGATTCGTGTTTTTTAATCTGAAAATAAACCATTGCATTTCACACTGTCGAATTCTAAGTTAAAGTCAAATTTAAAAAAATAAATAAAAAACTTCATCAATATTCATAAATATTAGTGCGCTAAAAGAAACAAGCGGTACAAAATATGTCAAGTTAATTTAAATATTTAATTGTTCTTGTAAATTAGTATAACATATAGTTCGGATATAAAGTAAACGAAAATTTGCTGGCTTTATTTTATTTATACTTCAATATTTTTAGTTTTTTAGGATATCCTGGAAAATGTTAACGTTTTATTGGAAATAATAGATACGCATATTTGTTTTATCAAAATCATTATGCGCATGACTTGTTGCAATAATTAAAACAAATATAATAACTATGCTGATATAATACAGTGTCCCTCTTTTAATTAACTATCTCTTTTTTTTCCCCTTGTTCTTTTTTAATTTAGTAAAAAAATAAACAGATAATATTATTTGTTCTTTTTTTTTTTTTTTTTAATTATTATTATTATTACTTTTAACTACAAAACTATTTTGAATCTATTATTTTGGATTATATTTCATTTGAAATTTGACATATCGATTTTGTATGACTATAGAAAATTTAAACCATTTGTGTAAGGTCAATAATGTTAACGTGTAACACGTGATAATGATAGCGTTTTAGCTATCTTTAGGCAAAAGGATCGTAAAAGTTATATCATCTTCTCATCCAAGTACTTTGAATATTTCTCTCCTGCAGGCCTCCTGCGTGCTTTAAGTGTTCAAAAGTATTTAGTTATTTAACATAATTTTATGATTTCACTTTAAAAATTTAACACTATAAAATAAACATTTAATGCCATCAAATTTTGTACATGGCTACTAATATACCATACTATTACTAAAATACATACACAATATTATAGCGTTTCGTACTGGTTTTAAAAAACCATTATGTTTCTCTAATTGGTAATTTCCAATTTTCAGGTTCTGTGGTACAGAGATACATTACAATTAGACATGAACGAATGGCGAATTACCGACAACCGAGGCAACCGATACACTTTACGCTTAAGAAAAATGCAAAAGAACGATTTCGGAAACTATTCTTGTGTGGCTGATAATGGACTCGGTAAAAGCAAACGATTCATCGAAGTGACCGGTAAATATTTTATAACTAACTCTAACGAATCAATTATTGTTCCAATAAGAGTTAAAAGTTTTACTAAAAAACCTAATTCGCCTGTGAAATAAAATGTAATTTTCTTCGAGTCTAAAACATTGAAAATACAACCATATTGCAATCATCCAAAATTATAAACTCTACAAGAACCAATTATGGCAATTATGGTGATTTATTACTTTTATAGATTCTATCTATCTAGCTGATATAACTTACATATGTAAAATAACGTTTGGTTACAGCGCGTCGACAAAAAATCAAAAAATATTACAAAATATTTTTAAAAAATCAAGTACATAAACACGCGTTACCATTTTGAAATCAAACACAAACATATTACGTAAAATATTACCTATATCATGTTCAAACTTAAGTAAACCCGCGGTAAAAGTCGAGGTTGCAAAATGTAGATTTTTTTTTATTTTGAAAACATGAATAACGCGAGACACCACTAAAGCGGGTACTCTTTCATATAACTCACAACATATTTTTAAAATTAAACACTAAACTTCTAGTACAAAATTTTAGAGAAAAATTATATTACGATTCGAACAAAAAAATAAGAGTCATAATATTTTTCCCCTAATATTGTTGTTTAACGTTTCATTTCGTACTTAGTTATAACTTCCTTTTGAAACCAAAACGAGAAATTTCATTACATTTTATTCGAATTATTATAATCATATGCTTCTTTAGTATAGTAAAAAATTGCTATCCGCTCAAATAAAGTACATATATTTTATTAGCGCGCATAAACTTCAACACTCTCTGGGGTTCGCATTAAACTCAGCTGTCAAACAGTTGATTTTATACTTAAATAAGCCATACTCTCTATTTTTTTATAGTGTTTCATATCTCACATTATATTTAACTCATTTTTTTAGTCAGAAAATCAAAAAATTTTACAGAAACACTTATGCACCGCAAAAACAAACAGCTTATAGTAAATTAAAATTTCGTTATTTCCGTTTTATTTTCTTAATGGCTAATTCTGAGATTATATTTTTTGCCAAATGTAACTGTCAATGTATTTCTACTAGAATCTAAAAATTTGTTACATAATCACAATCATTATTAGTACTTATAAAATGGTACTTATCATATTGTTTCTTCATTTGCAGGAAGACCAGATGTTGCGGTGATCACTAGCCCAACGCAAGGCCGTTCGAAAAATTCGTATGATATGTTATGGACGGTGAAAAGCTACAGTCCGATTTTAGAGTACAAATTGCTCTACCGTCCAGTAAAGACAAACAAAAGCCACCAAGAAATACAATACAAACGTCCCATGAGAAGAGTAAGTATAACGCGTGTGACGGGCGAATAACAATATATAATATCGTCTTGACATGTTAGTTTCTAGTAATTATCTGCAGTAGGCTGTATACTACTTATACATATTTCACCGGAAATAAAAATTAACATTATTTTGTACCGATTGCTGTCAGTGCAGTGCATTTTCAAACTAAACCAGTGCAGGGACTAATAAATAATTAACGTTTTTTTTTTTTTTTAAAACCGCAATAATTGTTTTGTTGTTACGGTGGTACTCAATGCATTATTAAAATATAATTTGCAAAAATGTAACGAAGATTGTACGTAGGTACACACAATTAGGAGAATAAATATCCGAGAATTAGACCGAACTTTATAACCATCTCATAAAAATTGTATTCGCGTTCATTTGATATTCTCAACTTTCCGAAACTTTTACAATATGAGCTACGAAAATATTAAAATTACTTTAAAACTATCAATCTTGGTTTATCAATTAACCCGTGTAAACATTTCCCAACTAAATTTCACTGGATTCCTGATAAAACAAACCTACCCATTTGTATGTTCAACGTGTATTATTATGTTTTTCTCATATAGATAGGTAACAAGTATGTTATTACATTCTTTAAATTACCTCTGTGTTCAAAAATATAATTAAGAGTTAGGTTCTCTTTCGTGTTATAAAAAAAGGCTGTCCGTGTGAGACGTAAATTTTGCATGCTCCCCAGGGATGATCGGTTTTAGGGAAATGTTTCGTTTTTTTTTCTCTCTCTTTTTTACGAGGAAAATTAGCGCAGCAGACTGCCGGTTAGTATACGGTATCGGTATCGATCCGATCGGACCAATATTATTAATATCGCCTCTCCAGCTGGCTATTTGTAGTCTACAATTGTGTGTTTTTGACACAAAACTCGCAAAACGTGTAAAACTTAAAAATTTATTTCGAATAAACTATAATTCAAATCGAACCCCATAACGTTTTTGTGGTACGAAGCGCATAGCCACCCAAAACGACAAATTATTGAATTTGGTGATTTTGCAATTTTTGTCGCTTTCGGCACATTACTCGGAAAATAATCAAAACACTCCGGTAGATATCTACTGTTACCGACTCCGGTATACTCCGGTAAGTTGTAACGACGGTTACCTATATATTTTTAGATTCTGAGCGTCAGCGAGGAAGCTAGTGGTTTTACAAAGATGTTTATTTTTGTTAATACGCTGCTTTTTTTTTTTTTTTTATCGAAACGTCAACGCGTACTCGCGTTACTCGAGGCGGGCTGCCCCGGATTTCGAATATTGTGCTCTGATCGGCTGAGCCACGCTGCAGTTAAATTATCAACAGTTGTATACCAACATTCCGACGCGTTTTGTTATTAATAAAATTCATTCTATCATTCAGCAAAATCAGCATCGTGGAGTCCTAAATAAAATTAAAAACCGAATTACCGCTTCCTCTGCGCCCAACTATTTATGGGGTTCCTTGTCCTGTCCCTCTGTTTATCACGATTGCATTTACATCGCCCTACCTACACGCACGGTAACGACCCTCGTATCATTCTTTTTTCAATTATTCCCATCCGTTTTTCGGTCTTCCTATATACATAGGTACCACTTTTTCCTTTAACGTTCAAAAAACCGAATTAATACAATATTATAATGATATTATAACACGTTACCGCCGCCGGCACAGATATTATTATACGGTGGCATAAATATAAAATCATTAGATTTATCGTATAGCTCTGGCTGACAAATTTACAAAATATCGCGTGTCATATCGTTGTGGTATTCGTGGTGGCGAATTCGGACGCACTAACAACTCACACGCAGAGCAGAGCTATAAACTCCGATTTTAAATGATCGAATATCTCCTAGTTTATAATATTTTATGACGCGATTCGAAATATTGTTATTATAGCGCGTCCCCGCGGAGCAGATTTTATTCTCGCCGCAGTTAACGCGGGGTCAGACGCTGCTGCGGTACCGTTTTTGTTTTAGCCGAATCGGGGCTAAACAAAATTACGATTAAAATTTAGTTTAAAAAGTTCAGCAAACTGCGGTTGCACAGTTAATTAATATCATTAAGCAACTTATATTTTTTTCGTTATCAATTTTGCAGTTTCCAGTTTGCGATTATTATTAATATTTCGAACGTTTTGTTAAATCCGACGTAAAATAATTTATACTTACCGCGCGGTGATTTTACAGGAGAACGACGATTGGACAGAACTCAAGTACACCCCTGCGTCAACCGACCAATTGGAAAAAAGACGGACCGAGACCGTCAGGGACTTGGACCCAGGTACCAAGTACGAGGCAACGATTCAATCCCGAAACCGCTACGGTTGGAGCGAGATCTCTCAACCTTTCGTTTTCACCACCGGCACAAAGAACGGTAAGTGTATGAAATATATAATACCGGCCACTTTTTATTTATTGTGATTGAATAGTTAAATTTTTTTGGATTCCGAGCGTTAGCGAAGGACGTATTGTTTTTACAATATGATGTTTTTTTGTTTTTTTTCTCTCTCAACGCAAACGTGCAGTTTTTTTTGACGTAATCGATTTAGTTTTTTTTTTTTTTTTATGGCGATAACATCCAAAATAATGAACGGAACTAGCTAAAACTTGTGTACGATATTTAAATTGGTAAGATACAGTTTTGGTGTCCGAGTTTCAAGTGATTTTGAAAATTTTTGAGCTAAGCAGGTACATACATATATATACCTATAACTCTATATAATGTTCGAAAATTTCCAATTTCTGTGTGGTTTTTGTTCGATAAAACATTAAATTTTCGAGAAAAAGTTTGACACAAAGTTAACAACAAGTATACACATATGCTACTGAAAAGTTTTGAAAATTCATAGTCACGATTTTTTTTTTTTTTTTTTTTTTCATGTTGGAAAATGGTCGAAAATTGGTCATACCTTTGACTTATTTTCAGATAAAATTTCGTTACTCGCACAAATTTGTTATTTAAATTAATATTCTATACGCGCGGATACGTTTTTCGGAATTTTCGACCAGGTTTATTGTTAAATTTGTTTTTACCAGGACGTTTTTACTTGACAACTGAGCTCGCTCGGAATCGTATTTTCGAAGGCAATAATTTATCGTTGCTTTCACATATAAAGTAATGCGTTTAAATCACAATTTATAAACTAGTGAACCACACAATGCGTTGTCGCTACCCCGTCAAACTACCCACGCAACCTGTGATCCCGGTTTTTTTTTTTTAACTGTAATTCTAACGCTTAACGAGTTTATCCTTGAACTTTCAAACACGCCTTTATCGCATTCTTCGCATGCAAATATAAGTACTTAAAAAGTCTTTTTTATCTCGTTACTATTGTAATTGTGATAAAATTACTCTTTTACCTGTATTAACGTTGATAGTGTCATACTTTAAAAATAATGCCAGGTAAATATTAATATGCATAGGTAGGTAGTAAATCTGATTTTACGTGTTGATGAGTATTGTTCTTGTGATTACATAATATAATCTGTTACTATTAAATTAAAATAGTAGTCATGTGGATACCTACATAGTAATCGTGTTTTTGTGATTTACAGAAGCGCATCCAGGAAATTCTGTTCTTTCCGGTACGTTTATATTAATATATATATATTGTATGTATATATTATTATGATCGTGTGATATTCGAGTACTTATATTTTTATTTGTCTTTCTCTCAAAAATTAGACCCCGAACTGCGAGACATGAGCATCACCGCCAGTAACATCGCTCCTAAAACCATCCAGCTGCCACTACTCTTCATCACGGCCATGGGCATTTACTACCTCGCTTAAATTCTGTCAAAGGTAAGTATAGATACTAATCATTGTTTTAACTCGGTACCTATTTAAAATTTTCAATAATCAATCGTACAAGTTAGATAGCTGGTTATCAATGTTAATTTATTTTTTTGTTTTTATTAGTCTATAGGTATGCCATCATGTTGTACAGTGGTTCCTGTATGTTATTTTACCCTCGTGTGAGCGTTTTTAACAGTAAGGCATTTGTAAGCTAGTTAGGTGGCAATGTACGACAGCTGCGTAGGGAAAAGCAAAGTGCATGCTGGCCTCCCCTGGGTGTGTCGGTTCAAAGATAAAAAAAAAAAATAAAAGATTTTTACCCTCGTTTAAATGTGCAAAACATTTCATTAACATTAATTGTTAAAATCATACGTTTACATCGTTACCTTATAGCTTGCAAAAGTCAGTAAAACGCTAACGAATTTCTCGCCAAAAACCAATTTTTATATATTCGTACGTTCTACAAATTTCAAATGTTTTCCACTTTAACTATTTTCACTATAGTAAATTTGTAGATGTATTTTCCTTGATAGCGTGCGGATTCATAATACTCGGAAAGGAACGTTCAAACATTGAATTAGACGGTTCTAAAAAAATTAAAACTTTAAAAATTTCGAACGAAACGCAAAAATAATCAGTTACGCCCTTGAAATATATAGTTCGTATAAAATTTAATTTACTGGTTGTTGCTGCGTAAATACCTGTTTTTTCTTAATGCTAATATATGTATAAAATATTATTGTAATCAACGCATTCTGCTTAGTTTATATTATATTATGTATTGTTAAGACTCTAATAGTTGGTCGGCTGGTTCTATGTATGCGGACGTCACCCTCAGTTGTTACTAAACAAAATTTGTTTTATCGTAAGAAATACTTATAGAATGAATTCAATCTTGTATTAACGTTTAATTATTTGAGGATAGCGTTTATTAAGTCTCGTGTTTTGATAAATAGTAAATAAAATGTACAAAATAACAGAATAATACTCCTAGTTCGAGATAAATTTCTCATCAAATCTCTTTTTAATATTTTATTAATATATGTAAATTTAAGAATAGATAGAACGCGGATAGCTCATAAGTCAAAAGTTATTGCGATAATATTAGTCCGTATTATATTAATTCAGCTGGTAAAATGTAATTTTATTTTTTTACTGTTTCAGTCATACATTTCTAGCCATCCGTTTTTAATAATTTGTCTTCGCAGAAACCTCAACACAACACCTCATATCTCCATTAACTCACATCATCAACACGTGGACCACATCGCATATGATTCTTTGTCTTTATTGACCTACGTCAAAACACACCACATAATCTGTAAACTGAATCTGCAAATTGCATGTGTAAGAATCAACTTGATCTTTTTTTATATTACTAATTTTTACTTCACGCACCATAATTTTTTGGCTTGAAGCAGGTAATTTTTTATAACCTTACTTGGTGTCAAAATATGTTCTTTTACTGATATCATCATTTTGTACCTTTATTACCTATTGAATGTGCAACGTAACTCTTTAACAAGCCATAAGTACCTATTTCCAATACTGTGCTCCAAATCTAGTTCTGAGTATCATGGTACTGGACAGGTAAATTAATTTAATTTATCGTGTTCATTACATTCGTTCTTTTAAATAAAAACAGAAGTTATATTTATGATTATTTTATTAGATTGAAAAATTATCAAACAGCATGTAAATTTATAGTTCACGTTAACAATTTTTAACCAAACATATAAGAATAACTGTCTACAGTAAAAGGCGTTTAACATAAATACTTGATTTTTTTTCGTTTGAAAACAAAACAGTTTAATTCAAAAAAAACTTATTTTACAAACGAGTAAACGTAGTAATGGCATTTTAATTTTGAACATGGTTGAGTTGAAGTAAATTTACCTAAATTTCTTAGTAAAATAGCATATTATAATATAACGATAAAAAAACGATTATTATATTAGGTTATAGTCAATTTTGAAAAAATTACTATGGATAGGTAATGCGTGAACTAATATAATATGCATAAATCAAACTTCTATTACCTGCAATTGCCAAACTCTTTTGATTTTTTTGACGGGTCCACGTATATCTGTATTAATCGTTCTATGTATAAAGTATGCTTTACTTTTGCAGAATCTATTATTATTTTTACTGTAGGTGTTCAAATTTCTACAACAATTAACTTCAGTCGAACCAAAATTCATATTCTTCTTAAAATCCCTTTCCCGACAATATCTTATAAAATTAATATTTACATCTATGTACGTGTTAAATTATTAAAAAAATAACATATCGCACCTAAAGCCACAATAGAGGTGTGTGATACGAATACATACCAATAATATAGTGGCAAACATAAATAAAATCATCAGAAAAATTTCAAAAAAAGAAATAAGTCCAAAATAATAGGTGATTGATGAAATAAACGTACATTTTGGGACGGTTCATAATACGTTCTTTCTATGATGGGTGGTACATTAATTCGCTCAGGTTGTACTACTATAATAACTGTGTTAAATAAGAAAAATCGAAAAAAAACTGAACTGCGTGAAATGGGTAAATAATTAACAATATATTGATTTTACGTTAGTAGAAATTAACTACCACATTTTTGTGTGTAGTAGGTGAAGTACTCCTAAACACCAAGAGTTTAACTTAAAACGATATTACGCATTGAACAAATGAATGATTAAAAAAACAATAAACTAGTAATAGCTATTGTATTGTACTTACTTAAACAAATAAAATCAAAATTTCAAAATAAAAACAGTGTCGTACTACAGTAAAATTTTTGCTATTCATGATTTGCCTGTAACTGTACATTGCGTTTAGTGTACTAGACTAAATTAATTTAAGTTAAAACCGTCTCGTTGGTTTTGATCTTGAAAAAAATGTAAAATTATCTGCTAAATAATGTATAGGCGCGATTTTTACTGTCAAATTGTTGTTTTATTTAAATGCCGAAAACGCATTTTAATCATTAATTTTAAATCTTATAACCGACTCGAATATCGTCCACCTGTATATTGTATATGTTTTAATGTACAGTTAAATTTTATACCTCTATAATACATATTGTATAATGTACCTATACATAAGTAAATATCTATATTATATTATTATAATCGTTTACATTTTATACCATCTACAAACAATTTATTTTACTATCATTTTTTTTTTTTTTTTTTTGTCACGACCAACACGATTTACGACAAATCATGCATGTGTTTATTTATAATTATTGTTACTACCCGCGAGTATTTAGAAATCCGTGTGCTATAAGTATAAAGAAACGATGAAAAAAATAATTATTTCCAGTTTGTTTACTATAATTATTCATTATTATTATTATACTCAAAAACTTGTATTATACATTAAGAGATTATAATTAATAGTTAACGATCAAAATTGACAAAATTCGTTGGTGGAGATTCAATTGCATTTTTTTTTTTTCTGAGGTACTTAGACTATTTAATATTTTTTTATAACAGTTGCGGGATATTATATTTTGAAGAATGATGTTGAAATATTTTGCGTGCTTTTAATATTTTCGGGTGCTAAGCCCAATCTCCGCTTATGAATTGATAAAATTTTTAATATTATACTATATATATATATTTACTATACTAGCTGTCCCGACCCGGCGTTGCCCGTGTATCAGTGTATCCAGGGCTAAGTAAAATGAATCAAAATAAAAGTCAATAGGTACGCCAAATTAAAAGTTGTATAGATATGTCAAGATATGTCGTATTGGTACTACATTCACTGATTTACTGTAAGGCAAACGTCTTACAATAGCACTTATACATAAAATAATATTGAATTCATAGTTGATCATCCTGGCTTTTGAGGAGCCACATACTATAATATTAACATACACATATATAGATATCCCGACCCGGCGTTTCCCGTTAATCAGTCCCAGTCTCTGTCACGGTCCCAGTCCCCCGTCTCGGTTCACCATTAAATGACCAAAAAAACCGTTTACATTTTCCTTCTCCGAGAGTTCAAGTTAAAATAAGATCTGACCTAAAAAAAACATTTTTCATTTTACCTCTTCCGCCCTTTTTAACCACCATACGTGTTTAACTATCGAAAACGTGAAGACCTTTTATTAAATGTATTACAAAGTGCGTATGCCAAGTTTTAAAAAAATCCGACCAAAAAACAATCATGCCACCGTGTTATTTTAATCTATACATATAATGTGTTACCGATAAGGTTTTGAGTATCCGAGACATATCTATACATTATCTGCTCGTCGTTCGGTTTATTTTTGGGCTGGTCGGTGGCGCGGCGGTGCGCAATGTCGGCGGCGGTGACACGGAAGGGGAAATTTGGGCGGCCACGTCTAACCACCGCGCGTCGACAGCTGCCGTACCGCGAACCCGTACGCTGCCGTACGCTTAACTATTTTAAGCTCTTTTTACCCTTTAAAATGCGAATTTCGAAAAATCCTTTCTTAGTGCGCCTACACATAGTAATAAGTACATTTCCTGAAAATTTCAAATAAATCCGTTCGGTAGTTTTGGCTGTGCGTTGTTTAGTCAGTGAGTGAGTGAGTGAGTCAGTGGTATTTGGCTTATATATATATAGATTATAATTGTATTGTGTATTGTAAAAATAAGTGTACATACCTAGAGGTAGGTAGTATTTTTTTCAACTACTCTGTTGTGCCGAATAACTTTTTAAATTCTATAATACTTTTTCTTATAACATCCTTTAATTGTTTTTGTTTTTTTTTTTTTACCTATTTAGTATACATTAATCAATTAATTTCTAATGTAACTATAGTTACATTTTTACAACACTAAGTTACTTAAAAATGTAATTAGTTACTTTATTATTCACAGTATTATATTCTAACTAGTTAAAAATATAAACAAACTTGCCCAGGCTATTGTAATACAATGTGTGATATCTAACCGAACGTACTACTATACCGATATCGATGGTAGTATATAGCTGGGGGGGGGGGGCCTTTTTTTAAGGAGCAAAATGTAGACGATTTCTAACACAATTGCAATGCATTCGAAATGTAATTTGAATAAAAAAAATTTTACCTTCTCGTAGAATCAACGTAATTGAATAATTTTTTTTTATACGTGTATAATGAAAAGGAGAAGACGATTTTATTGCTAAAAACTCCCCAAAATATTAGTTGAAAAACTTATAAATAAAAAAAAAATGGATCTGATTCAAACCATTTTAGGTGTTACAAGTTAAAAAACTAGAATTAGAAAAAACAAAGTCTAATGCGAACTGCAAGAAATCTTCTTTTTTTAAGAACAGAAAAAAAATTTATTAAAATCGGACCATTCTACGAGGCGTGTTTTTTTTTTTTTTTTTTTTTTTTTTTTTTTTTTTTTTTTTTTTTCGGAACATTTTTGACGGGGAAACAGGACACGTGCCCCTCGATAACATTTAATATTGTGATGTAGAAACGGTGTGAAAATGAATTTGAAAAAATTTTTCGCGATATTTTGTAATTTTAGTTGTGTGTTCGAGGAAAAAACTGATTTTATTCAACGTATTTTAATGAAATAAACGGTGATTATTGATCATAATAATTATTATAGTATAAAAAAAAAAATAGTATTGTTATATACTGTAAAATGTGAAAAACGTATTGTAAAAAGCTACAATGAATAGGTTGAACATTCGTATATTTACTCGATAAAAACTGTACGGACTGAAATTGACGGGAAATTATGTTTCTAACCAAACAATTATGTTACATTAAATAAGACCTCCGAGGATATTCCGACGAATCGACGCTAATAGCACGCAAAACAAAAATTTTGAGCACGTTCTCTGTCACCAGCAGTGGCGTGCCCAGAAACTTACAAACGGAAAGCATAATATATGTAATTATGGGAAAAAAAAAAATGTTTTAATTCACTATTACCAACGTTGTACCGAATTCGTATAGTAATTATTACACCCCCGAGCATGGGAGACTTAAAAAAGACATTGACTCTTTAAAACCAAAGATCTGGACTGCTAAAACTCTAAATAGGTACGGCATTATTTTTACATATATTATTCTTTCGTGCAAAAATAATAAAAACAATTTCAAATCATGGGTATTTCACGTTTGTGTCATTTTTCTTTTTTTTCGTTCTCTTACTATATTATACGATCGGTATATTTTGAACTGAAAACAATAACTAACTAAGCTGCAGGTTAAAAATCTGCAAGTTTGCTAAAAAAAAAATTACTACGGGGTAGGGGATATAACCACAAACCTCAGCACGCCACTTTTTACCAGGATGTCTGAAAATAGGTATTATTTAGACCCTCCGACGTTTTCAATTGTAGACTTAAAAGTAACTCCGAATAATTGCTCTATTTTCATTGTGAATATTTTTTTTTGGATAACTGAAAAAAAAAAAAATGCATTACCCGTTTAACATTTATGATTCCAATCGAGTTATATCAGTAATGTAGGTACGTTATTTATTATATTAAATATTGTATGAAACAATTTTTGCTCCCGTTGCTTAAAAAGGGTGCCTGGTGCCTATAAATCCAACAGTTATATGAAAAAAAATAATAAACTTTAAATAATCAATATAATGTGTGACTTTTTCACAAATTTATTTCACGTCTACAAAAAAAAAAAATATCAACAATTCTTATTGTAAATATATTTTACAGATTGTTTACAAAAAAAACTGAAAAAAAAAAAAAAAAACAATAATTATTTTCAATTCCTTGCCTTAACCGAGTGTAACCCATCTAGAAATTATTATTATTGTCATCACGTATTATAATGTTATTTATAAGATAAAACGAATATTAAACATCTTAGAATAAATATAATAGTCGATATATTAGTAATATTTTAACAATTATTATTGACAACTTAACTGCCACGAGACTTAATTCTATTCGGTCTCTTTACCTCAAAATTTCAATGGGAAATTCGATTTTTGATGCGCAAAAAAACTGATTGAAACCTTTTCGGGGTCTCGAATTTCGTAGTTTGTGGATACGCACCAGCTGCATTGTTTGGGAATAATATCTTGAAGTATGGGTTTTTTTTTTTTTTTTTTTAATTTTGCCGTAATGGCGGACAACGGAAGTTTTCGCGAAAAAAATGCGTGGCAGTCAAGTTGAAATAATATTATGGTAATATAATGTGTAATAAGATTTTTTTTTGTCTAACTCGACGTGTTTTATAGGCGTATAATTTACTCTTCCTGTCTTGCGTGTATATTGTTGATTATTTATTGTAAAATGAACGTACCGACAGCATTTATTAACGTATAACTTTCTATAATAATACTGTTCTATTGTGTAAAGCTGCAGTGCTTGATTTAAAAAAAAAATATATATATAGTAAGGAAATCGTATTAATGCGGTGCCTACTACACTATAGACCATTAAGAGTCGACATGAAGTAATTAAAGGGGTCTGTTGATTTTTTTTCGTAATAAATATCCCATCCAACCCAAATCAAGTACTGTCTATCCATTACTTAAGTGTCTAAATAATTTATAATTCTTACCGCGTTGTGGTGTTATTATATTCAACTGCTATTATATTATGCTATTATAGATTTGTTGTACTACACTTGAAGTCTAGGTTTAAGTTTTTACGATACATTTTATTAATATGAACTGTACGCGCCAAATCCAACGGCTCGTGTAGTGTATAATATTATGTTATTGCATATTTAAAATTGTATTTATTGTATAACATTAAACTGCGTACAAATATACAGACGATATATATATATATAGTAACATTACAGAAACAATTTTATTTTCTTACCACCGTTGAAAATTTTGATGCGAGTTCTTGTTTTTTTCAAGTTCTGCTAATAAACTAACGAAATAATTGTGTTGAACATTGGGCGCGGTATAAAAGTTCCGCGGGGTTAAATCTAACAATTCCAGGAGGTGACAAAACAATTAATATTGTAGCGTGAAAAGACTCGCCAAAATTATGTTATTTTGGCAAGCGCTGTGTGGCGATGGATCTTGATGGTGGTGAAAATCGTTTGTAGAAACAAACACCATAATTAATTCATCATTGTGTTTACTAAATCCTTTCAAAAAAAAAAAAAAAAAACACTTCAGACAGTCAACATCTCGATTGGACGTAACTTACAGACGTAGATTATTATTGTGTATAGATGAGGAAAAATAGACAGAGACGACGGTTTTGGACATGCGACGAGGAAAGAAGAAACTGTAAAGCGATAAGAGCGGATATGAAAATAAACGGAAATAAAAAATAAAGGGAGGTAAACCAGAGAATAGTGATGAATGGAAACAATTGAAAAATTATATTATTGTAACAGTTGTCGGGGACGTGAACGATCTAAACGAGTGGAGAGTAGGATAAGGGTGGCCAACCCCAAATAGTTGGAAGAAAGGCAAAGATATCTATTAATTATATTTTAAATTGTGTTTGTTAAATCATCTATTAGTATAGCAAAGAACGCTATACTAGTCTGAAAATATTAGTCGTCACATAGGTCCAAATGTCTATGAGTTATTAAGTATGATGACGTTTTCCATAATGTATTTGCAGGATAAGAATATATGAAGATTATGTACCCTCTCTCGACATTATACAATTTAGACTTTTTAGATGAAAACTTGAAAATAACATTCTTTGATCAAGTATAGCGCAATTCACTATGATCAAATAACGCTTTAACTCTTTTCGCTGTAAGATGAGAATATATCAAGTTAACATACTCGTTCCTACAATTTCACGATTAATAAATATTATACGTTTCTTTTGTATTAATTCTTTACTGATTTCAATGCTTTTGTATCTCATTTTTTTCATTATCCTCTCTCGCAATTAGTGTCAAACTTGCTTTCAGGACTTTTTTGTCATCAAATACACTTTATTTTTATTAATTCTTGCTTTTATACATTGGCGATGTTCGATGGGGGAGGGGGGAAGGGGATTTCATTTCTTTTTTCATTTTTAAAAGTTTGCAGTTCGAGAAAGTTAATAAAACCTGTTAGAAAATGCGAATATTATTGTTAGGATGAATAATAATTAACGCTATCTAATTTTGAATTGTTTATTAAAATTTCGCAATAGCTTTATTTTTGGCTTTCTATCAACATAATGCATAACGTACTTTCAACTCCTAGTTTTCATAAAAAATGCATAAGAAAATATGAAAAAGTTTGAACTCATTTGAAAGAAAAGATACTAAAAAATTCAATGATTGATAAGGAATGAAATTTCGGTTATTTTTATTGTTTGTGAAAATTATGTTATCACCTTTATAGCAATATTTTTTCTATTTTTTTATTAAATTAAAACTTACTGAATCATCAAAAATTTTAATCATGAAAAAACGCAACAAATTTGTATTTTTTTGCATACTTTTTTTGAAAAATTGGCCGCTTGGTAATCCTATTTATAATGCTTGGATGGTTGCACACAGCGAAAATCAGCAAAAATCCTTTTTGCAGAGGAATTTCGTCACAACATGCACGACACTGCACGCACACTGGCGAACACCCGTATGTACTTTGCCGACATATGCGACGAAAATAAATAGAATAAATTTTATTCGTTAGGATATCGTGTGGAAATATTTGGAAATCGGTTACGGTCGTTTGGATATCCACCATTAATTAACAAAAAAATAATTAAAATATAGCCATGAAGTTAGCCGACATGATGATAATTATTCATATTCTCAGCTGTTTTATGACTGTAATCGATTGGATATCGTTTGGAGATCAAGAAAATACATACTTGATCGTTCGGATATTAATTATTAGTAAGAAATTATAATAAAAATTAAAAAACCGCAACGCCTGATTATCATGTAATCCATGCGCGTGCGCGAAAAATTCTGGTGACGGGTCCCGGGTCGTAAGAACAGCTGTTTTCATAAAAGTGTTGTTTGGATCGTTTGGATTACGTCAAGTGTCAAGTGACAACTGGTAATGCGAATAATAACAATGAAAAAAAGAAAGAATTGAATAAGAATTGCTAATAAGTATAAATAAGTATAAAAATAATAAGTAATATAAGTATAAACTATTAAATAGCTATTTTCGTATGTGTGAGCAAGAAGTCGATTTTGGCGAAGACGTGATTTTTAAGGCGAGGCGAAGCCGAGCTGTAAAATCGTCTGAGCCTAAATCGACGATTGCTCACACGTACGAAAATAGTTTTTCATGTTGAAGGCTCAAAAATCGTGGTTTTGCATTACGTAGATCATATTATTTCACTCATTCTTTAACTTAAGTTAATACGAATTCGTATTCATTTTCGCAAAATAGTTTCATATGGAGAGTAATGAACTATTGTAATAATTAATGTAATAATTATTATTGTATAATGAATTATTTATTTTTTAAATAGTCTATGTAATTGAAGTAATAGTGGAAAATAAGTAACAAGTTAATTTGAGTTATTCTATATCTTAGTTTTTTTTTTTTTTTTTTTTTTTTTTTTTTTTTTTTTTTTTGAGAAAATATTTCATGAAATAACAAAAAAAAATTAATCCAGAATAAAAATATGTAAATGCCATAAGGCGATTCAAATTCAATGTAAAATTGTTGTTGAGAAATCAATGCAAGTAATCGTTCGAATTATTATTATTTGCCAAAACTGTAGAGAATAACGAAAACCAAAAAACTGCGAGACATACAGCAAAGGGGAAACACATTTTGACTCCGAAAGTAGTGAAGTAGAGTACTTAGGTAAACAAAATTATGTATTGAGTTGATATTCATAACGTAATACATTGTTATACATAATATAAAGGCAACTTTAACAAAGTACAGATTGTAACAAAATAAATTTTTTAATAGTTACAGAATATACGCAAATCATAAAAAGTATGAAAAACAATAAACATATGAAAAAACAACAGTAAGCCACGAAAAGTTGTATAAACTTCTTAAAAATAAACAAATAGATAACAAATAAGTTGCAATCAATTGCAAAAAAACAAATAGAACTATAAAATTGCAACAAATTATCGTACAAAAACAAAACGATACAAAATAACATGAAAACTGAGAACTACAAAAAAATGCTGAGAATCACGAAAAAATACAAGAAATCTCAAAAAATCGAAATACAAAAAAAATAAAGACCAAAATTTTCATAACATTCTAAATTTTCAGTCGTGTTTACTTTTTTGTTGTTTTGTAGTTTTAAGTAGTTCTTTAGCATAATATTGTGTTTTAAAGTAATTTTTTTCATTATTTTAGTTAGTCTCTTTATTTTTATGCAGTATTTCATGAGTGTTCATAATTTATCGCTTTTTTTTGTAACTTTTTTGGTTCTCAAGTTTACTTTTTAAACTTTGGAAACAAATTAACTTGTTCATTATGATTACTAGATTTACAATTAATACTTATGTTCGTTATATTTGAAAACAAGTTTTTGAGTTTCTGATCATTTAATTTTGTAATCAATTTCAAAAAAAAATCTCTATCTGTTGGCCAAATGCTCTCAGAATCGCAAACTACTGAGACAATAGAGTATTGGCTTCACTTGTGGAGAAGGCAAAACGCTCCGATACCAAAAACCGTGGTTTGTGACTACTCAAGGGCTCTGTTGACTGCATGCAGTAGGGCCTTCAATGATAAAACACTCAAGCAATACGTTGAAGATCGCTTCCAGAGCATCAGTTCTGGTGTTGATTCGAAGCATCCAGCAACTTTCGTCAGGGTTGACGTGGCTTATTTGGTTAAACTCGTTTGCCGGTGGAAATGTTTCACGAAGTTGCAGCATCGGTCAGTTCGTGACTTTTACGTTAGGTGTGTCACCTTGCTGATTGATTGTCAGTCGCTGAAAGATTTTCGTGAAATTTTTTCACTGATTTGCATCGTGGCCTTGAAAGAGTTTCGAGATTCCACCGTGACCGTCAATTCAAAAACAACAACAGTCATCGAAGCGCAACTTAAACTAGAAAATCTCATTTCTAAAAGACCAGCACAGCCGTGGGACGAGGACGGTTTCTTTGATCAATTGAAAACTTGGACGATCAGGAAATTGAAGATCCTTTCGAAAATGAAAAGCATGGAGAAACACCTGAAGATTCAATGAACATCAAAACTTTCATTTTGAACATCATCAACGACGCGGAGAAAACTGAACAAGGAAACAGCTCTGATTTAAGCGCCTTTTTCCTCCCTAATTTCATCCACTGCCATCTCAAAAAAATTGCCGAAGAATTTCCTCTTTGGACAGCGGTTGCTCTGCCATTCTACAATGGACATGCGACATCTGCTTACGTGGAGCAGGTTTTCGAGGACTTAAAAACTAGGGTGCTTTCGTCATGCAATAAGTCGATCAACATCGAAAAGTTCATGAGACTGCATCGATAATATGCAGATAAAATATTACTGTCCCTGCTATTGATTGCAAATAAAATACTCTGCATGCACCATCGCCTCATACCTCTTCTTGCTCCTCGTTTTATAGTTATTTCGATAAAAATGGTATTAGAAAAATGTTGAAAAACAATTCGATTTCGGAAAGTAATAATTTGTCAGTAAAACCGGGCAGGTGAGTGACTAGAGATGCTCTAGTTGAGATTCACAAAAAGTAAAATCAACATATGATCCTGTCGTAATTTCAACGTATCAAACCTGTATAAGAAACATTTTTATGCATAACCAGATCACATCAATTACTTGAATGAAGCTTAGCCCTTACGGCCATTACTGCCTGTACTACATTTAAAATTTGTAAATGTACATGAAAAAAATTTCTAGTAATCAATATTTTAGTGCTGCACTTTGAAGCTGTACACAAAAATTTTAGATAGCAGAATTATTTTCCATTTTCATGTAAATAAACACTTTGAGAATATTCTACTATTCGACTGAACTTTAATGATCCCTCTGACTAATTAGTTTTTATTTTTTAATGGCAATAATTAAAATAAAAGCACTACATATCATATCATCAGGTGTTAAGTTAGCCTACAAATGGCGGACAACCGTGTCGACCAATTAGAAACGACACGTTCTATGACCACACTCTCTTTATCAAGGCACTCTAGGTTTGATGAAATTTCTACAGGAATAATTTCCGCTATAAGTTTTGTATAATATTCTCAGTTGTTTCTTTTTGTTCTTTTTTTTTTTATTATTAATTCTTCTAATCTCAACTGAGATTATTGATAATTCTTTAATTTCTAACACAACAATATACAACCGAGTAGAAAAACTCCTAGGGAAATTTGTCAAATGCGTTTCAATCGGAAATAAATTGCACATAAATTGTAATAAAAGACAAAAAGCTTGTTTTAATGGCATAACTGCAGTCAAATGTGCATAGTTAAAATACACGAAATTACATACAAAAATGTCACTATAATATCAAAAAGCTTAATACTAAAAGTATGTATTTGGATAGCTTACTACTAAATATAAAAGTAAATTAAAAATGTTTTTTTTATTATTTCACTGTAAAATATATCTTGTGTGTATCGAGAGACTGTATACCACGTCTAATATAGATTAAGGACAGTGTGTAATATTTTACAAATTTAACAGTAAACTTGCACGGATAGATTACAAGTTAAAATAATCTAGTATTACTTCAAATTGTTGTATAAAAAACATTGTAATGCTTATGTATAAGTAAAAAATTTTAAAAATAGAATCTTATTAAAGTACTAGAATCTCCTAACTAAAAAAAAAAAAAAAATTTATAAATAGACAAAGTGTAAGAAATATCATGTTTTGTTTTCTTAATTTTTCTACATAATCATTTACTAGTTAATTAAATTAAACTGGTGACGGTTGATACGGATAACCGGGATATTGGGACTGATTCGAAGGAGCTAAAGGTCTCTGGGGATACTGCTGGTAACCACTGGGCTGGCAAGCAGCCGGATAGCTTTGCGGATATCCTTGGGGAGGAGGCTGATACACTTGCTGAGGCGGATAACTCTGTGGTGGCCCAGGTTGGTTTGGACCATTGTTGGGAGTTTGGTAAGGTTGAGCGTTGGTTTGTTGAGGTGTAGAATAACTTTGTTGAGTAGGAGGTGCCTGTTGAGCTGATACAACAGCATTAGAAACAGGCTGATTAGGTAGAGCCGGATATGTTTGAGTAGAAGCCGAAGGTCCGGACTGGGTTGTCTGGGAAGAAACGTACGTGTTTTGAGTTGCATTTCCATAACCAGTAAACGATGATGGTTGATTTGCAACAGGTCCATAGCCACTGCTTGAACTCGCAGGCTGTTGAACGTATCCAGCCGGAGGATAGTTAGGTTGAAAATTTTGCGGTTGTCCAGTACCCTGAGGGTAATTATTGCCAGTCTGATTTCCATAAGGACCATTTGGTTGGTACTGCTGGTTTACAACATTGGGAGGATTTCCATAATTAGCATTGGGATAGTTTGCACTAAGCACTGGTTGATGGCCATATCCTTGAGCCGCGTAAGCTTGATTCTGGGGTTGTTGTTGATTGTATACATTTACGCCGACAGGACCACCTGTTTGACTTGAACCAACAGTGCTGCTTTGAGTCGTAGCGAAATTCTGATAGGCCTGTCCTTGGTACTGAAGTGGTCTATATTGTTGAGAGAGTGGTCCTAAAATTTGAAGAAAAAAAATACAGTTATAATACCTACAGATATAGCAAATCTAAATATTGGAAGTATTACACTGTCATAAGATCAAAATAATCTTATCATACCAATTCAATCAATAAACGACAATAATTAAGAAGCGTGGGTACAGGATTTCACTAAGGAGTTTTTATGTCTGAGTCTTTTGATTATTGTTTTCTTATCGCACATGTCAACAAAATAAATATAACACAAAAACTGTTTATACGAGGGCTGACAATAAAGTAAGGTCTCCAACGCTGCAACTTCGCCAGATCACGCGCTAGGCGAAATCTGGCAACACCGCCATGTTCCTTGGTTCTCCATTACCACTTTGCTGCTGGGTGCGGCTTCCCCGACCGCTCAGTCTTGGCTGAGCAGTAGGGTGGTTCAAAAAAATTTTTTTTTGAAAATAGGTTACGGTACCCCTTAATTTTGTTTTATTTATTCCATTAATAATCATACAAAAATTTCAAATTTCTACTGTACATGGAAGAGGGTGCTCAAGCTTTCATCAATTAGCGCTTTTAACAAAACCTATCGTTATAAGAGAATGATAAAATCATTCGTATCAATATTTTGCTTAACTGATTACATGTTAAACCATGACCACTACTATAGAAAACTACATTCGAGTTAAATGACATATTTATGTATACATAAATACACTAGGTACTACCACAGTGCAAGTTAATTTTAGAAAGAATTACCATTTCATAGTCTTTATAGTGATCATAAAATTTGTGACGATAACATTTCTTTTATCATCTTTTACGTCCGACATTCGTTTGCTTGGGAAATCAAGGAAAGATTCTTTTTTGTAAGTTATTATTATTCAAATTTAAATAGAATTTTAGAAAAGATTAAAATTTAAAACGTTAAAGATTCTTATATCATAAATTAATTTTGCAGCTAATTTGTTTTATTAAGTTATTTGGTGCCTTTTCTTTTTACAATTTTTTTTTCTGACTTCTACGTATTAATTTCAAGTAAAATCGTGAAAAAATGATTTCAACCCAGAAAAATTATGAAATATATCTCATAGGCCATAAAGATATAGAGCCGCTTTTGAGGTATAATCAAATCCCGACACTACGGCAAGTTTTACAGCGATTCCATTTTTATTTATCAGAAAACAAGTCAATAAGAAATTCAAGTCATCTAGTTATTGATGAAGTTTATTTATTATGGTCTAGAGCAGATATCCCAACAACCTTAAAAAGAAATGGTATTGAAAAACTTGAAAAAAAACATTCTAATTGGTTATTAATTAAAAAAAACAAAAATAGATCATCTGAAGCACAAAAAATACGTGAAAATAATTTTATCCAAGACCTTGATACTCTCTTTGACGTAGCACATGACAATGCTTTGAGCATAATAAAATACCAAGAAGATCGTGATTTTCTTAATGACCAGAGAAATCAAAGAAAAATGGTTATGACAACAGTTGACAAAAAATTGGAAAAAAAATTAAAGCGAACAGCAAAAAGAAAAAAAGGAGAAGAAACACGACGCCAGAAAGCAGCCGAAAACATTGCATCTACATCATCAGCAGTTTTTGAATTTTCATCTGGTGAATATTCTGAAAATTCGTCAATTTCTGATGTTGATGAAGAATATAAACCTACACAACAAAGAAAAAAAAATGACGCAGAAATTAATAAAGACAAAATCAAACCAACACCAAACTGTAAAAATGTATTTAATTTACATGTAACTAGCGCTTTGGATCGCAACAAAAAGTGTCTGATAGGGAAGCACTACGACTGATAGTCCCTCTCGCTTCAGCACTAGGACATGACCCATCAGACATAAGTATATCACGGAGTACAATACAACGTCGACGAAAAATGGCCAGAAAAGAACTAAATTGTCTTATACAAAATACATTTTCTCCCAATTATCCATTAGTAGTCCATTGGGATGGGAAAATGTTACCCAATATCGTAGGCACAGGTAAGATTGATCGTCTTCCTGTGTTAGTATCAGGGGATGGCGAAGAAAAACTTCTAGGAGTTCCAATGTTGGCTGCTGGTACTGGAAAAAATGCTGCTGATGAAATTTATGAACTTTTAGCAAAATGGAATGTGTTAAATAAGGTTCGAGCTTTCAGTTTTGATACTACGTCCGTAAATACTGGTCATTTAAACGGAGTTTGTGTACTTCTTGAAAAAAAATTTGGTCGTGAAGTATTGTGGTTAGCTTGCCGCCACCATATAATGGAACTTATTTTAGCTAAAGTGTTTAAATTATGTTTTGGACCTTCAAATTCACCTGAAATTCCAATTTTTAAATGCTTCAAGTCAGTATGGGATAAAATTGATCAAAATTTATATCAAGGACTAGATTTAAAAAATGAAACTCATAATTTCAATTCAACTAATTTCAAAAATATTTTATCAAAAAAATTATGTATCAAAGACGATTATCAAGAGCTTGTAGAACTGACTCTCATTGTATTAAATCAGCCGCCTGCTACTATACACTGGCGGGCCCCAGGTCCGATTCATCATGCACGGTGGATGGCTAAACTAATTTATGCAATAAAAATTTTTTTGTTTAGAAGTCAACGTAAAGTATTTAACTTAACAAAAAAAGAAGAGAGCCAGTTACAAAGATTTGTCTTATTTGGTGCTCTTATCTATACAAAAATTTGGATTGAATCTCCACTTGCTGCTGAAGCACCAATGAATGATTTAAATTTATGGCTTAATCTAAAAAAATATGAAGTAATTGATTTTGAGTTATGTACCGCAGCTCGACAAGTTTTAGAACGCCATTTATGGTATTTATCAGATGAACTTGTAGGGCTCGCTCTTTTTTCAGACGTTGTTACTTCCTCCAAAAAAAAAAAATTGTCGATGGTATGAAAACAGAACCTGAACCAAGACATATTCGAGGAAATCCTGTATTACTTGGAAATAAGGTAAACCTAGGTGATTTTGCATCCAAGAGAACGTTAGAACTTTTAAAAAATTTGGAAATAAATTGTTCATTTTTGAATCTTCCACCTGAACAGTGGTCAACTAGTAAAGATTGGAAGGATGGTACTGAACGAATTAAAAAGTTGCGAGTCGTCAATGACACCGCCGAAAGAGGAGTGAAACTGATTGAAGAGTTCAATAATTTAATAACCAACGACGAAACAGAAAAACAGTTTTTATTGCAAGTTGTTGAGGCCAACCGAAAGTGTATTCCAACGGAAACTACAAAGCGATCAATTACTCAGGCTATTACAGAAAAAAAAATGTTTTGAACTTAAAATTTCTGTTTAATGTTTAATACTTAATTATTTTGTTTCTATTTAATGATTTATAATTTGAAAATGATATTTATAAGCAATTAATAATCTATATATATTGAAAAAAATTGTTTTTTCGTTTTTGGAGTGATTTACGACATTATCTTAAGTAAAAAGTATTTGAGCACCAGGTTCTACTTAAATATAAGAGCCAAAACTTTTCTAAAATTATTTTTAATGTAAGTATAAAATTTTTAGAGGGTACCCGGATGAAAATGTTCATATTTTTTTTTTCCATATAATGGTGAACCACCCTACTGTATATAAATTAATTAATGGTATCAAAATGTAAAGAAGTCTCATCATCGCACCTTACAAAATCTCCTTTACATGATGAAAAAATTAGTTTTAAAAAATTATAAAATCGGAGCAGTATGAGTTTTTGCAGCAAAAAGATTTTTTTTTTATAGTAATTTACAGCGTAAATACGCCCTCTAGATGACAAACAGTAATCTGCCAAGTACTTGTTGTCAACTTAACCACTGGCCATTTAATGAATAAATTATAACTAACTAACAGTGAATTCCAAAAAAACATTTCAACATTCTTAAAAAAAAATTAAATAGTATAATTTGAGTTTAAATCTAAAAGCCATGATAGAATGTATCTTCAATAACCGAAACTTTTTTTCTATCAAACAAAAATCTAGAACAATATTACTACTAATGAACTTCAAAGTTTCATACTTAGTTTATAGTAATCAAACGTTTTGAAAATTTTACCATACAATCATGTGTGACCATTTCAATCGAGTTAAAAAGTTGTGACAAAACAAAATTGATTATAACATATTTTCCGTCAATTGTATCAGTTTTTTGATCATGTTTTGTTCTTCAAAAATTTTATAAAACATTTTTCAATTAACGCCTGACATAGATGCCTATCAAAAGTAATCAAAAGCCATAGAGGCTGCAAGAATAGGCAAATGAAACAACACATACTCATTGGTGGAATGGACTGTTGAGGGCGGTATCCAGAAGAAAGCATCTGCCCTCCTTGTCCAGGAGTAAACACTTGACTTGTGGTCTGTTGTGGGGAAACTGGAATTTGTTGTATAGCTTGAGATGAATTTGATCCATCTTGAGCATTTATCAATACTGGTGGCTGTTGTTGTTGTTGTTGTTGCTGCTGCTGCTGCTGTTGTTGTTGCTGTTGCTGCTGTTGTTGTTGTTGTTGTTGTTGTTGTTGTTGTTGTTGTTGTTGTTGTTG
>CM029365.1:750945-915005 GCA_017140985.1 Hormaphis cornu
CTGCTGCTGCTGCTGCTGCTGCTGCTGCTGATGTTGTTGTTGCTGTTGTAATTGCATGTGGCTTTGTATGCCTGGCTGTTGAATTGGTAAATTTGGAGGCTACAAAAATGTAAAAACATAATTAGTACATTGTAAAAATAAATTGAGAAAAGTGTAGGGAATCGATTGAGACAAATGAATGTGTAGGACAAGGGTGGTCGACCTCAAATAGTTGGGAGGAAGGAGAAGAAAAAGAAGACAGTAAAAAAATAAAGTGTATAAAAGAGGTAAAATTATAAACTTATGTAGGAACTCACTGGAAGCAGAGACTGAATATTTTGATTTGAATCCGCAACAGAGGCTAAATAAACTAAGTTCCGATGAAGAATTTGCTGGAATCTAAATCAAACAAAAATAATTTAAATTTACTTTAAACACACACCTATTCAAAGTAATATGTAGAGAATAATAATTATAACTACACGACAATATTATTCAAGTACATAATGTTAGTCAAAATATTGGTTAACTAAGGTTAAGATATTGTTAGTCAAGATATTGGTTAACTATTTATGTACATAAATTATATACAAACCACTATTACGATATTTATACATTCTGAATTTGTTATTAAACAATGTTGGGTGCAAGTCGTTAACGACCACTATAAGTACTATTGCTGGTTATCAGCAGCCATAAATGAAATCAATCGCCTTTAATCACCATCACTCATGAGCAGAGCTGGGATTTTATAACACTCAAAATTGCATAAATATACGCTATCAATAATATCACCTAAAATATAGCTGAATATGCTCTAAAAATAAGACCAATTTTAATTCAAAAACTGGTGACAATGCAAAAATATCTCGAAAAATTCAATAATAGCAATTAAATCACAAATTATGCAAAATGAAATTTTAAAATTGAGATCTCGGAACAAAAGTTAAAGCAATCAAAAACTCTGATATTTTTTAAACATTTATGGATAAGCTTTTTTGTATGGACATGCATAAAAAAAATAAATATAAATTAGAAAACCAATTTTCGCTTTAAGTTATACAAATCTTAAGATTTTAACAACCTCTTTGTTAATTAATAATCAATACAAGCGACCGCCAACATCAACTTACTGTACACAATCTTGCGCCCGCCCTTTGCTTTGAAATTCTTGAATTGTGTTAATCAGCTGGGCATTTTCATCAAGAATCTAAAACACAAACAAAATACAAGTACATTAATAAAATAGCAATACATTAGGATAATCTACACACGAGTCTACACATTAAGGTATGTACTAAAACATAATATTATAAGACCATAGTATTTCCAGGGCTCGGAACGGATCAGAATAAAAAAAAAATTACATCATTTTGGGATTACAAAAAAGGAGTTAATACAAAATCTAGGTGAACCATATATATATATGTACAAAGGGGTTAAAAGGGGGCCTTTTGAAATATCACACATTACTTAGTTATTTTAAATGATAAAACGAGAGAAAATAGACCGAGACGGTTTGGACATGTGATAAGAGGAAACTGAAGCAGTTAGAGAGAGGTTATGAAAACGAATTATAATTCCTAAGGAAAGATACATGGAAACAATTAAAAGTGATACACGAGGGTTGTCAATTCGCGTGTAGGGGATGTTAATGATCGCGAAAAGTTCAGGTAAAGGACAACACTACATTCTTCACAGGCGTTCAGAATCTAAAAGTATGACGGTGCCCATAATTTTTCAAACATACTTTGTACGGTAAAATATGATAATTAGTGTACATTTGCGTTTACACAAAAATTAGGTAGGTAGGTAGGTAGGAATTTAAAAGTTTTGTATTTCCAACGCACCGATATCGATCTGCAACAAGGATTCTGAGAATTCAATATTTATTTCGTCGCAAAAAAAAAAAAAAAAAAACTCTTCTTGGAAACACATTTCTCCCATCGCGTTTGGCTGGTAGGTATCGTCAGAATTTTAACAATACGAACGTTCAAATTTGTGGAAAACTAAACGGAACGAAAAAAACCCGTAACCATACACCTACGTAATAATATTATACTACGTACGTCCGATTGTCACCATGAAAAAATACAACTTAAAATCGTAAAAATACGGTTTACGGGGAGGGCCCTCCCTTAAACACGCCACTGACTTACCTTCTGTATTTGTACGGTGGGCGGCACGCGGCGGTTTTGGTTGTAAGCGGCCGCGGCTGCGGCGGACGCCATGGTGTGTGTACTACGTAGCGCGGCGGATTCCAATCCAAAAACAAGCTCGTTGCTGGATACCGGTCGGCGAGATCGAAAACCCGAAAACCAAACGAACGACACGACGACCAATAAATGAAAATCAAAAATACCGACCAAAAAAAAAACGCGAGACGGCAATACGAAGCGTTAACACGGTAAAATGTGCGTGCGTGCGAGTTTGTGACCGTGAACGACGTTGCGATGCAAGCAGCCTGCAGCAGCTGCGTCTGTCAGATTACAATTATTATTATTATGTATACGATTTACATATTATGATACGGCGTCACGGGCGGCGAGCGAAAAAAACCGTATAATAAAAAGCCAGTTGTCGAAAAATTGATAAGCCGCCCGGGAGCCGATCAATGCGGTGTTGCCAACGGCTACGAAAAAATATTGTACGGTGAAAAAGCCGACCTTTACCAACATTTTTCTATAGCATTTTTTTTGTCACTGCGGTACTGAAGCACAGAATCTGTTTGGTCACATCGTTCGATTTAAAGCAGGCTATAAAGGATAATATTATAATCGTGTTGGCCAAACACGCAGCGTCTCGTTGTTGGTATAATTTTTCAATCGGACACCGATTTTGACATCAATTTTCTGACAACTGGGGGATAGCTGGCATAGTAATATCATTGATTATATAGAATAAACAGATAAGCCGTAAAAAATAGAGGACAATTCTGCGCTGGCGACCACTACGTCGTCGGTAGATAATGCTTAACCCTTCAACGCCCATTGTAGCAGAAGTGCAACACGTTCAAAACATAATTATATTTTATTATTTTCAATATATTTTAAGTAAGTGGCGCTATCTGGTTAATCTAGAAAAAAATATCTACCAGCTGTTATTAACAACACAGCGATTTGATGAATAATCAATGTTTAGTTTCCCGCCAAATTGTGCATAGTACTTTTTGTGATAATAACGTTTATGTGCGTTTTATTTTTGACATTATATACGTAAAATCTTCGTTTATTCTTAAAAAAAAATACTACATACTCAGGTAAGTTATATAGATTCTATATATATACACCAGCATAGATATTATTCGTTTTTATTTGAATTATACTAAAATCTAATCATGTTGCATATTTGCTACAGTGGGCAATAAATCAACGACATGAATCGTAACATTTTAAATGACGAAGAATTATTGGAACTTCTTTATAATACTAATTGGTCGGATAGTGAAGATGGTTTGGATGTTTCTGACAACGAACAAGACCATCATGTTATAAATATTCACGAAAATGTTTATGTTTAAATATCACATCATATGAGTCCACGCCTATTTCTGCAGTTACATGGAAAGACAACAAAGCGGTTAAGCTATTATCGACATACTGCGGAGAAAATCCGAAATCGAAAATGACCCGATTTGATCGATCTAAAAAGACTAATACAGAAATCGACTGACCAATGCTTATAAGTGAATATAATAAACATATGGGTGGAGTCGATTTGTTAGATAGCCATATAGGAAGATATAAAATACGGTTCCGCAGTCGCAAATGGTATATGCGCTTATTTTACCATTTAATTGACCTTTCTGTTGTAAACTCGTGGTTGCTCTTCAAACGAGTAAAAGAGCAACAAAATGAAAAACCAGAAATTGAATTACCGGATTGGAGAAAACAACTGGCTTGCGGTTTGGTAAAATCTGGGCAAATAAGAGTAAGTGGACGTGGACGACCAACAACATCATTGGAAGTAAAAATTGCTAGCACTAGGCCACAGTCATTTCGCCCCACAAAAGATGTGCGTACTGACAAAACTGACCACTGGCCACAATTTTCTGACAAACGGGAGAGATGCAAAATGCCGTCGTGTAAAGGTTTCACTTACATAAAATGTTCGAAATGCACAATATATTTATGTTTGAACCGCAATAATAATTGTTTCACTAATTATCATATGTAACTATATTATGTTTTTATTATAATATTAATGCCCACTGTTGCATAAATGCTACAAGTTATAAAGTTTAAGTTAAAATAAAAAGTTATGAATTTAGATTTTTTTACTTATTTTTTTCGAATTCCTGGTATTTTAATCCATGTATATAAATTTTAATATACAAATTTAAAAAAATTGGGTACTGAAGGGTTAATTGTTATGTTATTTATTTACTGTCAAAAAATGTAACAATAAATGACATTATAAATATAAATTTGAACATTTATTTAACTTTTAAATCAGAAACCAAAGCTAAATGATCCGAAGGAAATAGTACACTAGGCAGTCCAACATACATAGTTACATCATCGTGTGATGGCATTGGTAAAACCTTAAAAATAAAATGCATTTTAATAAAATTGTATTTTCTAATTTCTAATAAAAGATACAATGTTTACCTGAATTAGCTCAAGATTTTGATCAGTCAAATATATGTAATCTAAAAGACCAGAAAAAGTTTGCGTATAATTACTATATCTTAAATCAACATCATACGCAGAGTAAAAGTTGATTTCATGATTATTTTTCAAGTTGTTTAAAATCTGTACCTCACCTACAAACAAATTACCAATAATAAACAAAATAATTATTACTATAAAATATAGTAATATATAATAACTATTATTACTAAAATTACTATAATTTTACTATTTTATAAAAAAAACATTCATAATAGTTGTGGAGCGTAAATTTTGTTGTGTTAATAAATTCATTATTAAAATTGACACGTTGTCGAAAACCTGTCTTAACAAGTACTATAACAAAAAGATAGGTTTTTGCTTTTAAATGGTAACTTGGTTGAAGTTTTTTTTTTTTAATTTTGATTGTTAAAATAAAAAAACTGAATAGTCAAAATGATCCGAGTGACCTCAAATATTCATTTGAACCAACTTTGATTTGAACCTAACCAATTCACAGAGTTTAGAAACTTGGAATTTGTATATATTTGCAGTTATATTGTTTTACAATAAAACCTTTACTATTCAGTTTAGTTAATTGAAACTATAATATTGATCTAAACAACATATTTATCTATGTGTTGTTGAAAATTTTCAAAAATGGGATCACACAATTTTACTACAGTTTATACAATATTATTTTACAGTTTTTGTTATTGTGTAAATAAAATTAAGGGCAAACAATAAAACAGAATAAAGTAAACAAAAATAGCATATATGTTTACTTTCTTTTTGAGGCAGCATAAAATTGGTAACTAAATCAAAAACTCCACTATCAGGTGTACTGTTAAAATCTCCACAGAATATAACAGATATTTTACATTCAGGATACTAAAAAACAAATCAATTTTTACTCATCACAATATTACAATTAAGTATTAAGTAACAAAATTATTTTTATTAAAATTATTAAAATAACATAATTTTTAACATGTAATGAATTTTAGAGTAAAATGTACTTCCATAATCTGTTAGACTTTAACCTGCCGTTAGTCGCGTCATGGTCAAAACAACGCACTTAAATATTATGATTTTTGCAGAAATTATTCTTCAACATATGTACTTAACACTTTTTGTACCTTTTTAAAAACTCATTAGCTATTATTACATATTGAAAACTATTCTTAGAACAATTATTTCCAGAAATAAATAATATTGAACAATGATATATTAAATTGCGGTCTTATAGACCAACCCACAACTAATCACGTTCTGAATATTATTTAGAGAACCAATAACATTTCAACATCTACATTTTATAAACTGCCTGCTTTATTTATAATTGAACGATTACCATTATCGTATGGGAATATTTTTATCTTTTATTATCCACCTATATTTTTCTTTTATATGATAAATTCATTTTTGTGTTTGACATAATACCTGCCAGACGTATTTCTGTCGTTTGAATTCACTAAAACTGATACGTACTGTTTCATGGATTATACATAGTTTTTATTACTTTCTGTCATAGTATATACGAGTATATTATACAATTTATAGTTATTTGGTTTTCATTGAGTTTATCATCGACAAATATTGTATAATTAGTGCTTTAGAAGAGGAGTTATTGTCAGATGCTGAATTTAGTAATAGTAATGTAGAATCTAATGTTATCGAGGAAAGTGACCATAATACTGGTACAGAGGAGTCTGGGTTGTCTTCAGATGAAAACGAATCTATCAGTGGTCAATATTTTTTGGGAAAAGATAGTACTAAGTGGAATGCTCAACCACCACCTACAAATAGCAGAACAAGAGCTATTAATTTTTTTTTTTTTTTTTACTGTACACAAAAAAATTAATTTTGTTTGTAAAAATACATTAAATAAGAATTAAAAATTTTTTAATTATAAATAAATATTAATAAAATTAATAGACTGTAGAAATTAAGGTTGGTGTTGTATAAAATTATAGTGCGGTCAAAAAGACCGCAGCGCGACTATAATGGCGTAAAATATGAATGCGCGACTAACGTCGGGTTAAAAAAAAATGAAAATAGCAATAATCAAAATGAAAAATTCAAAAAAAAAATTAACTATAATACCAAATTGTACATTGTTTAATTAACTAAAAAAAAATTCTCAAAGCAATACTTACATCAATAGATAAATCTTTTTTTATTTTATTAATAATAGTAAGTTCAATTAAAGCTTGAAATAGTCTAATAGAGTCACCGTCAGGATCAGATATTAAATGTGTATTACATACCATGAAAATGTGTTTTGGATCAGCTATAAGTTTTAAAACCACAACCTGAAAAAAAAAATTTGTTATCTGTCACACAGAGTTGTTGGCAATATGTGTACAACTGGCTACTGAAAAAGTTTCCAACAGTTCCCGAATTTGAAGATGAACATGATTATGCGCCGAAACAAACAAAAACTGGTCACTGAACAAAGTTACTCTTAAAGGGGGAAGGGTATAGGATATAATTATTTATTATTTACTAACTTGAATAATAGTATTCTTCTCAAGTCCTTGTTTCCAAAATTCATCTTGCAAAATGTTTTTTATAATAGCACCACAATACATCTCAATGGTAGTGATATCATTTAACTTAATATCAAACTTCTTTAAAAAACTGAAATAAAATAGTATCAAACTTAATTAAAATTAAAAATACTATACTAAACAAACAAAACAAAATGTAGTAAGCAATCTAAAATATTTAAATCATAGACAATGTTTGCCGCATGAAGTACAGGAAAATGCAACATTTTTCCTTAGACTCAAATTTTAGGCAAACCCAAAACAAAATACAGACTATTTTTGTTCCACTAATAGTCATTTTCCAATAATATTGCTTTGTGAGCATCATCACATTGCCCCATTTTAACTGATAGCAACCAACTTATTTAATAAAATGTAGGGAGTTGACAGTTTATAATAGTTAAGACAAACAAATTTTATCTAGCCTCTAAAACAAATTAAATTTCAAATATGTATTAAGAAAAAAAAAATGTCAAACTTTTGTACATAATCCTGGGAAAAAAATGGTCACCGTCAACCTAAATTACAATAAATGGCCAGGAAATGAGCAAGAAAAAAAACAAAATATAAGTATTATACATAGTAATATATTTTTTGCCCTGTGTCAGTAACAAAAACAGTACCTAAGGTTTTATAAGCTAGTGTTTAAAAATAATCAATTTCCTCCAAATTTTATATTAAACTTTCCATGCAGAAGTAACAAAAATTTTTATTTCATACATTTAAATAAAAATAGTAGTAAGACTTACGTAAATATATCAGGAGAATAAAAACAGCTTAGTCCTTCCGTTTTCTTTCCACCTCTACTAAAAAATTTTCCATCCAATCCCATCAATTGTTTTAATAAAGGACTTAACTCTCTGACAAAAAACTTTAATTCAACTTCTTGGAAACAAAATATATCAGCTTTATATGCTACATTAAAAAAATAATCCATGATTAAATAAAAATGTATACAACATATCACAACCCAGGCATTACTGACCATTTAATTCTTTAAAAAGAAGCGGATTCCGATAGCTTGAAGATAATATATCTGCAGAACAGTATGGATACATAATTTGTTTAGCTTCTTTTGTCTTTGTATAATCATTAGCTAGTATATTGTATGTACATACTCTAATGCTAAATATAAATAAGAGCTTTAGCATATTATAAAATAAGGTTATAGAAATAATTAATTAGGTAATCCATATGTAATTAATAAGGGTAGATAAATAAGTGAAACTATTTAAAATTAATTAAAAGAAAATAATTTTAAATTTTAAACAAGCATCTTCTCTTAAATGTGGGCTTGAGGCTGTATAAATCACATTTTCCATGGAATTTTAAATTGTCTAGAAATTGTTTAAAATCAATTGTAAATACTAGGTAGAACTAATATTTTGTGTAGTGTAATTTTGCTTTTGAAATAGATGAAGACAGTAGAAACAATTTTTAAGATTAAAAAAACTGTGCTTCAGAATTTAATTGTTAATATTAATTAAAAGTATTTAGTCAACTATACTATATCAATGTATATTACCTATTAAGTGGCTTTTCTTTAGTTCTTTTTTCGAATGGATAGATTTCAATAATATTATCTAAGACTTGTGTTGAACAAATTTCTGCTGTTGGTCCAAAATCGCCTTTTTCATTACAAGGATTACAAACTAATTTTAAACAACAGTTAATATCATTTTCAGTAGGTATGTACATCATTTGGTTGCCAACTTCAATAATATTTTTTGAATTAACTCTAAACCATGAGAATTTACTACGCAAAATAGATACATTATATCCTTTATCAAATCCAATTGGATATAGCATAAATCCTTTATAAGGAGGAATACTTAAATTTAATTCCTTAATCATTGGGGCGTTAACTAAAACTTTGTAAACGTCATCCATGATTTGAATAGTAATGTTTGATCTGTCTTTTTCAAATACTTTATTGCACGTTGTACTATCTGGTACTGTGACTTTGTCAACTTGTATTGATATATCATCAATTTTTACATTATTTACTTTTTTTTTACCCTGAGCTTGGGTTATTTTTTTACTTATTCTGTCTATTAATGTTTTTATACTGTCTGTTGGACATCGACACAAATGTATAAATTTCTTCTTGTTTAATGGGGCCAACATGGACATAACATATTTGCTCCTAGATTCACCAGGAAGTACGACCGAATTGACAAATACACATTTTTCCCATAATGTTATTTTTAATGAAGCCATTTCTCTTTTATAGAAACTTAAATGTTTGTACAACTTGTTGTTAAAGAATTGCATGGAGTCTGTAAAAAAAAAATAAAAATCAAAGATTATTGGCTGAATACTAATATATTGTGGAAAGAGAACTCGAAGCAAGCAGTTTTTGATCAATAACAACTTAATAATAGTTTACAAGTAACTTGAGGCAATGTCTGGCTGTTACTCTACAGGCTCAACCGACTGGTCAATTTGAATTTTGAGTGTAGACTGATAAAGAATTACTAGCTGCTACTAAATATTAATTTTTTTCACAATCCAGGAAAGGCCAACATTAGTTGAACCAAAAGAGTCAACAACAATCGTTTTAAATAATAATATCTTTCGAATCACAATAATATGTATATTTGTTACGTACAGCGTTTCAGGAACAGTTAATTTCAACAACTTTGAGGTATCACTTAAGCCAGAAATCTAATTTCAGCTGGACCCTAAGTACCTAGTTATTTTGATCGCATGAAAAAAAATCAAACATATCTAAATAAAAAACAAAGTTACAGAAATTTTACTTTTTAAGTAAATTTTTGAAAAAATAATACCGAAGTACCGAACATTGAATATTTTCTGTTCTGTGAATTGTGATCATACTTAATAGCTTATTGCCATGTTATCAATAGTACTATATATTATCCATAGATAACAAATAAAATATTTAAAATGTTATATTTATAAAATTATTTAAAATTAATCACGGACATAAATTTATACTACAACCCATAAAAATAATTATATCTATTTTATATTGTCGCATATTGATGATTCTGGGAACTTTTGGAACTATATTAAGTTTTTTTATAACTAGAAATAACAACATTATTCAGTTCTCCTCTAAACCATATAATACTATATAATCGACACTCCCCCTACCACTTAACATTTTTTCTTCACTTTTAATAGTATGTCATACCACAGAATAGCCTAAATTTAATCTATTCTGTGGTATAACATATACTATGTCTAGTAGGTACTAGGTAGTATACCTATTTATGCCTGTTATAAAAAAATATGGGCAGAAAATAATAATAATATGTCAAAAATGGTCGAGAATTGGGAAATGTGCGACAGAAAAAATGTAAATGTTCGCAGTGAAAGCGGTCGGGTCGACTTTTAGAACGGTCATAAAAAAAACCTATTTGAACAAAAAAATATTGTGCGTGGGATAAACACGAAAATTACTGTTTTATGGGAGGGGGGACGTGACCCTCTTTTGTAACCATATTTTTCGTGAATTCACGACAGGTGGCCCGAAAAACAATTATAATAATTATTATTATTATTGTTACACGTCGTTAAAATAGCGAAATTAGCGATCTAAAACAATTCAAAATACGGTGGGACCTGAGCTAATTGCATTCTGTATTTTTATTTTTTATTATTGTGTTTATGGCAAATTTTGTAGCGTGATAACGCGTCTGATAATTTAAAACATTTGTGATTCGCTTGATAGCAAAGCGTTCGAATAACAATCCCATCAAAGTTCGTGTCTCTCGAAATTTGTGCTCAAATGAGCGTTTCAGTGATGTTCCAAATGTAATTGTTTCTTTTTTTTGTGTTGGTACCTTCCATTCATTGCTAAATACTGTGAGCTAATGTCTGTCCCCGAGTCACGCTCACCGGCGGTCCGACGTTACCGAAGATGGCCAACCTATCGGATGAATTGTGACAATGTCAGAACTAGGTAATATACAAGAAAATGTTCAGTAAAAAAGCTCTCACAGATGTCAAAAAATCGGCACACAAGATATTGGATCCGAAAAAAGATACTGCCACTAGATTCAAGCATTTAAAATTTTTATTGGGTACGTCAGTGTTAAAGGACCGTTTTGCAGTTGTATATCTCATGAATTCTACTTTGTTTTACTTAAATTTTAGACAACAGCGACGAAAATGAATCAAAACATCTATTTGAATGTAACTACAGTAGTATTTATCAAATTTTTTATGAAAGTTTTATCATTGTCGAGACAAACTTAAAACAAAGAGGTATTTGGTATAATTATAATCAAACAATAATACTCTGTTAAATATTTTTTTATAAGAACCCTGACTCGATGAAAATCGTGTATTACGTTGGTATTGCATTTATTCATGTATGATAAATAATTTGTTTGCGTTATTAATAAACTCATTTTAGCATCTGTCATGTTTATGATGTCTATGATTAAAACAATTTTGTTGTATGTCTTGTTTTTGTGATGTATAATATGTTTTATGTCATGTAATAAAGTAGACAAAAGAAAAATTTATAGTTTAAGTATAAAATCTCTAAAATGCATGATTATGTTGTTATGTTATAAATTCGCCCTCATATTAATTTTTGTAATTTCTGTTTGAAGCCATTAAACAAACAATTATTTCAAAAGACTTGTACCTTGGTTTAAAGAAAGTAACTAAATAACTAATAGCTAAAAGATAAAAACAATTTTGTAAATATTTTTTTTCAATTTTGACGTACTATTTTGCACTATCTCTTAAATAGGAAATTAGTTAATGTAAAATGTATTTTAGAATTAGGAACTTTGGCTTGGTTCAGTGTAATCGGCTTATACTTTTAAAACTAAACCAGATTGAGGTAATGTTTTGTATAGCTAATAATTTTATAAACTATGGAGGTTCTTAGCTAAAATATTTTAAATATTTTAATATTTATTCATTAGTAAATTCAAACTGTAATAATCTAGAGTGCAATAATTTTTATAATTTATAAGTATTAGATTTATCATTGCTTAATTAGGTACCTACTTAAATATCATGAGATGAACTGTGTGTAGTCGTGTTGTATTTTCGTTGACTGCTTAAGTATAATACAATAATTGATTTGAATATTATTTTGCAATAGTAATATTATCTAGGTATATAATATATTTTAACCACCAATGTTATTAATTGTATTTATTATTTAAATTTTTAGCAACAAAAATTTATAGAGATGAACTTGATACAATACTAATAATTTTAGAAAAATTACTAACATTATGTCCTGAAATTGTTGCACAAAGATGGCAATGTCACAGTTTATGTATGGTAATTTCCAAACTGTTACACCCAGAAAATTCATGGCAGTTACGACGAGAAGGAATTAAGTAATTATTTTTAAATTAAATAGTTTGTTTATATGATAATATTTATTTAAATTGTGTTTTATAAAAATTATGACAAACAATTAGATTCTTTATTTTGTGGTATCAAATTCTTGGCTACAACGCACCAGATTCAGTTCATGCGATGTTTGCAACAATCATCCAAGGTTTTTCTAGTCCAATATTGGAACATTCTGGTTTAACAGTTTTCTGGAATATTTATTCAAAACCAGTTATTACAAATAATAGTTTGTCAAGTAAGACATATAATATTGGGATAACATTGGTTGTGTGAAAAAAACTTTTATTAATGTTACAGGTCCTGTAAGTGCTGTTGAGGCTACCTTTTTATATCCACCACAATTAAATGAAAAACAACCTGATGACATGGTCAAATTTTATCTAGAATCCCTTTTAGAGTTAATGGTGAACCAGGTAATAATTTGTCTTAAATACATTATTGTTTAAAAACTTATTATTGCTATATTTATTAAATTAAAAACGTAATTGTTTACAGTAAATTTGTATTGTTTATTTTAATCTTTTTAAATACAATATGCTTTTTAATACCAGATAAACATTAAAAAACTGACATTATTAAATTAAATTGACTTTAATATTAAATATTAAAGTCAATTTAATTTATTTTGCATAATTTGTAAATTTTCTTGGATAGTATTAAACTAATAAAACAAAAGTTAAAATAACCATATGCTCAACTATTATATAATATTTTAATACAGTTGTATCCTTTAAGAAATATCACTAGACACTTTTAATTTTTTATATATTAAAAAAAAAATTTTTAAAAAATTATCAACTTCAAATTGCAGGTTCCTCGAATTATGTGGAAAAATTTAAAAAATTGCCAACGTCGATGTTTTAATTATTTATTTGAGATGTTCAAACAATATTATTTACCTTTTATTTTTCCAAATTATTCAATGACTACTAATATATATGAACCAACTACAGGTCAGTTTATTATTTTTAGTAAAATAAAAGGTATAATACACAATTAACTACATTATTAATAATATATATTTTACTAAGTAAAATAACTATAAATTATTTGTTGTTTTAGAACTTCCAGAATGTTCAAATCAAAATAGGAATGAAAATTTCAGTAACTGTAGAGTTTGTGTGATCATATGGCTTGCTGGTTATGTTCAAAATTATAAACAAAAACATTATTCAAATATTCCTGTTATATCAAAGTTTGTGGGGTATGTCATAATATTTATCAAGGAAATTAAAACTTAATAATTTCAATATTTTCAACGCATATTTTATTTAATAAATCTAAAGTAGTTAACTAACAATTTTCAAAATGGGATAATATTATAATTACTTACCTAATTCAAAAACATATCTTGAAAATGTCATAGAACTAAAAAGTTAGAAAATTAAAAGTAGATGGTACTTAATTAAAGCATTTTTTTTTAGTTATGGTCCATAAACCAAAAACTTTTCAAATATTTTATGGCAAATGGTTTCAAGTTTCCACATTTGTTATAACTTTTTTAGGTAACAGGAAGCTCCAATCTTTAGGTTGAATACCACATAAAAGTTTGAATTTTGGCTTTAAAATGTATTTTATTTTAAACTTTTTATAATATTTTGATAATTAAAATAAAATAATAATTTTGTTAATTGATTTTTTTAATTAATGTTTGTTTTAGGGATAAAGCTCAGTTAGTAAGTTTTGAAATTGTAAGAGATACTTTATATAAATCTAGAGAAAATGTGAATTTAATTCATGAAATATTTCGTCAAGCCTTTTTGTTGAATTTTAGTTGGGCCAAGGCCATACGAAGAACTATAGCTGTTTATAAAGATTGGATTCAATTAAGTGTATGTGGATTTAAAATAATAAAGAACATATCATAATAATTAAGTTATTTAAAAATATTGGCTATTATAGGTGTCTCAACCACCTTTTATGTTGGAACCAGAATCAACTAATTCTCATGGGTCTAGTTTGGATGTATGTAACTTATTTTATTTTTAAAAATATGATTTTTTATTTTTTGAAATTTTTACAGCATGATGCAGTAGATAATGTTCAAACTAGATATGAATCTTGTTGTGCTGATATAAGAGCGGGGTTCCAGGTAATATTATTTTTGCTACTAATAGAATATATAATATTATATTTATTGTTTTAAATCATTTATTCAGAACGTTATTCAACTGTTTATGACCAACGCATTACATGTGTTTGTATCTCAAAGTGGTACAGAATATCCGATGCTTTTGGAAGAACAGGTTGATACATGCAAAAGAGTTTTGAATGTCTATCGATATATGGTGATGCATACGTATATGTCTGTACCAACTTGGTATGATATTGACCTTATTTTTTATGTATTTTTCTCTTACAGTTTGAATTTCTTTGTGCTTTATTAATTAGAAAGTGTGCTTTTATGTTGTAAAAATCAGAAACTTGGTATATTTTTAAAATGTGCATTTATACAAAAAAAAAATATATATATATACTTTAATTTGTTTAGGGAACAACTCCTAAATGTCCTGTTAAGAATAACAACACTTGTTTTGAATAAGAAACCACCAAGACGAAAAGAAGACACGTTGTCTGGAAAATTAGCACCTGCTATATTTCAGGTGTTAAAATAATTTTTACTATTTTAAAAATACAATAAGTGTGTATTGATTGTATTAATTTATTAATCAATAAATGAATTTAATTAATTAATGAGTTCTGTGATTTCTTGAAATAGATAACTAATTACAAAATATTTTTACTTATTTTAGACTTTAATTGTTACTTGGATAAAAGCTAATTTGAATGTTAAAATTTCTGAAAAATTATGGGACCAGTTTTTAACCACCCTTTGTTCACTTACTCAGTGGGCAGAACTTGTGACTGAGTGGTCTGTAAGTATTAACATTATAAGGGATGTACTGAAGTAATTTAAGTTTAACACAATTTTATTGTGTTTTAGGTAGATTTCTATTGAAAAAAATTTTTGAATTCTAAATTCTAAAGTGTAATTCATGGTTTGAATTGTTTTCAAACTTTTATAAATGATATATTAATCACTTTCCTTGCAATACCCAGAAATCTAAACCATTTGCAAAAATTGTATTAAGCAACAATTTGTCATGGTTTTCAGATTTAAAATCAATCTATACCCACCCAAAAGAGTAATATAAAACAGTTAACTACTTTTTTTTTTTAGAAAACACTAGAAACACTTACTCGAGTTTTAGCAAGACACGTTTATGGACTAGACTTATCTGATTTGCCATTAGATCGAATTTCAAATAAGAAATCAAAAAGGAAACGTGGCAGTACTGTTATATGCAACCTGTCACATACACGAAGAAATTGTCTACAAGATTCTATGATAGGTAAAATGTAATAGTTATAAAACTGAAAAATAAACACATAAAAAAATATTATTAAGGTCTTATATTTTTATGGTCTGTACATTATCAACATAAAAAAGTGGATTTATTAATGTTAGTATTAAAAATTACAAAGTCAGTTACAAATTCCGAATTTCTTCAAAATCTTTTGACTACGTTTTAGGAGATGGGGTGAACTCAGAAAACTAAAATTTTAAAATATAATCATACTTTGTTATAATAATTTACTTTGTTAAAATGTATTTAAATGTCCAGACCATTAAAAATATATCATTTACTTCCTAGATTTTTTTTTTTATTATTAAGTTTTTATTTTATTTCAAAGTGATACTTGTAAAAATTGATACTTATGTCAACATTATTTTTATGAAGATTCTCAATCACACAATATTATTCAAAAACAAAAACAAGTGAAACGGTCCAACAGTGATACAGATATTTCTTACTGTTTCACAACTCAAAAGTATATTGATACTGATGCCGTCTTTAATATTACCGGTTTGTAAATAAAAACTAAAACAATTTATACACGATAAATCTATAATTTAATTTATTTAGAAACACCAACAACAGATGATTTTAAATTTATTTGGAAAGAAGATAAATCCTCACAAAACTTATTTTGTGTACGAAAATGTCATTCTCTTGACAACTTAACACAATGTTTAAGTGAGTTTTTTCATGTTTTATAATATAATTTAAAATAATGATTTTATTAATTGTTATCAGTCATACAAATGCAAGAAACGCGTTCTAGATCATCATCGCCAAACCCATCGACTGGAATTGAAAGCAGCTTGTTTAAAGAAACACATGTACAGTTAGAACTAATGTCGCCTCAAAATTCTTCTTTGGGTATAGTTGTAATTGAACCACTAATTTAGAAAAAAAAATTATTTAAGTGTAACTTATTATTTAAAATTAAGTATTAAGGTCTAATAGCCAGAAAATGTTAAATAATATTTAAATCAAAGTAAAAAAATTGTATTGGTACTTTATAAAATATTTAGTTCTTTAATTTTATCTTAAAATTATCAATAGTATTCATAGAATATTATTTGTGACTTTTTAAAATGAAAGTCATTTACTGACTTCCTTAACAAAAATATAATTATTATTTTACAGAAAAAATAACAAACAAAAAATCCATTATGACTGGTGGAGAGATTGTAGGATGGACACCAGATGTTGCTATAATTCTTTGGTACAAAATGCTTAGTGCTTTGGGAGATATAAATTCTTTAGAAAATCCTGTATTGCATGAACAAATATTTCAGTACTTACTGGATCTCAATACTACAATGACCAAGGTAAGATGTTACTATTAAATTTTAACTGAAATTATATTAAAAAACTAAACATTTAAATAATTTTTCAGATTTATCAAAATGAAGGTTTGGTCGAAGAAAAAATTGAACCATCTTTTAACTTAGAACCATTAATATCAATTATTTCTCCTTGGTGTTTTCAAGTATGATTTAGTCGTTGAACACAATGATTAATTTTATTAACACATAGTTGCAACTAGATTTTTGACGTGATACTTATCATACATTGTTGAAGCTTCCTTTCTATTGCTAAATATGTATAAATACTTTAATACTTGAATTTCATTTTTAAAACATGAAGTATTATAGTATACTTTTAAAATAATTATCTCTAGATCAAAATTATTAAAAATATAAAGATTGAGATAGATACAATATAACTACATTCAATTACATTTTACGCAATAAGTTGGATTGCTGTGATTATTTTGAATAGTTTTGAACTGGGAAGTCTCCAAAATCTTGATCGATTGTACTTAATATATTGCGCTCTCATTTTCTATTTTTTGTACTATATTATTTACTTATATAGAAAAAAATCATGTGTGAAATAACCAGTGTTTGATAGCTATATTATTTCTGGAACAAGGGCAGCCAAATGTTGTTTAAGTGCGGGCCTAAATTTGCTATAGTTTTTTTTTTTCATATCTGTAAGAAACTAAAATGTTCAAATAAAAAAAGCTGGGATTACTCTAGGTTGCGTGGGAGTAGTTTGATAGGGTAGCGACTATGCTTTAGGTGAGTCACTAGTTTAGAAGTAGAGGTTCAAATGCATTATTTAACATCCAATAGCAACGATAAATCATTGCCTTCAAAAATACGTTTCTGAACAAGCTCAGTTGTCTAGTATACGTCCTGGTAAAAACAAATTTAACAATAAAAATGGTCCAAAATTCCAAAAAGCGTATGTATATAGAATATTAATTCAAAAAGTTTTTCAACACTTTTTTTTTTTAATGCGTTTGGAATCTATTGGACAGTTATTTTTGAAATTTTTCATCAAATAGAAAATTTTGTTTTACATAACATAATTTAACTTTAATTCTTAAATAATAAATTTGTGGGAGTTACAAATTTTTTTCTAAAAATAAGTCATAACTATGACCAATTTTCGATCATTTTCCAACTTTAAATGACTAAAAAAAAAAATTTTGAGTATAGATTTTTGAAATTTTATAGCAGAATATGTGTATACTTGTTAATCTTGTGTCAAAGTTTCAAAACTTTTTGTCAAAAATTAAATCTTTTATCCAACAAAAAAAAAAAATTTTAAAGTTCTTCACTTAGCTCAGAAAACTAAATTGATTATGTCAAAAAACTGCATGTTAGCTGTAATTTTTAACGTTTTTGGTCAAATTTGACCTACTCTTTTGTTTATAACTTTTTCAATATTAAACTTTCGAATTTAAGACTTTTAAGTAGAATTATAGTCCAAAGACCTTTCATTATAGGTATTAAATGTAAAAATCTGAGCATTCCTTATACCCTTAAAAGTGTTCACAGGAAAAAAAAAATCATTGTAAAAACAATACTTTCTTTGTTTACGCTCAAAATCTAAAAATTTGTAAGACAATATTGAGCTTACTTTAGGATCTGATACCATCCATAGTTATGCTACTACTATTAGGATTTAGTACACGTAATATGTTATTTTCAGGCTTTAAATTTATCAAAATCTTATAGAAACGGCAAACTCCATGCATATAAATTGTTATGCCAAATGACTATGGATAATTTTAATGTACCATTGAGACAAAAATATGTTGTACAATTTTTCAAAATTTTACATCATGGATTGACTTCTAGTGATGAAGTATATTTTATTTATATAGTTATGTGTTTCTTGGTTATAAAATAATTAAATACATTTTTTGTCTTGTAGGAAGTTGTTAATACAATATTAAATAATACAGGTTCAAAATTTTTTTCACAACAGTTACCTGGATTCACACTTTTGACTTTAGATTTTATTGAAGCATGTAATGCAGTTCTAAGTAGAACTAATGTTGTTATGGTAATACCTAATAATTCATTGTATTACTTTATTAAATTAGTATTAGTTGTAGTTAATAATTTAATTACTTTGGATCTAACTTTATTTACTAGATGGAAGAATAACATTTTTTTTATGATTTTAGATTCCACGTGCTAAAGCTATTTCAGTTCTTGGTTCTCTATTAAGTTTTCCGACACATCTTACCAAGTTACCATTTTTTGACCCCAACTGTAGACAACTAGCCATAACATTCTTTCCTCAAATCAAAGTAAGTAGAAATAATATGTTAAACACCACTTATATGGTTTTATAACTTTTAAGCTGATCATCATTGATTAGTTGATCAATAACTCTCAACAGCTAATTAATAATAATAATAATAATAATAATGAACTTTATTGCAACAAACATAAATAATACAAGAAAATATACTTAAATACCATGAGTAACATATTGCGGCACCCCCTAAAAGCAAAGCTTGTGCTGGGGAGCGAGTTCTATCATCTAAAGAATGTACATAAATTTAAATAATATAATAATAATAAAAATAATATAAATAAATCCATTGTTCACATTAATACACTATTATAACAATTTAATAAAGAATAAAACAATTGTAGAATATCATATTAACTTTGACAAATCAATATGCCTAAGATAAGTTTTGAAAGTTTTTAAATTATCAAACCGATTCATATTAATATTTAACAAGTGACATAAATGAAGACCCGTATATAATACACTTTTTTGCCTAAAACCAACAGTGGGCCTAGGACTGTTCCCTGCGGAACTCCACAAGTTATGCCTCTAGTTTTACTATAACAATCATTTATTTGAACTATTTGAGTTCTATCACTTAAGAAAGATTTTAATAGATTATTAGCAACTCCACGAATACCTGAATATTTATATAATATATATTATTTATATAATATAATATTATATATCTAAATGACTTATATTTATTTTGCTTTTATTCGAATTATTAGATAATGTATTTTGATTATTATGATTATTAAAAATTGGAAATACTATAGCTGTTGCATAATGATCCGTTATATCACATCTTAATATATATGGAGTTATTTTAGTCATATCAATGTTATTAACAAATATATGATCAATACAAGTTTGAGAATAGTTCGTTACTCTAGTAAAATTATTTATACATGGAAAGAATCCATTAAAAGCCATAATATTTAGATAATCATTAATTATTTTTGTGTTTTTCATAATATCAATATTAATATCTCCACAGATAATATTACATACATTTTTTTTACACAATCTAGATAAGAATAATTCTAAGTTATTGATAAAAATATCAATATCGTCGTTAGGAGATCTATAAATACAAAATAGATGGAATAAATCATTATTTATTTTGAGAGTAATATGTAATGAATTGCAATTTTTTAGTACTTGTTTTTTAACTGTTATTATGTTTAAAGATTCTCTTACCAATACAGTTACGCCATCACATTTATTTATTGTTCCTAAGGAGTTAATAGTTGTATAGCTATTTAATTTAAATTCAAAATCATTCAGAAGCCAAGTTTCACATAAAACAATAACATTAAAATGATTATATACTGAGGGGTTGTCCATAAAGGATGTCACGCTTTTTCCGGCAATTTTTGACCCCCCCCCCTTGTCACAAATGGTTAGGTTAGAATGGTCCAAATGTTACCAAATGGTCACGTTTTGCGAACCCCCCCCCCCCCCTAAGGCGTGACGTCCTTTGTGGACAACCCCTGAGCCTAATAAGGCTACTAAATCATTAAAATGTGCCTTAATACTACTTATATTAACTTGGAAAACGGAGAAATTATCATTAGACAAAGGTATATCTACTAAAGAATCAACATAAATAGAACTTAAAATATTATCTGAACTTAGCATATTATCAATATTCATTTGAGAAATTAAAATTTACATTAAGATATTTTGACATTATAAATATACTAACTAATTACAGCTTTTCGACGTCTTCAGGTGACCTGATTTTTATAATATTTGAATTTTCATTTTTTCTAACCAGAATTTCAGAATTGGATAGCCAGATAAATTTATATTGTTTACTTTTAGCCGCTAATCTGGTTTGAGAAAATAGCATTCTTTTGAATTGCCGCTCATTGATGAACACTTTGTCCTTTGCCCAATTATTATTTAACATATTCGCAGTTACCTTCAGCGACTTAACATTACGGATCAACTTTTTGCGCATTTCAAGTGTAGTTGATCTAGCCACTATTATATTTTGTTTTGATACAGTAGAGTTAATTCTATAGGCTTCGATTACATTTAGTTCCGTATTTGTTTTTTTACCAATTTCATCAATAATGGAAATACAATCTTCGTTTTGAGTTTTAGGTATGCCTGTTAATTCTACTGTTATACCAAGGTTGTGTTGCTCAATTGCATCGATTTTGTGTTTTAATATAGAAACTTCTTCGGATAAACGTCTATTTTCATTGACAATTTTTTCATTTTCTAATTTTATAGTTTTCAATTCTACAATAACACTATCAATTTTTTTATTAAAACTGTCAAACTGGGAGCTCAAAAACGAGACTGATTGCATAAGTTCTTCGACATTTTTTTCCACAGACTTAGTATGTTGCGACACTGGTTCATTTGATTTTGGTTTTAGTGATTTTTGTTTAGATTTTGAGCAGTTTGAACAAGTAAATTTTGTTTTAGTATTTTTAGTCATTCTACTAAAATTCGTTTCTGTATAACCCACACAATAGTAATGTGCTACATTATTACAGATCGAACATTCCATAGAGTCACTTTTCGTTACACATCACATAACACATCACTGCATTTCACACACTCTAAGGACATTATAGATAAACGTAATAATTTATATCGGCACAATAATAGTTAGATAAAGTAACGACCAATATACAAAACAAAATAAGATAATATACTAGCGTACGAATAGAAACGGAGACTTCTGCAATATATCGATATATATAATATTATTATATTCACTAAGATATTACCGGTACTGATAAAACGCGATTTGAACACGAAGCAAGAACACACGTCTAACCTCTGCCGTAGTCGGTGTAAAACTGAATACTTAATTAGATGTAATATAATAAATAATATATGTAAACTTTTTTACTAAAATTTTAATTATGTTTTTTTAGGATACAATAATAAAAATCATACTAAAAGTAGCTAAGACAGAACCATCTACCTTAGCAAGGTGTATTGCTTTATCGAATCTAGGATTATTTTTATGCCAAGAATTAACTAACTCTAGTAATCATTCTTGCATTAAAGAATCCTTCTTTACATTATTGCATGCATTAAAAGTAAGTGTTAAAAATTTTATAGTTTGTTAAAAGTCTCATAAATCAATATTTGGATGCTTAGTTTAAGAATGAGATAATTTCTCAAGTGGCTTGTGAAAATCTTATACTTTTATGTGACCATGCTGCAAATTTGTTAAAAAATTATCCAGATATCCCATTTAAAGTGATTGAGGTAAATTATAATTTTTTAATTAATGTCTTCTAAAATATAACTTGTTACCTAATTAATTTTATGTGAAAACATGTATATAAATACAAACATGTTTATTAGATGCTATATTAGTAATTTGATTTCTAGGTATTGGCAGACACATTATCTCATATTTTGCCAATAGATGATAGAAACAAACGTCTATTAACATCATTAGTATTTTGTATGGCAGAATGGACAATGCGTATTCCTGTGTTTAGTTTACTAGAGCTGCGATCCAAACAGAGTTTATCCATGACTGTATTTATGGTGCATACATATATATTTTACTGTTTATATTATTTTTACATTTGTATGCAATTAGCACAACAATGAGATATGTACAGAACTTGTATAACATTATCATGTTTTTTGTCTATCATTTGTTTAAAACTTTTAAATTTATGAGAACTAACTATACTAGTTAACACCCAATTATAATTAGGTAAAAAATATCTTGTTTTATGGGTTATTATTACTGTGTCATGTTACAAAAAAAAAATAAGTAAATTCATTATTTTATAATTCATAATAAATTTGTAAATTACATAATAGATGATAAATTTCAATGTCTTATTTATCTTTACATGTTTTGTTTAGGTTATAGATGCTCTAAGCAAATCTTGTAGTGAAAATAGCATCGAACATTTAAAAAAATTAACAACTACAAATTTAGAATATTCTAATGAATTTACATACGACATAGCATTAGACAATCTAAAAACTGTAGAACTTAAAAACAATCATTTGTTTGGTGAACATATGATACCAACTCATTTAAATAGCACCAGACATTCAGTACAGATTGCCTCTAAAATGGTTTGTTATTGATTAGCATTTTTAATTAGTTATAAAAATAACAATGAACACATTTTTTAATTTTTCATAATTTAACAGATTCTAAACCATTTGTTAAATAATCTGGGTCAATTCCCCATGCAAATCGGTCCAGCAAGATTGTGCTCTATGGTATCTGAACATGATGACACTTTGAATTCTAATAGTGATCAACTTACTGCTAGTATTTTTTCCGAACCTAATCTTCAGGTACTTTTATTTCAAATGTATATACTAAACACTTAAACTATTTTAATTTTATTTATTGTTTAGTTATTTGTATCAGTTACAAATATGTTGATTATATCCATAATTGAATTGCCTGCATTACTTTTACCTGGAGGTAGTATTACAACGGGCTTAAAAACTGGTTTAAGTCAAGTACGAATTTTACAACGAGACTTAGTGGGAAAATCCTGTTGGGATATTTCACCCCTGTATTGTAGCCTACGCTGTGAATACCATAAAAGTATAATTTAAAATACAGATTGAAGAACTTCATTATAAAAATTAATTCTTGTCTTTTTTTATAGATGATAATTTGTTTATAAACAACTCTGTCAATAAAAATAATGAATCAACTGATGTATTGTATAAAACAAATAGTCAAATGCATCACACTATGCGCCATCGAGCTAATGACATTTTGCCAACATTTGATAACTCTGCCGAAGATTTTGATAATTTGGATGATGTATTTAATATTGATAATTTTATTATTTTAGCGTCATAAGGTTTTTAATTTTTCTTTGGTATTTATTTAGTTACTCCAATATATTGGTTATACAAGTTCAGAGTGTCTGGAAAACATGGAAATCTTATTAAACAATCCTGCTATCAAATCTCCCATGACATCGCAGTTAGAGCAAGACATATTGAGCACAATTTTAGGTCAACGTTTTATAGACATCAATTATGCGGACATATTAAATGGAGTACGCAACCACCAGTAAGTTAAATTGTTTTTTTTTTTAATGAAATTGTAATTATTATTTCTTATTGTTACTAATATATTTTACAGTAGAATAGAAAGACGTCCTCAGCCCATTTCACATAAATCTCCATTTCAAAATGGACGAGTTCTATTTTCTGAATTTGGTTTTACTACTTGGGATCAGCGAGGACAAATTTACCAGCTTGAACGAAATGAAAAAGTTCTTAGGGAGTTACGTGTTCTCGATGCCCAGGTATTATTATTTACTATGACTCTTCAAGCTTGCTCAGAATCATAATTTTGATGAGTAATCCATCACTTACAAATTCAGTATAAATACTCTACTACACCATAAAAAACCAAAGAAATAAGAGCTGTAATCTACTTCCCCATACAACTTTTTTTTATTTATAAGTTTATAATTGTTTTTCAAGTTTAAAATTTCGTGTTTCTAGATTCTGAGCGTAGTGAGGAATGAATTGTTTTTACAATGATGTTTTTTTTCTCTGTTAACATTTTTTCAAGTAATAAGAGTAGTCCAATCGCAAAATATCATAGCACTAAAAAGTTTGAATAGTGTACAATTTGTAGCCTTATATTTAATATATTTAACAATTAACTATTGCATGCTTCAGTGTTGTAGAGATACTCATAAAATAGCCGTAATTTATGTAGCCAATGGTCAAGAAGACAAACAATCTATTATATCGAATACTGGTGGTAGTCAGGCTTACGAAGATTTTATTTCAACTTTAGCCTGGGAGGTAATAAAAACATTCAACTGTTTTTTATGTAACACATTTTGAAAGTTAAATTATTGTTATCTAGGTGGAGTTAGAAACACACAATGGTTTCATGGGTGGCTTACAACGAAATAAAAACTTAGGTAGTACAACGCCATATTTTTCAACGTCATTTCTTGAAGTTGTGTTTCATGTAGCAACAAGAATGCCTACTTCTTCTAGTCAAGAAGCTTACATTCAAAAAGTGCGTGTACAGGTTTATTAAATTCTTCAATAATACTTTAAAATGACATTATGTCAACAGACAAGACATTTGGGTAATGATGAAGTACATATTGTGTGGTCGGAACATTCCAAAGATTATAGACGAGGTATTATTCCTACAGAATTTTGTGACGTTCTTATCGTTATATACCCATTACTAAACAATTTGTTCAGAATTCAAGTTTCTAAAAAACCAGAAGTGAGAATATTTTTATTGTTAATTATTGTTCAATTAAGTTTATTCTAATTATACTAATTATATTATAATTCATATAATCACTACTTTGTTAAGGTACCTTATGTCGGACCATTATACAATGAAATCATTGTTTCAAAATCTATATTAGCCAGTGTTGTGAGATGTACAGCAATTAATTCATCTTGTTCTAAACGTAGTATGATTCCATTTCATCAACAATAGTATGTTTCTGCTTTGTATTAGATTATATTTCTTTCACCCCTTGTATCACATTTTCTTAAACCTCTTTAACAGTTATGAAGAAAGATGGCGGTCTTTAGAAAATATTACTAAAAATTACAAACATTCTAATACATTTGAGGAGTTTATATCAAATGTATATTTACCCGTGTATACAACATTTACATCTCAACAACTCTTAAGAAATAATTCAGGTAGTTATTTGTTACAATCATTGTAATGTATAAAACATAAACTTAAAACTGTATTAAAACATTTTAGTTTTAGAAAAAAGTAAACCTGACGATTACACATCTGAGGTTCCATCCAATTTAGCATCTGCGCTTTTAGATTCTGTCCGCAGTAAGAATTCTAAAGGTAATTTTCATAAAAACACTAAGTTAACATTATTACAATTTATTTTTATTGAAAGAAAAATTAACATTTATGATATTCTGACATTTACTTGATGATTATTATTGAGTATTGACAAAATAACTTGTTGTTACAACTTGTACATATTGACTCAAAATATCCGAGAACAAAGTGGAATATAAAATCTACTGGAATTTCACCTTAGCCCCTGAAGAAATGAAGAAATTCCATATCAAAATCTCATGTCATAATTGAAACAAAATATAGTACAAATATATTTACACTGTTTTTGAATTGCTCATTATTTTTTCTAGATGAAACAGAAGTTGTAACTCTTTGATTACAATATACAGCAGCTATCATTGTCAACATTTTTTAATAATGCTAAACTTTTTGAACAAAACTAGCAACATAAATATGTTACTAATAAATAATCTCTTTATTTATTTTGTCAAGATTTTCTTTTTTTATATAGTTTTTTTTGCCACTTTTTCAGCAATATTAATTAATTATTATTTTTATATTTTATATTTTAATTATTATATTTCTATAAAATGTTTAACTATCATTATTAGTTAATATTGTCGACCCTCTCCCACATGTACTTAATTAGTTTTTTTTTTTTTTCAAATAACGACTGACACAAAAGGAATAAATTAATGAGCAAAAACCTATTAACACCTTTTATGAACCTAATTTTTAAAATATTGCTCAAAAAATATGATTTTAAATCAATTGGCAACTGAAAATTAAAAACAATTTAAATTGCATATAGTATTTTAAAAATGAATTATTTTAAGCTTAAAAGTTAATTTTTAATTACACACGAAAATCATTAACTATAGTGTTATTATAAATATAGTGTTTATTAGAAGCTAAAACAAATGAAGTGTATGATTTGTTATACTTGAGATGATTTCTATACTATTTTCTACTTGTTATTTTAATGAATGTTATCTATTTATTTTTCATACTAGTTATTAAAACTTGGTGACGTTTGTTTCAAAGTTTCTTATTTATTATGAATGAATTTAACATTATTTTGTTGTTGTCAAAAAACTAATATTATGCGCTCCTGCTTTCAGTTTGCACTCTAGTTTAGAGATAGCTGCTGTAATGTATGTTTTTAACAGTAAAAAACACTTCTGCTATACCTAATAAAAAAAAACTGTATTTTCTTCTTTTATTTAATTGTTACTGAGGAATATTGTATTAATAGTTATAAGTTTTTATTGTTTATTATTTTTAAGTTATCTTTTGCATATTACTGTTCCCTAAAACCCTGTATTAGTATTTTTGATTTTTATCACTTGGAAAAGTCTATTTTATTCAACATATTATTAAACTAATATGTATAGTCAATATTTAAACACTTTTTATACTTAATTGTACTAATAATTGTATTATTATTTTTTATAACTACTCTGTGATTTTTTTCTCTAGTTATTTTATGTATTGTATAAACCACATGCTATTTATACATAAGTATTTATTATTTATTATACCTATTCGTTATTAATATAGTTTCTAAGTTGAGTGCACTAAGTTAAACCCATTTAGGAACTATTGATATTATCTTGCTATTTTTATTAACTGTGTTACAAAGATTTAAATACCAATATATACTTCTTGTAAACATAAATCTAAAAAAAAATGTAATACAAGTAGATGTAATAGTTATAATTTAAAATCTTATTTGAAGGGCTGTTTTGTTCAAATAATTTATTTTTTAAATAAAAATTGAAAAATTATTGTTTGTTTATTATTGAATTTGAATTAAACATACTATATATTTATTTAAATATATCTAATGCAGTATAATTGTTTTTCCTTGATTTATTGAATTCTAGATTTAAATCAAATAATAATTAGGGTAGTGAATTTATGGTTGTATATCAATTACTATTTAAATTTTTTTTTTTTTTATTACTTAATTTATATTTCCACAATCTGTTTCATAAATTTTGAACAATAAGTGAAATTGATGAAATAGATAGCTATGGCGTGAAGGACGGATTAAAGATGCCTTCCAGTGAAGGCACTTTTACTATTTAAATGACTCACTTTTTTACTCAACAATGGTCAAAAAGGGCCTAAAGTAGAGTTTAAGAGTAAACATATTAAAAAAGCAAAGAACAGGTAGTTGATGATCTGCTGTCGCTAATGTGTGGCAGCCAGGAGGTAATTGATGCGATGCAATTCAACAAATTTCATCTTCTCAATAACTACAGCACTGATTTAAAAAAATATCGGACAATGTTCTAATATATAGTTTTCCTTTACCAAACAACAGAACTCAAATCTGTCAAACCGTTTTTGCTGTGTTATGCTAACAAAATTTGTTAACTTTGGACCACTATAAGCCATACTATTAAAATAACAATAGTATCAAGACATGTAAAACTACTTAAGGGGATGGTAATCTTCAATTTTTTTCTCCAACAAACACTCGCAAATTATAGGAACTTTCATTTTTATGGTTATTATGTACACCGTACCTGCCGATTGATCTGTTAGTACAATAAGAATTCAAAAAAAGTATTTTAATACGTAAGGGCGTCTACTTTAGATGGGTTGTCCCACATATTGTATACAAATATGTTAAAAACAATTTAAATTTCATATAAACTGCAATTTACTAACTAAAACCTAAGACCACAAATTTTGTAATATAAATATTTTAAATATGAATAAAACAACTGCAAGTTGTACCTAACCACATTTTACAATTTTGTGAATATTGTTTAATTTTTTATAATCATGGAAGAAATTCGTGAGACCCATAGCCTATTAACAAATAGTTATTTGTCAAATACATGTATCGTGAACCTAAACTAACATGTGCAACAACTTAGCAGGAAAAAATGAATTTAAATACCAATATATTATACTTCTTGTAAACATAAATCTAAAAAAAAAATGTAATACTGAATACATGTTATATAAAAAAAAATAATATAACTATAGTTATAATTTAAAATCGTATTTGAATGGCTGTTTTGTTAATATACATAATTTATTTTTATATATAATTGATATACCACAGAATAAATGAAATTGTGTGAATATTGTTTAATTTTTATAATCATAAATTGTTTTAAATAAACAAGAAATTCGTTAGACCCATAGACCTATTAACAAATAGTTATTTGTCAAATTCATGTTAATTCGTGGACTCAACCTGTGCAGGATCCGACCTTAGCAGGAAAAAAATGTTCCGGGATCTTTGACTCGTATCAGTGACATGGGCCAAGTGTTTGTACCAGTACAATGCTAATACCGATTAGGCCTAACGAATGTCATCAATCGTTTGTTATTGCTAGATCATTAGTCATCTATTCTATGGTTGATGTACCTACCAAAAATTTACACTGATTTTCGAGTTCCTTTAAAGTGTCCTTACTGGTTCTGTGGTTGAACCACGGCTACAGCCGTGACCCGAAGAAAGTGTTTCCGAGTGAAGCACGATAATCTTTGGATAGTAAATAAAATCAAATGTGGACAAAATTCAATTACCAATCGTGTGTTATAATAAGACGAAGAAGGATCTAAATATCCTGAAAAACTTGGACTTATAACCGCCGTCAGTTAATTATTTTGTCAACTGACCATAGTCGTGGATTCTGTCTAGTATAGTATAAACGTAAGTTCTTGTTAAGTAATTTTATATTTATCTTCTTGGCAAATGTTTGAAATTAGCGATTGATTTGAATTTCAATTGATTAAAATGTACATTTTTTTACGTTCACTTAGCTCTAATACCTACATAAATAACTGACTCAATATATAGCTTCTAAGACGCATTTGTGATGAAAGACTTTTTTTTTGTCTCTGAACAAACACGAAATATATAGGTAGAGATTTATAACAATTTGTTTTTCATTTGTATTTTCAAATGCATTGTGGGTAACTTCCACATTTAATGTTTTATAAGTCACTAGAAGTAGGTACGTAAAATTGTTTTCTGAATACCCTACTACAACGTAAATAGTTTGTTTCATTTTATATAAATTTGTTGTGCTCTGACACCTTAAAGTTTATTTTTATTTAAATTTTTAGTGATTTATCTACTGTTTACCCAAAGTCTGGTCATTATTTGTTACGAACAGTTATTGTTTTCAATTAAAGCCTCTATCAAGTAAATTTTTTTTTTATTGTAGTTTTAAACCCTTAATTACCCTTCTTCCTCAGGTACATCCTTGCAACCAATTTTTGACATAAATAGTAAATACTTAAAAAATCTTGATCTGGTTTTGTTCTTTTATGTTCAAACTTCATCAGAAGAGTAACCAGTAGTTTTGCAACTTCTATGGTTTTATCTCCTGGTCAATGACTTATATTAAAACGATTTTTGGGAGTGTTTCAAAAATAAAGTTTTTAAATCTGTAAAATTCATCTGGAATTCTTGAAAATGTATACTTTTTACTAATTTTTTTGATAAAAAAATATAATTACTTTCTACATATTTCAGAAATTCAATATTTTAAACCATAAAATAGTGTTGGTTTAGAATTAGGTTAGGATGACTTAAAATTATTAGCTTTTTTTTCTTGAATGTTTTTGTTATATTTTAGATTTATAAAAGTAATATGGATGAAAACCAAATGGATGAATTTTGCGTAACAATCAGTTTTGATGATGGCAATAAAATCAAATTGAATAAATCGTTTCTGATGAACCATAGTTTATATTTTAACGCAATGTTTAGTGGGAACTTTGTGGAGTCCAAATCAAAACAAGTACAATTAAAGGTAGGTATGATAAAATACAGTAGGGATTTTTTGTTTGCAACAACAATTAATATAAATTATTATACTTAGCTTTTTTTTTTTTTTTTTCAATTGTTTATTATTTATTTACAATCTATACAATAATGTACAATAATTAAATCGTTTGAGCATACAGTTATAAAAAGAATGGTGAAGAACGAGAAAGGTGTTTCACAGTAGAAACGCCTGTACATGAGTGGCAATGAGAATTATTATTGAATACATTATTTAGTTTAGTAAATAAATTAGACATTTAGGAGATCTCTGGGCCAGTTCCGTTTAAGGTGTCTGAGTGGATTTTCTGGAAGATTGTTCGAGAATAGTTGAGCGATGAGGCTGTTAGTGTAATGTTCCATTTTATAGTAGAAGCATGAGTAGTATGTGGCAGCTGTTTGACTAATAGTTGAGAGGTTGCTTTGAAAGGATTGTGATTGGAAGATAATATTGCAGTATTGTCGGCATAGGTCCCGATTAAGGTGTTGTCTGTAGTGGGAATGTCTAGATAATATGTATAGAAAGGGTGCTATATACAGATTCCTTGTAGAACGCCGGCAGATATTTTTTGTAAAGTGGAAAATGTCGTTCCTAATTTGACTCTGAAAGATCTGTCGTTGAGGTATGATTAAGAAGAAGATAATATGGTGGTAGAAAAATTTTTTTGAGTTTGAACAATAAGCCATTGTGCCAAACGGTGTTGAATGCCTGTGCTTCATCTAAGAAAAGACCAGAGCAGTACTTTTTTGTTTCCAGTGTATTTAACTGTTAAAATATTTTTATTACATTTTTATGTATAATGACCTAATACCTAATAATACCTAATGTATAATACCTAATACCTAAACTTATTTGTTAATAACCATGAACTATGATAGTATAGACTGGAAACGGTATCATTGTTGGCTGTCAAGTTATTATACAGAGTTTCCGTGGTAGCAAAATTTTTTCTACTGAAGCGCTAAATTCTATTACAATTATGACACTAGATTTGTTTTGATTGTACAATTTTCAATTTCCTCTATTCAAAGGAACTCCATAAAAAACTTGACTGCAACACTACTATTCTCTTGTCTGTTCGTTTCCAATCCATACTATCATGTTCATGATGCCCTTAGTTAGGCTCAGTTAAGGTTAGTATAATTAGGTTATAGAATATATATAATCTCATTTTTAAGCTTTTCTAGATGTGAATGATTGTAGATTACTTAATATATTTCACTTAGGTTTTTTATTGTACCTTTTTCAATTTTGAACTTTCAAAAATTTAAAGTTTCTCAAAGTACAATCAGAGTTTAAAAACCTTTCATTAAAGGTAATGATCTTTTATAAGTGTTTTTAATGTAATTATTATAAATACAATTTAAAAACAATAAAGCCAGAATCATTCTAGATTGAGTGAGTGGGGGGTAGTTTCACTGAGTGGCAATTATGCTTTAAGTGGGTCACTGGTTTAGAAATTGTGGTTTAATCATATTAGTTAATATCTGAAAGCAATGATAAATTATTGTCTTCATAAAATAATTATAAGCAAAATCAGTTGTCTAGTATACGTAAAATTGTATATATTTTACATATTATAATTTTAATATACTGGTAAAATTTTTGAGAATTTTAAAGTTCTTTAATTAGCTAAAAAATGTTCAAAATCATATTTATTAAACCTGTATCTTACATATTTTAATAATATGTAAAAGGTTTAGGCTTTTTATTTTGGAATTATGGCCAAAACACCTAATCAATATGTTAAAAGCTTAGCTTCATGACTGTAACTTTTTTGGAAAATTTGGCAAAACGTTGAGTACAAGGCATTAAGGATATAAATTGGGCTTTCAGAAAATCTATTACTCATTAAGATCAGAGCACCCAAGACTCTGCATATCACAGTCACAAAAAAAAAACAAATTTTTGTAAGACCAATAGCTTCTTTGCTAACTCTCAGAATTTAAAAATGATCACTTGGTTGTTTACTCTCTACAGTCTAGACCAGAGGTTCCCAAACTGTGGGTCGCGACCCAAAAGTGGGTCGCGATTATACTTTTGGTGGGTCGCGCTATTTTTTTAAATAATACAAAAATATAATCAAAAAAAAAAAAAAAAGGTCATTCATTGACATTGTGGGTCGCCATATTTTAAAAAATTTTCAAAATGGGTCGTACAATAAAAAGATTGGGAACCTCTGGTCTAGACGGTTAATTATCATAACACTACTGTAAGGATAATAAAACTATGGTTAATATGAATCACTTAGATCATGTATTTACCCTGCCATAACATAACAAGTTACCATGTAATCAACATAAACAATTTCAATAAATGCAATTCAATGCCAATGTAAACTCTACAGATAGGATATATGAATATTATAATATTATTATAGTGATAATTTTGTAACTTAAAAACATTTTTTTTTTTATAGGACATAAACTACCAAAGTTTTATGCGTGTCATTGACAGTGTGAATCTACATCATATTGTTTTTGACCATAAAGAAGGCAGTGTAGAATTTGACTTACTCGTAATACTAGAAACATCACAACTTCTCCAATTTACTGAAATAATAAAAAAGAGTATTGAACTGATCGAAGATAGATACGTATTTACTACTTATGCGTTACAAATTTATTCACTAGCCTCAAAGCTTGGATTAAAATCATTATTTAATAAAACTCGTAATTATATTTTATATAATTTCAAATTTTATTTACTTCATTGCATGGATTATTTAAAAAAATCAAACGAAGATGATTTACAATTGTTATTAAATGATAATCGTTTAGCTGTTGAAAAAGAAATTGATGTCTTTAATTTGGTGGTTGATTGGTGTAAGGGCACAAACAACTCTGATCTTGAGTATAAAATAGCTATGAATTGTGTGCGGTTCAATATTATGAATACAAATCAGTTACAAGAATGTATATCAAAAACCAATGATTTAAATTTACAAAATTATATAAAAAAGTATCTTAACTATACAAACCAGAACCTAGGGTGTGTAGGGTTATTAATTAGACCAGTGAGAAGCATTCCATACGTTTTATGTGGTGTGATAAATGATAGAGAAGGTGTTTACATTTATCGCTGGAACTGGGATGTTTTAAGATTTACACGATTTTTAAAAGTCCAACCTTTAGCTCCTAATACAACTGGATATAATGTGATTGCTAAAGGTAATTTATTGCCGCAAAAACTGGATCTTACTGTGGCATAATTATTATTTTAGTTGTATTCAAATGTTTTAGGTTGTCACATTTTTGTAGTGGCTGGAGAAGTTTGTTATGGTAAAGGATTTTGGAATGAATCAATTTGGCGTTATAATGTGTTTACTGAAAAGTGGAAAAAAATAGAAGAGTATGATAATACATATTATATATTGTATACTTGTATTGTGCTAAAATGTTTAGTCATTAGTAACATATTCAAATCACTGACAAAAATTCAATTTCAGTATCAAATCATGTAGAAGGCGCCATGGTCTTGGACATTTTTGTGGAGATGAGTTATATTTAATGGGAGGTGTGACTATACATCGATTACCTAATCAAGAAATTGAAAGATTTAAACTGGAGAATGATGATGGTAATTCATGGAATTTTAACTGTTGTATAATTTTGTATAATTTATTTAATTTATTTTTTATTAACCAGAGAAATTTTATAAAGTTGATATAGCTTATAGCTACTTGAATTATGGTTTTAAAAATGATGTCAACAGAAGCACATATTGTTGTGTGGAATTTAAAAGACGGAACAAAACTCATTTAGCATTGATTACTAAATCTATAAATCCCATGTGGCACGAATTATTTGTGGATTTACGTGAACGGCCTTATTATAAATGGAAAATTAACTGTATGCGCTTAAATTCTACAGTTTTATGTGCTATTACATATCTTAACAAAATTTATATTCTTGGTAAGTCACTTTTATATGTTTATATCTATATACTTGTATACTCAGTTCCAATAGATCAATAGAATCAATAAAATGTTTACAGCATACAATCAAAAAAATTATATAGAGTTGATTCTTTACTCTCCATTGGTTCAGTCATGCAAGAAGATAAAACGTTTTAAAACAATGTATCGTTTTGGAGCTACAATGTGTGCTTTCAACGTTAATAAGGCAATGGTGTTTGGAAACACCACTCTTGAAATATATTGTATAGATAGTGACACTTTAACAGAACACACAATTGAAGCGGATTCATTTTACTTAAACTATTCTTTTAGTATTCCAATTTACTAAACTAAGATTAAGTAAATTAAACTATAAACATTTTATTATTTTTTTTATAATAAATGATTAACTAAAATATATCCTGTATTTTGATTTTCCTCTTGTTTATTTTTTTTTTTTTTGTTAATAATCATAATATAATAAATAGTTAATATTATGAGCTTTTACAAACATATTCTATAGTTGATGATTTTTGTAAAGTTGATATGAAGTAACAATTTTTTCTTTCAATTGAACTATACTTTGTTGTTGATCTACAGGTAACACAGACATGTGTTCTTCAGTTAGGGGTTGTCCATAAAGGATGTCACGCTTTTTCCGGCAATTTTTGACCCCCCCCCCCCTTGTCACAAATGGTTTGGTTAAAATGGTCCAAATTTTACCAAATGGTCACGTTTTGCGACCCCCCCCCCCCCCTAAGGCGTGACGTCCTTTGTGGACAGCCCCTTAACTCTTTTTCTTCTTCTTCTTCTTCTTCTTTAAACTCTTTAGTTAGACAATTCATTTATACGAAGCCAGTCTAAATTACCAATAAAATCAATAGCGGTTAATATTAGGGAAATAAATACAAAATTTACTATTACCATAAAAAAATACAAAATCACCTAATAAATATAAAGCAGGAATTTACATTTTATATTACAATGATTTAGTTTGATAAACTATATATTATGCATTGCTCGCGCTTGTCGCGTTTGAAAATAAAAATAATGAACAAGCATAATTTACGTAAGTAAATATTTTATTTTTTATCTAAAAAAAGGAACTTTGAGCGCGTGTTAGATGTATACCTACACATATACTAATAACCCTTGATCTCATTAAAAACGAACCTAAGTTTTATTTAAAATTAAGTCATATAGGCAGTTCAAGTGGCTGCAGTGACCAAAGTATCCAATTGCTTTTCTGCTTCAGCAAAAACTGCCTCGGCACTCTGTTCGGCCGATATGATCACCACCTTAGCTTTGTAGGCTTCGATTATTGGATCGTTGTTAGCGTGAAATGTTTGTAAGCGTTTTTGTATCGTTTCCAAATTGTCGTCTGATCGACCGCTTGTCTCTGCTCGCTTCAACAGTCTCTGCACCATTGTCTCGTCTTTGGACTGTAAGAACAACACCAAATCTACCGGTTTTATCTAAAAAAAAATAACCAAATTTTAATTGAAAAATCCATCCAAAACAAAACTAATGGCTTATGAAGATGATTTTTAAACACATTAGATATACATGTGATAGATGTTACCGCTAGGAAATTCCCTTTGTTTTATTTTAATGTTTTTACTTTTTTTTATACGTATACACACATATATTATATAATATTACTATTGTATCATATCTATACTTTTATTTTACGTTTTTATTTTTTATTTTTTATATAGATTGTTGATTTCATTTAATAGACAAAACATAAAAAACACATGATCAAATTAAATATTATTATAATTTATGTATATATATATATATGTACCGCAGTTTCAAACTCTTCTCCTTGTTCTTTTTGACGAGGGTAACCATCGATTAAAAAACCTTTTGATGTAGCTAGTTTGCTTTTAATTTTTTCACTGAGCAACTCCATTACGACTGACTGAAACAAACATATAGATACACGCACTTGTTGGTCAAAAATGTAATATTTATTTAAGTATAAACGACTGACTATATTTCTATGATAATTAAGTACATGGTGATTTATATCCCCACCTTTGATGGGTTAAACCCTAGATGACAGCTAATAGATACATATAGCAAAATTTACAACGTATATGATAAACATTTATATACACGTAAGACTGCAAATAATTATAAATAAACAAAAATATTTCACTGTTTCGTAAAACTTACTGTTGGAACGAGAGCTCCTTCTTTCATAATTTTTACTAATTCTTGTCCGCGTTCTGATCCAGTGTTCACTTCGTCCCTTAGCAAGTCGCCCGTAGATATGTGAGTGAATTCGTACTTAGCTACGATTTTGTCACATAGAGTACCTTTACCGCTACCTGGACCACCTATTAAAAAAAAAATTGATTTTAACGTATTTTAAATTTAAGCGAACAACTATATTTGTCTATATCGTACCAAGAATCCAAACGGTTGGTAGATTAATTTCAGACATTTTCAGATGGACGTCTGTAGAAAAAATATTGAACAAAAATTAATTTTTAACTATAACAGAATAATTATTTACGTAAAACATTTAAACAAACTTATGTACAAGGTCAATTGATATGCAGACAATCTAATTAGTAATGTATCCTATACCTACATCATCAGGTAGATCGTATTTAACTCATAGTTTAAAAATATGAGTAAACGAATAATACTTTTAAAAAGGTTTCCTATATTATTACGAGTTAACAAAAAATGACTTATAGTTATATAATAAATATGCATATAGCTTATTTCAGAATAACTTTTATGCCCAAATATTATATTATACTGTCGTACATTATAGTAAATCAAAGTACCTACGTTACATATTGTACTCAATTGTTGAATAGTAAATAATTAAATCAGAATCTCATCAAAAAGGTGGGTACGTGCCTACTAATTTTCGACTACACTTTATTGAACAGACTGGATATGTGTAGGTGTGTATTATATAATTTACAAAGTATTGGTTTTAGAATGGATAAGAATATTTTAAAAAACAAATTTTAAATTAGTTGGAACGTCAAAATGTTTGTCATGTGGATGTATACCTATATGTATTCATCAATAATAGAAGGGAAAACGATTTTTTGCAGCTTCCTGAATACAATATTAGGTATATATGGCAATAAAAAAAATGAAAACTTCAAAATTGTATCTCATTGCATTGTACCAATGTAAGCATTGGGAAAATTTTTTATTAGGGCGTGTTGTTACCTACTTACCTACTTTTAAAATTTCATCAAATGTATAGGTACATTTATTTTCTAAACACAAATTTTTCAATCGTCGTGCAATCTAAAAATAAAAGTCTAGAACCTAATACTTGAGATTCCAACATTTGGCGTAGTTCCAAGATGGTACCTAATTATAAGTGTAATACAAATAATAACTTATCATGAAAAAAAGGGTTTAAAAAGAATTAAAATGTGTGACTCAAGGCATTTAATTGCTCATGAGCGTTCTAAATCATTTACGTACATCCAGCGGCCAAATTATTTCTATTCTATTTCTAGGTTTAGATATATCTCTTTTTTTTTTTTTTTTTTTTTTTTTTTGTTAAAAAGCGTACCTACATACTTCAAAAATTTAAACAACATTGATAATGTTTTCCAACTCATTCTCTAAAGTATGTATTTCTAATAAGTTTTTGGATCCAGGGGGGGTAAATATTCCATTGTTCTCCCTAAATAAACTCCCAATGTCCTTTACATACGGTGTATAGAATTTTTAGTGTGTATTTAAGTAAATTAATTACTATGCAGTGTACGAATTACTTGTTAGGTGACCTTTTCAATAGGTACGTAATTTATAACATACATATTCGTGCTTAAAAAAAAATGTGAGCAATATTGTCTTTTAAAAATTATTATTTGATATTAACACTAAATTGTTATTATAGGTAAATATTTTGTACTTACAGACTGCATATAATAATTGTATATAAATCAAAAATTTGTGGAGATTTACAATCAATTTAAAATATAAATAGTATGGTTACAACAGCTTTCACCAGTAAATATATTTTACTGAATATAAAGAACACAATTTTGCAACTAATTAACTGCGACAGGCACCAGCTAAATGCTAATATAGTTAATGAGTTACTTAATGCCTAGACAGGTAGGTATATAATGTAATGTTTATAACATGATATCTATATAATTTATGAAGAAAACAACACGTTTTTCAACATTGTTTGTACATATGTACCTGATAATTTATATAATAATAAATTTAGTAAGTAGGGTAATTACTCTTTAATTTCTCTATGATGTGCGCACCGACGCACAGTGAAACGTAAACATAACCTTGAGGATTGAACGTAACTACTAAATACGGTTGCCATGGAATTTAACACTGTACAGCATGCCTTCGCATCTGTCGTCAAGTGTTTTAAAACGTCAAGGACACGTAAAAAATAAATCAATAAAAGCAGCGGCATAAGAGCACACTGTATAAAATTGATTCCGTGCCAGAAACGGACAATCAGCTAGACTGCTAGATAATCAGATCTAGGAGCTAAAATTATTGATCATAGGAAAAGATTTGATCACATTTTTGGAGAGGGGCCATTTATAATTTTTTTTATAAAAGAGAAGTATTAGTTTGAAGAGTGGTCAATAATATTCGGGGAGTGCTTTTTTTATTTGATTAATGCATATAATTATTAGTGTTACTTATTATTTTGCATTTCATATACTTATACTTAACCAGTGTTCTTTAAATACTTTAAATTTCTGCAGAAAGTAATTTATATAATTTATTGCCTAATGATTAGGCCCTAATCAATATAGTCTATCAATATCACCATATACGAGCGTGTGCACCAAAAGCTGAATCATAATTTGTATGTATACGTATTAACTATCAATACACCTAGTATTACCTAGTAATGCCTATTATGGTCCTCATCTTAGTCATTGCAAAATATTGTGTCAAAATTAATATAATTGTTACAAAAAAAAACTATTAAATATGGGTACTATTATAGGTACCTACTCGGTATATATGTGTTGCTTCGAACTGATAAAAAATATAATGCTTACAATGGTCTCAAATCTCAATAACGATTTTTGAACTATTAAAATATAGTTTTAGTTTTGATATTATTCTTATACACTTTAATACTGATATACTTATACTTTCCTTCCAAGGGCGTCCGCAGGAAGAGGCAAATAGCACTTGCCCCCCTTGGACTTTTATTTGGTAAGTTATTATAATCATTAAACACAAATAAACACCACATAAAGATTTTTTGGATTAAAAAAAATATTTTTCCCCTTCCCTTTAACAAATTTCTGCGGACGCCCTAGCTACTTTTGTACATTTTTTCGTCTTATGAAATTATTAAATTTGAATAACAGTCAAAACTGTTCGTAAAGTGGGTGAGTAGACAATTATATTGCCTTAAACTAATTATTATTGGCAAATTACTCATCGATATACCTATAAATATGCAGTAATCATGCACTAACAAGCGGGTAAATTAGAGTACTTGAGGCCTACTGGACATAAATGAATAAATGAAATGACGTCAACAAACATTTATATAAACTCTACATAAAAGAGTTTTGACACATATAAAAATTATTTGTCCCGATTCCCAAGGCTCTGGTCCGATGATGTTAAAATTCTATACTTTTATATAGCTGGGCGCTACAATAACTAGAAGTCTTCCGTCTACTAAAACAATTATTATTATCATTGCTGATTGTTGAAATGGTCCATGCATAATATGTTGTTAATACAATTTTAATAAATATTTTTACTTGTAATACGCGATTAGTGATAATAATTCGTTTGCTATTTTCAGGCTTTTAGGTGAACGTGCATAGGCAATGAACAGGGTTTTGGTATGCCACTGTAAAATCGTTATAGGCCGTTACCATGGTTACATTTTAAGTATAAACACTATTTTTTTTTTTTTTTTTTGCTCTCAATAAACAACTTAAACATACCTACTATACATTTTTAAACATATTGAAACGAAATAAACATAAAGGCAGTATGAAATGGACGCATGTGGACGATAAATCTTTATTATTAAAGGGTGTAGTCGAAAACGTCGTGCGCGAGTTTGTACGAAATTCGTTTGTCATGATATTTATTTAATAGGTTTGAGTTTGAGCTGGCCAGGGTAGAAATTTTCGGGTGAAAAAAAAAAATTGAAAATATGCGATAAATTCTAGCCGAAAAAAAAATAATTACGACGATTCCGGACGTTCAATCAATGAGATATTAATAGCAGCCGATACTATCTTGGATTCGTATATTATGATCATACTCGGCCAGCTATAAGTAAACAACGATAGCATCGTGTTATGCAATATTATTAGAGCTGTACAGTGTCGTATATATATATAAAAATTAATTTCACTAAATAGGCCAATTTTCTTACAAACACGTCTGGTTACACCATACGGTCACATTAACAATTATTTTGTACTTAAGTCTACAAGAAGAAAGTCATATATTAAATTTTAGTATAGTAAATTAGAGACAATATATTGTATATTGTAGACTTCAGACAGTATATCAATATGACTTGAAAGTATTAAAACGATTTGAATTTTTATTGAACCCAATTTTATTCACTACATGGGCTAAAAGACTCAAGATGCCCCTCCCCTATACGTCACTGCAGCACCTTTTTAATTATAAGTACCCATGATTAAACTATAATTATAATTTAATGTGTACCTAGTTTGTAAGTACTTATATTTACTCAAAGGTTAAAATACCCTTCAATTTTTTTTTTTTTCAAAGCGAGCAATAGTATAATACGATAAAAATAATAACAATATTTCAAGTGTAAAAAGTAGTAAGTGTAAGAATATTGTGCATATTTATTTATTATACTCACTGTGACGTCGCAGGGACAGCAAAATATGACGCGGATGCGACTGACGATAGGCGAGAATGCACACCGATTGCGGCCCGCGCGAGAGGGTTTTCAGGCTTTGGATGATAATATTATTATTATTATTATACTTATTGTTATTTGTCCGTCGTCGCGGGTGTGTGACGGCGCGGCGCAGCGTGTCGATCTGCGCAGAGAATACTATACATAGATATGATAATACAGCGATAAACGTTTTTCACTGGCAAAATGTAATAAGTCGTATTAAACCGAATGTTTTCGTGATCGTTGCAGCTATAGTATAACAATGGGTAGGTATATAAATAAATACCGGGTATTAGTTACACTTTAAATAATTATTTAAGGAAAATCAAACTTAAAAGTTGATTTTAAGTTTGATTCCCAGTTGAATTAATAAAAACTGAAAAACTATAATTTTTTCCAGTACCTAACTTCAATTAATAAAAATCAATTATAGCTGGTTAAATAAAAAAATGTGTATTCAAATGTTTATATAGGACTTCAATTATTTTTATCTTTAAGAACAAATCTACTGTACACATTATTGTATTACCAAAAAGTAATAATATAAATTAATATAATTTTCTTATTTCTTAAAAACAATTTCAAATTTACATTACTATTTTAGAAATGTTATTATAACTATACACGCTTGTCTGTAGCTTTTCCGGTTTCTCTCTTTTGTATTTTATAGAAATGGCTTATTTAAGAAGAAAAAATTGAGTAGGGGTAATGTTATTTCATTAGTAAAATGTTAGTAGTAAGTTCTTTCCACAGTATAACAGTACATATATAAACGATTTTATCGTCACGTAGCTGCAAGCTTATAACTCGTATATTCCATATAAAAAGTCGCTCGTCTATAAACGCCTCGCATTCATAGGTCACGACGATCAATTTTAGGTCTGTCTCTTCTATATTTATGCAGCCCGCAGAAATATTTTTCAAGGGAAACGAACCAAAAAAAAAAAAAAAGGACGGCCTTGGTTGACGACCGTTTTTATTTTTTACGAGTGGTAGTGACTATATAGAGGTGTGTCGAATATAATAATGTGTATTTGGTTATTTTTAGGTTTTATCATTATTTATATGTAGGATTATGTGTGCCAAAAGTTATTTTTCCTAAGAGATCAGACATTACTATAAAGCATAAAATATTAAAAGTTAAAAATGAATCGTATACGTGTATATCAATTATTTACGTGTAGGCAAATATTTAAAAATTTAATTTATAAAACGTTTTTAAATCCATTCCTACGACGTGTGGTGACGAGTAATGTGAATTGTACCTACGATATACAAACAATGGAGTTTCAAAGTATCAATTTTTGTGAACATTTGCAGTTTTAGACATTTGTATTATTTTAAAAATACTATCAAAACTGTATAGTTACAACTGTATGCTGCATAATGGACTCTGTCCAACAAGTCTAATTCGGCAACCAACATCTGATATCATACCTACGTTTTATATTATCCTACCTCGATTTCCTAGGCCTTGCCTAAGTGCCTAATGCTGGAGTGCCGGACTTCTAAATTTTCTTAATATAGTTTTTCGTAACTGCCACGAAAAGTTAAATATCAACATCTGTGGCATCAATTTAACAGCTGTATTTCGCTTCATTATAATATTATAGTGCTGATTGTAGGTTACTATACATATCTTATATAGTTATATAAAAGTCCCAACGCGGTGTTGCCCGGGATTTAGTTGGTCAAAGCTTAGTAAATTAATTCCAAATTAAATTTAAAAATTAGTACACCAAGTTACACAAATTTGGAAACTCTGTTTCACCACCTTAAGGGAAGAATTTTAAAAAAAGCTTTAGGGGTGGAATTTTGAAAAACCCTTTATTGGTGCTTGTATTCGTTGTATATTAGGAACCTCTGCAAAATTTCAAGTCTCTAGACCCTTTGGTTTGGGCTGTGCGTAGATCGATGTATCAATACTTGAAAGTGGTCGCCTTCGTTGTATAAAGAACATCAATGCAAAATTTCAATTCTCTAGTCCCAGCGATTTAGGCTGTGCGTTGATTCTTCAATCAGTCAGTTTTTTTTAATTTATATATTAGGTATTCATGTTTTGGGTGTATGTGCGATAAATTTTTCGGAACAATTCATATTTACTCGCCGATATCAAACACAATATAATTAGACGAACAAAAAAGTCAGGTTGCAGGTAGCTGAAAACCCGCGGGCTGCACAATATGTATATATAGATTTACAATTTACACATTTATTTTAATTAATAATAACAGTTACAATACATATAAATAACTAGTTACTAGTTATTTATTAACTTTATCGGACTAAATTATGCCATAAACCTTCTCTGTGATGTTCTCTTTAATAGTTTCGGAGTTTATCCCGAACAAAAAATAAATGACTTCATTTTATACAGTAGTATAATATAATATAATATAAATATAAATATAATAGATAACTCACAACTAAATTTACGGTGCTCCCTTGGCCTTTTTAGAAATCTTTAATGTTCACTTTGTCTAATGGTCTGGGCATCTATACAATACATATAAATTACAATGGGTATTGATCGTCCCACGACCGTCTATATAGTTTACACCGCGTTAACGCTCCGTGTGAACGTTTTTAACGTAATATATATGTACAAGAATGTATAGACTACATAATTATTAAAATATTAGAATCGTAATCACTTATGACTATAATGTATTAGACCTATCAAAAATATTCTTTTGCTACACTAAGTTTATACAAATATCAAGTATAACTTATGGTAAATAATTTTAGTAAATTAAAAAAATATGGATAACATGAATATTACAGATATACTAAGAATATTTATCGTGAATATTTCAAGTACAGTTATACGTAATGTGCCAACAAACGATTAACATAGTAATTGTATTGTTAATACGTGTGTGTTAATCTGTTGTTTATAATTAAAAAATTTAAGAGTTGAGGGGTGAAAACCGAGAACTAAAATAAGCGATATAAATTAATTTCACCTTTGGAAACTGTTATAAACAGGCGTCTAGATAATTTTAAAAATATCCGATCCATCAGCAAAACAATTTTCGGTAAAATACGAGTACGTTTGCACGCTCCAAAAATTTGTAGAACAAAAAGTACCTATAAACAATTCTAAAGACTTCAAACAAAATTAATTTCTAATATTAAAATTTATTTTTAGTATTTAATTATATTGGTGAGAAGATATTATCTAAAATACTCCACAAAGTAATTAAATACGTTTAACGTTTTAATAGTATGTATGGAAATAGGATAGACTGTCAAGTAATTAAAATGTTTTTATAGAACATGACTGGAAACTTTTAGAAAATTAGTGATGTATATAAAAATATATAATATTCAAACAACGCGTAATTTCAAATCGTTTTGACAGTGTTGTACATGAGTTTTTATGATTTAATGTAGCGTATCAATAAAGCGACAGTTAGTTATTTCTCAATTGCAGATCCAGTGTTTGTTTTTTTGTCAACACTCGAAACCATCTTGGCTGAATTTCCTAAAAATAATACGTATGGCTAAAACATAGTTAAAAGAATAAATCGTTTATTGTAATACTAAATTGTAAATTCTGTATTTTACGAGTTTTCTAAATAGTCGGAAATATTATTGGTTAAACAACATAATATTGATTTTTTGTGTACGCATTCTGTCATATGGGTTAGAAAAATTAGGTTAGATTGAAAACGACGAATAATAAGTATATTGATTACAAAATATTTAGAAACAAAAACAGAGTTCAAATCAAGTACTTTATAATATAGGTAAAGTTCTATTTATGTACAAGACACAATTATTGTGCTTAATATTACACAGTATCCCATACTTCATGATCAACATTTGTTAATAAGATGGTTTCTGCGTGTATCACGTATATTTATAGACTGTCGAGAAAAAAAAACAAAACAAAAGTCAACATTATATTGTAATCAGTAATATAAATTGTATATTTAAGTTCACTAGAGCGTACGCAATGGTATTGGCTTAGTGAATCCTATTATAGCCAACGCTTGGGTGTTATATTCTATTACACCTGCAAAGGGTCAGCGCCGTGTAAATATAATGGGAAAAAAAACAGTATTCTTCTACCCTTAGTGTCTGCCGTGTGTTATGTAACCCAATGTAAACTGTATACATTTTTTAACGTTTTTAACCAGTCAAAATACATCTACTTCGATGTTCAAAATGATATGGGTAAGTACTAAAAACTATATACAATAAACTTTGATGGAAATATTTTAGACCCATAACTGCACTCAACGTTTTTTCTATCGCTCGATACGTCGGTTGTCAAAAAAATAATCATTATTATTTATGTATACGGGGTGCTATACACTTTTTTTTTACCGTGTACGCGATACTTGAGTGGACTCAAGTTGTCGATAATCATAATGATTGTAATAAAACAATATATAGGTATTACTGATAAATTTACCTCCAGATGGTTACTTGATTTAAATATTAAGTAAGTATCTAGACATCTAACCACGCATTTTTAAATTGATGATTTTTTTAAATTAATTTTTATATTGTTCCAAAGTTGATTTGGTTTTAACAAATAAAAATATTTTCGACAATTTGTATACTGATTTTAGCTACGTTGTATATTTTCACAATAATTACTATCCTCAACTAATAAAAAGGCATTTGTTTCGCAAAAATATAAAAGTATAAAAAGGTTTGCATTTAAAACTATATAAATATACCTATTATAATTTATATTTCGTACTAAATATTGTATCTTTGAGGCGTGTTATATAGCAAATTAAAAATGGTTTCAAATATATTCCTAAGTAGGTAAATAGGTAACTATAATAAATTAAAAAGTAAGTAAATAAGTATAATTATAGATAATTTGGCAATATGAGCCTCATCACGATGAACGATGTAATCAATATTTCTCAAAATCTTGGTAATAATACATTTTGACACCTCGCGACTGAAAGCGAGTCTGACTGAGTCAGTCGTTGATTCGCGCTGAAGATGACAACATAGTTGTTGAAATACGTATACGCAATAAAAAGTGTATCATTTTTGTGATTTCGGGTTTATTAAATTCATCTATTTAGTTTTAACGATAACAAGGATTGTTTATATTTTTGCAGCGAGTCTAATGACAAATTTGCTTTTTTTGTACGGGATATATGTTCTTATAATCGGTCAGACTGCCATCAGTTCACAGTAAGTAAATAACCTATACTAATATATTTTAGCACAATTTAAATAATTTATTACGTAGATAATTATTGCATATAATATCTCTGTTATTCGGTGGCGAAACCAGAATTTTTTTTTTTTGACGGAGGGGTTGCAAAATACAAGGAAGTCCATATTAGGGGGTGAATTTGGAAGAAATTGCTCAATAATTTTGGATAAGTGTGTATACAAGAGTGCTTTTCACATTTCAGAGTGGGTCATAAAACCCCCAAAACACGGCCCCTGGTTAATCCGCTGCTTTTATGCTCTCTAATTTTACTTAATTAGGAATCTGGCGTGGCTATTTCTTTTTTTATTTCTATATCAATTATACTTATAACTAACCATACATTAAAGTTTAAACAATTAAATATTATGATGTGTTGCATAATGCAATGTCATAACATTCTATATTCAACGGGGCAGTACGTGATTAAAAAAAAAGTGGTTTTTATATAGGTACTAATACTGCCCGCATATTTAGTCAACAATCACGCAGTTCTAAAACCAAAATTTAAATGATACAAAACTGTACACTTTTTTGCACTGTCAAAATGTGCGGTTTTTGACCAATCAGATTGTACATCGTTTATATTTGGTTGACTTTTTAGTTTTAAATGCGATGCAACTTGCAATAGTTATACCTATAAGTTTGCGATTAACTATGAAATTTCTAAAATCAAACAAGTACATATACCTACAACGAAGGTTATTTGAGCTGTTAAAATCAGAATATTCTCTCATGGCCTTTTTTTTTTTAAGTCAAGCCAAGATCGGATTCCAAAATTAGATTTTGGCAGATTCTTAGATTAACGTGGCGCTATAATGGTTTTCGTCAAAACTCAAAAAGTCAAAATTTTGAACGTCGTAAAAATTGCAAACAATTTTAACATTTTTGCAAAAATATCTTCGATAGCTCGCTATATTCATAAGTAAATGATAGGAATGATTTGTTTATTACTCGGCATGTGTTATCTTTACAAAAAATACCTTTCAATCGGCGTTGATTCGTTATTTAAGTACTTTTTTTTTGTCAACAGTAATCATAATCCGTCACAACTCATATTATATTATGTCATGAATCAATAACATCAATAACATCAATAACTCGTATTATGGTTCGTGAAAATCGGTTCGGAATTTTTTTGAAAACCTTTGTAGGTACGCTAAACAAACAGTATATAAGTTACGAAACGATATATAAAGTGTTGGAAGTTTTTTTCATTTTGAAATATTTCACACAAAATCAAAAAGCAATATAATATGCAATATTCATTTTTCCCAATTAAAAAGACATTGGCATATTTTATGTTACATTATTATTTAAAAATATCAAAGTTGTGTTAATATTGTAATATTAATTGTTTGTTACTTGTTACTTGGTCAACTAATGACTAACTACTGTTAGTAGGTACCTGGTAGCATTATTATTATTATTGGTAGTAGTGATTTTTTTATTTTATTACCTATTGTTTTTTAATACAATTTTTACATTTTTAAAAGTTTCATGTAAAAATGCTGTCCGAGATGGTAATTTGAAGCATTTTTTTATTATTTTTAAAATAATAATCTAAAATCCAAATTTTCGCAGTAATCTTATATTATATGTATATGATTTCGTAAAACCTATAATTTTCAATTTAAAATCTCTGAACCTTAGATAACAATAAAAACATTGTATTTTTTTAAACTAGGTTCAAAAATTTCAAAAATCAAAAAACTTATTATGTACGTTGAAATTGTTAAAAACTTAATCAATTAATTCATACACGAGTTGTTGAATGAATGAAGTTCAATTGTGGTGGAAATTTCAAAAAATTTGATCTCTTATGGGTTGAATATTATATTATAATAACATATGGGTAACTTTGAAATTTTACAACGAGTATATGTAACTCTCTGCAGTTCGATCATAATATAGGTAGATAATATAATTTATTATTCAATTCAAATTTTTAACCCCCCCCCAAATATATGACCAACTCCACTATGTATAGTGACCGATGAATTATTTTCATTTTTTTTTAATTATGAAAATAATTCAAAATTTTACACCTCGTGAAATTTTCTAACACTAGAAGTAGGCAAATATAAGCCTGCAACCCCTAACCTACCCCGTACCCGCAATTCAATACCGTTCCTGCCGTATAGTGATTGGATCTATAGATAATTATTGTATAATCTTTGTATAATTAATTGCTGCACACACACATTGTATCAGGGGCGAACGCAGAAAAAAATTTCGGGGCGGGGTTTTTCGAAAAAACTAAAAATATTCATAAATATTATACTATATTATACTAATAATATTATACTATTCATACTATATTACATTTCCTGATATTTTGGGGGGGGGGGGTTGAACCTCCAAAACCCCCCTGCGTTTGCCCCTGCACTGTATGCATCTACCTACACGCGACGACGACGACAATCGCGCGTGGTAACCGGTGTAGTTGTTCCACCTAAAATGGTCTGCAGCCCCGCGTCCCGTGGACTGTTTGCAGGAAGAGTTTTTGGCTGCAGCGTCACGTACGTTCGGCCAGCCCGACGTACAGGTATCGACCGCGAATCCATTCGACCTGCAAAACGTCTTCGGTGCAGGCAACTACCACCACCACCACCACCATTGCTCCAATGGCGGCTGCCGGCGACAATTGCGAGGGACGGCCGCCACACGTCCATTATTCCGCCGATCGAGAGGCAGCGCACCAGCTGAAACACCTGCTGCTGGTCACCGGACAACTGTATCACGAGGTCATCGGCGAGTGTTCGGTTGCGTCCCGTGCGCGTGACCTGCAAGACCTAGGCGCGATGCTGCGGCCACCGAACGCCGGCGATTTTGTGCTGGTCCAGGTGGGCACGGGTTGGCGGCTGGACGTGAGGCTGTTGGACGTGCTGGTCGACCGATTGAGCAACGTGTCCGTGTACGTGGACAAAAAGTACTACAGCAAAACGATGGCCAAACATTGTCGGACCATCGGCTCCACGAGGTGCACGCTCCTCGCCGACATAGTGCCCGTATTGGACCTGCTTGAGTTGTCCGGCGGCGACGTCGCGTACGATCCGGACTGGATCCCCCGCTGGATGCCGCCGCTACCTCATCATTTTACCAGTTCCACGGAAAAACAGATCGAATACCTCGCGTGGCGGTTGTGCGTCCGGGACAGGCGTCGCAATCTGTACTTCAAACTGGACGAGGACTCGCCGCTGTCCGCGCTGAGGTACGCGCTGCAGCTGCACACAAGCTGCGTTTCTTCTGCGGGGTGGTTATTCCCAGTCACTGCAGCCAGGGCCGTCCTTAGGGGGGGGGCGAGCAGGGCAACCGCCCTGGGCCTCGCGATTTTGGGGGCCTCGCGCTTTTAAGGACCTGACCTAGAGAAATATTGATGAGCAGAAAAAAAAAAGTTATTGTAAAAGTTTTTCTACTTAAAAAAAATTGCGCAAAATTTATGTAAAGGCATTGAAATTCAACCAGTTTTTAAACAATCTAGACTTAAAAAAAAAGTCAGGCAGTTCAATTATGAAAGCAAAGATGGACGTCTAAATTCAGCTGAGCAAACATTTTACGAAGATTATTTTCTAGCCGTAATTGATCAAGCAATTGTATCAATTAATGAACGTTTTGAACAACTATCTCATCATTCAGAATATTTTGGATTTTTATATAATATTGAAAAATTAAAAACATTTGATGATGAAACGTTAAGAAAACACTGTATGGATTTAGAAATGTTATTAAAAGATGGTGAAAATTATGATTTAAATAGTATGGAACTTTTTGACGAATTAAAAATTTTTTGTAGAATTTTGGACAAACAAATGACCTCTATAGAATATCTTAATTTAATAGAAACAACATGTGGTTCATTTCCAAATATTTCAATTGCATTGAGAATATTATTGACCCTTCCGATAACCACAGCAAGCGCAGAAAGAAGTTTCTCTAAGTTAAAAATCATTAAAAATTATTTAAGAATAACCATGACACAAGATCGCCTTTCTGATCTAGCAATTATTTCAATCGAACGTGAATTGTGAGAGAATTTAAATTATGACGACATAATAGAAAAGTTTGCCGAATTAAAGTGAAGAAAAATTAATTTTACGTAATTTAAGTTGTTTAAACGAAGGTCAGGTTAAATAAGACATTGTTTTTTTTTTTTTTACTAAGTTAAAGTAATTTTTTTATACATTTTTGTTTTTATTTTTAATTGTTATAATAATGAATAAAAGTGATGTGTTATCCATATTTTATTGGTGTAAAATTATTTGGGCCTAGGCCCTGGGTCTCGCCCAAAATACTTAAAATACCGGCTAATTGATGAGCAAAAAAAAAAAAAAAAAGTCATACAAAAATGTTTTGCCCTAGGCCTCGCAAATCGTAAGGACGGCCCTGACTGCAGCACCTGTCACCGCCTAATTATATTGTATAGAATTATAATCCCAGTCTACATTATATTCTGCACGTACCGCCAATGCAATTAATTATGATTATGAAGCGGTCAAATGATTTTGTCGCGAGACGCAGGGAGATGTGGCTAATTTTGATATATTTTATAAAAATATATTTTTACTTGTTATAATTTTTTTTTTTTTTTTTTTTAAATATATTATTAAAGGTGTCTAGACAGACTTTACATCGTTATGCGGCACCTATTAAGTACAATTTTACTAAACGTGTAATATAGTACCCACTATTCCTACGTCAAATTTTAAATCATCATATCACTGCTGTTTGCGGGAAAAATTATTCCGATTGAATACTCTCAGTACAAATAGTACCATATATATAATATATTCTTATAAATCAATCTTTGCAAATTTTCAACGTGTCAAGTAGTCTATGTACAAACAAAAATCGCAAGTTTCCATATCATGTTTTCATATTCATGTACAGAAAAATAGTATATGGCTGAAGTTTGGACGTTTTAAAACTGAAGTTTAAAAATTTTCGTGGAACAAACATGATACCTAGCAAATTTTTACACAATTTCGAAAAAATGCTTAGTATTCTATATATATTTATACATATATATATATAGTTAGCTTTTTTTTTAGTATTGTTTAAGTATACCACACAGATAGTTTTTTTTACTTAAATTGTTCCAGCAATGCGCGAATATTTCAAGAATATTTTAAAAGTATGATTTTTAAAAGAGTTATTGTGAAATGTATAATAACTATGTACTAACGAATTAGTCTATGATTTTTGGTTAAAAATTACATTAATACATTTTAGATACTTAGTAATGTTACACTTGAAAGATAAGCAAAATTTCAAAATGTTCTCAATTATAGTGTAATTTGTAGACTATTATAATAGATGCGCGCATATACAAAAATTTTAGTAACATTTTAATAACTTTCTCTACTATATATTAGCTAAAACCTATATTATACATAGTAGGAGGTACCTTTATTTTAAAATACATATTTGTAAAATCAATATGTACCGATACATTAATTTTACAAAAATCGTATGCCCATCATTATCGAATCACGTTAAACCGACCCTGCCAGAGGCGGTTTGATTGTACTTACCTATGTTATATCGGGTGTGTAGATGAATTTTGGGATAGTAAAAAATATGTTAAGTGCTAGTTTTTAAAAATTATATAGTATTACTTTTATGGAAATGTAAAAAAATTGAAAAACTGTTTTTTAATGAAGGGTGGGTGGTTTTTTTCGTTTACCCCGGTAAGTGAATGCTCATACTGACGTTTCTGTTCCTCGCAGATAATTAATGAGTACCTATATAGTGCGCTTATAATCCAATTATACAGTAATTATACCTATTATTCTCACAATCTCGCATTCTAGACTCTTCAACCGCCGCTTCGTACTCATAAGAATATTAGTTTTATACAAATTATACTGTATGTGTAGAATGTACTTACACTACGAAGCGATATTTTAGTGCTGGAAATCCCATAATATGTAGACTATTCATTAGAAATATGTTGTAATTTCGATGACTCAATTGCATTTTTTGGTATTTTTAGCTAGGTATTAAATTACCTACTCAGTTATATAGGTAATCCTAATTAATTAAATCAAATATATCTTATGAATGTGTTAAAGCTTTCATGGATTGTCATATTAGTTAAAGTGCTTACGGCTATATCCACGTGTGAAGTTTGGTTTTGACGTTTCGGACTCATTTCAGAGTCCATCTTCAGAGATAGTGTTTGCTTGGCGGCTGAAACTATACTGTAAAACAATTTTATTTTTTAATTAAATTAAATTGTATTTTTAATTTAAAATTTTTTGACATATATAGGCTATTTTGTGTATTTTTTAAAGGTTTTAGGGGCTCTAAACTTACTAGGGGACTAAGCTCCCTCTAGCTCCTCAAATTGCGTCTACGCAATTCACATACCTACCCATCGCTTTTATATCTATACAATTGCAATATATCAGTTAAATGTACCTATATAACGTCATAGAAAGTTGTTATTTTTTCAGAAAATTGACCTACACAACTCAATAATAATTATTATTATGTTTCAGTGAACAAAGTGACATTACTGAGCCCAATGGCAATGTTATTTTTGAAACCAGCTTGTCGCTCACTGACATTCTACCCATCAATCCGAAGAACTATGACAAAAACCGTGCTCCTAAAGTACAAGGGCAACCGACCATCGTTTATTTCCATGTTACAGTACTATCATTGGATTCCATCAACGAGGAATCAATGGTAAACATATATGTTATACTACATTACTACCTAGTACCTACGATCAATTAGAATAGTAACAACTAATTAGTTATTAAAATATAAAAGTAACAGAATGTTACAAAATCAGTACAATGTAATTCCATAGATAATATATCCTAACCAAACTGTACGTACATTTATAGGCCGAGTATGTTAATAATATTTATGCCTAATTATAAATAATTTGTCTTTAGTTTTTGTCCTAACCTAACCTATCTTTTAAGTTTTTTTTCTTACCACATTCATTTTAACAACCTGGCCATCATTACCTGATACCTTATAAATACTTATAAATCTTCAGCAACATTTTGTCATTGGTGTTGGGTAAAATATAGAGATACATCATACATAATATCATATAGGTACATGATAGGCATATTTTGGGGCTCTAGGTTTAGGACCAGAAAAATGAAGTAAATAGGCAGATTTTTTGGCTAGGAAAATCTACATAAGTCATAACATTGATCCACAAATTACGAGTAAGTAGGTACTTACATATACCATTGATTTTATTATTATTTTATTATTTATGTATTTTGGTGAAAATTTCCAGTGTTAATAAAACTATTACGCTATTTGTAGAAACTTCATATCTATATTTTAATGTAGATAATGCATGGGTTATAATGTAATACAGCGGTTCCCAACCATTTTAGTTTCGCGGACCACTAATTTTGTAAAAAAATATTTGAGGCCAACCCATAGCCTACATATACGTTTTCATAAAATTATAATATATAATATATAGGTACATGTATATATAATATTATAATATATATTATATACATATATACATGTATATATAGTTATTAGGAATATATAATAATATTATTTTAATTATATAAAATATTTAATAGTACATATACCTATAGCTCGCGGCCCAGTACCATGCTGCTCGCGGCCAACAAGTGGGCCGCGGCCCATGGATTGGGAACCGCTGATGTAATACATAATCTTTATCTTGTACAATTAAATTTTAATTTTAATTTTTATGTAGTTCTAGTTTATTCTGCAAATATAATACTGATTAACACAATGGTTTTTGTTTATTTTAAATAGTTTGAAACCTTTTGAAAATGGTATTTGAGTAGATATAAAAACAAAAAATGCTATTAAATTGGTAAATTATTTTATATAAATTACTTAAGTTTTAATTTATATACCTAACTAAAGTAGGCAATATTACCAATTTACACGACTACTTAAGGGAGGGACATTTTTTTTTTTAAATCATGAAGTGGTTGTAATGGTTTTACAAAATTTTACCAAAGATATTAAATAAGAAACATAATTTGATTTGGGGAGAACCTGACCCCCATACCACCCGTAAATAAGCCATTGCAGGCCTGTCTGTTTACAAATAACGTAACGGCTCACAATATGTATGAATTGTTAATTTTGTTTCAGACGTACGTAGCAGACATATTTTTGGCCCAGAGTTGGAGAGACCAAAGGCTCAGGCTTCCGGAAAACATGAGTGAAGACTATCGCATACTCGACGTCGAATGGTTACACGAGATATGGCGACCGGATTGTTTTTTCAAAAACGCCAAAAAAGTTACTTTCCACGAGATGAGCATACCCAACCATTACCTGTGGCTGTATCACGATAAGACGTTGCTGTACATGTCCAAGTACGGGTTCATGGGGATGCTACATAGTTTAATGCTGGGTGTTGTACCAGAAAAACAGTATAAAATACTTAATAAAAAAACAAAAAGTTCCTTAAATGTATACCGTGTATTATAGCCAAAGTTATATATTTATAAATACTATTTACTACTTAAGGTTATATACATTTAACGAAATCAAAATTAAAACCCTCCTATTGATACCTAAAAATGTAGTAAAAATGTACTAAGGAGTGGCCTTTGCAATTACCTATCTCTTATTTTTGTTGGCTCTGTTTTTTATAAAATGTATTTTCTTTTTGGTGGAGGTCATATCCAGATATTACAAAAATAATAATATAGCTTTCTAGAAATAATTTTTAAATACCTACGCGTTACATAAAATAAGGCAACCTACTTGCGATGTGTATTGAAATTTTTATTTTATGTTCATTTTAAATAAATTTAATTAAATACCTCACTGGTTAGTTGTTACACAAACAATGTACATTCTAATTCAAAAATTTGTATCTGTTAGATTGACGCTGGTATTATCATGTGCAATGAAATTTGAGTCGTACCCACACGACACACAAATATGTTCAATGATGATTGAGAGCTGTGAGTACCTACGTACATTAATTTAGCATCAATACTTTAACATTATGATTTATGAAATAATGTTTACATTTTACATAGGTATCTATTTACCTTATTGCGTACTTAAAGTATGTATTTGTATAGAAATTAATAGTTTTAATGCAGACTCGGGCGATCACCTAGGTCTAGACTCTTGAGTTTGAACTACAAAAGGTAACGACCACAGTTCGGAAGTGGTAGATATTGGAGAATAAATTGTTTTGGGTGGGTCACACCGTCACTGGTTCAGAAGTTTGTAGTTTGATGTTTATATGTACAAAATTTTTAACTAGATCATATTGAAAAAACTTTTAGGGGGAAATCTCTTCAGAGTACAAAATATATTTTAAATGTACAATCCAAACTTTGAATTGTTAATTGTATCAATGTAGACATTAGGATAGTAATTATTTAGTATAATACGTAATAATAATAATATGTTAGCCAATTAACTAAAATTGATCCAATAAACAGGCGCTAAATGCGTGCAAATTTACTATAGTAATTTTCTGTAAATGTTTACGTATAGCTATATTAATTACAAAATATGAATATTTTATTTTTCAGTGTCCCATACGACACACGATTTAGTTTTCATATGGAATATGACAGATCCGTTGGTAGTAAACCCTGAAATAGAATTGCCTCAACTTGATATATCAAATAATGTTACTACGGATTGCACAATAGAATATTCAACAGGTACAAAATTGTGTATGCACGTAATGTTTTCTATCTATTGCTAATAGGTACCTGGTGGACTATACATATACATATCGTCGGCCTAATTCGCAAAGGTCGTATGTCCAAAATGGTAAATTTTACAGGAGAAGAAAAAAACTTTTCGACAGCTTATCATACATTGGAGATACGACGATTTCTAATTATTTTTTCATGGAGGACAAAATTATGATATCAAATATTTTATTGTTTTATCGGACGCAGTTTTTTTTTCTCTATTTTCTGAATAAATAATCCCAAAATTAAAAATAATGGAGATACGACCTTTGCGAATTAGGTCGACGATATATATATATATATATACACACATTAGCTTACAAAATACTTAGGTACATATGTACAAAATGTGTATTTGATTTTTTTAATTTTTAGGGAATTTCACCTGTCTGGCCGTAGTATTCAATTTACGTAGGCGCTTAGGATACCATTTGTTTCACACGTACATTCCTTCAGCTCTAATTGTTGTTATGTCATGGATTTCGTTTTGGATAAAACCCGAAGCCATACCAGCCAGAGTAACATTGGGTGTAACTTCATTGCTAACTCTTGGTAATGATGATCCGATTACGGATTTAATATAATTAAAATCACTTACAAGTTACAACTATTGTAATTGTTTGAATAATAATAATAATAAAACAATAATTATCAATATCCCTTATATCCAGCAACTCAAAACACACAATCACAACAGTCCCTACCACCAGTGTCCTACGTAAAAGCAATCGATATATGGATGTCATCATGTTCAATTTTTGTTTTTTTGTCTTTAATGGAATTCGCCGTAGTTAATAATTACATGGGACCGGTGGCGACTAAAGTAATGAAAGGATACTCAGAAGATGATATTCGGGTTGGAGATGAGTTCAAAGTAAGTAACTACTATTAAGTATTATTATAATTAGTAACTATTCATTATAGGTATTGGTCTAAACAGTGGCGTAACTACCACCGGTCTTACCGGTCTCAGAAACCGGGGCCCCGAGCACAAGGGGTAGATAGGTTTTTGCCATGGGGAGGGGATATGACTCACTTAAAGTTTTATGTTATCAATTTTGTTGGAGTGTTTTCTGGACTCATAGGGGGGGGGATATATCCCCCTGATCCCCCCCCTATCTACGCCACTGACAATGGGGCCCCCAAAAGTGGCAAGATAAAAAAAAATTTTTATCTTTATATCCAAAAAATGTTCAACATGAAAAAATTAAAATTTTGATTTTTTAACGTTATAAATATTCGTTGCCAGCTTAATATTTAATTTCTATCGTGTTCTTTTTGTTTTTTTTGAATTTTCGCGCTATTTCATAAATAATTAATTTCGGAATTTACAACGGTGTTCAAAGAAAAATTCTTGATAGAGAAGAAAAAGCTATTTATGTCCATTATGCAGAGCATAGACTAAACCTTGTTCTCAATGATGCTTCAATGGGTGCAATACCTGAAGTCCAAAAATTCTGGGAAACAATTGAGAAAATTTACGTTTTTTTCGCGAACAGTATAAAAAGATGGGAGTTATTGTCGACTTTTCTCTCCGAAAATTCTTCGTTGAAACTGAAACGACTCTGTCCAACTCGATGGTCATCCCGGAACGATTCTTTACAAGCTGTTCGATTCAGGTATAGTGATATTTTGAAGGCGCTGTCCAAAATCATCCTTATCAGCAATTCGACAACCGAGAGAAATGAAGCATCCTATTTACGTCAAGTGATGGAAAATTTCGAATTTGTTTTTCAAGTCATTATGCACACAAAAGTTCTGACAACAACAAACCTGGTTACAAAAGCTCTCCAAAAGCCAGATGTCGATCTTTCTCAAGCAAATGTTTTACTTGAGCAAGCGTATCAAGAACTACGAGAATTTCGAAATGATTACGAGGGAGCAAAATCACAGACCATCAAACTAAGTGCGGATTGGAAAGTCAAGGTTGAGTTTCAGAACAAGCGGATCAAGAAAACCAAGAAATATTTCGAAGAATTGTGCCAGGATGAACGACTGTCTGATGGAGAGGGACGATTCCGTGTAAATATTTTCCATGGATGTCTCGATATCATTTGCAATCAATTACTAAATCGGTTTGAAAGTTTGAAGAACGTGATCCAAACTTTTCGAGTACTCCAACCTAAGGAATTGACAAAAATAACGGACCAAGAACTGCCCAGGGAAGCTGTGATATTTGCGGATACTTATGCTGAAGACATCGGCGACAAATTTCCTGAACAATTGTTATGTCTTCGATCATGTCTCAAGAAACAAATAGAAAAACTGAGTTCTGTCAAGGAGCTTGCAAATTTGTTAATTATTGAAAATGCTGCTTTATCTTCGAGTTTTCAAGAAGTTTGCACAGCATTGATTTTGTTTTTAACTATTCCAGTTACAATCGCTACAGCTGAACGATCCTTTTCAAAATTAAAAATCATAAAAACTTATCTTCGAAGTACCATGGGCCAAGAGCGTTTAAGTAATTTGAGTATTCTGTCCATTGAATACGAAATGGCCAATCGTTTGAGAAATAACTTGGATGAAATTATATACAAGTTTGCTGATTCGAAAGTAAGGCGTGTTAAATTCTAAGTATGCATATCACAACTTCGAAAACTAAAAATTGTCCATTTTCTTGACTGTTTTTTATTTGAATATTATATTAAAAAAATAAACTGTTTTACGTGTATAAAACTTGATCCTTTTCTTTTAACATCATTTGTAGCCGTACCTTGAATAATAAATCTCTTCGAAATCCTAAGCAATATATATTATCGTGTAGCAGCGCGGGTAGGGGGGGGGGGTGGAGTGGGAAAAAATTAAATGATTCAAAAAATTTTCTTGGTAAGGGCCCCTTCATAAGAGTCTGACTGGGGCCCCCCTTTCTATAGTTACGCCACTGGGTCTAAATGCTTCACCTAAACTAAAATACTTATATATTATGTATGTAAAGAAAATCAATTGTTTTAAAAACTCAAAAGGAGCAATGGCCACCAACAACTACTGATTAATAAAAATAAAAATGATTAGTCCAAGTAGAAAGCTATAACACTGTGTATAAAAGAAAAATCAACACATTAACGCACAATGATCAACAAACCTCTAGATCAGTGGTTCCAAATTTTTTTTTCATTGCGGCACATTATTAATAGTTACTATGTCATGGCACACTTTGACTAATTAATGTTATCTACTTTCCAAGTATAAGTGGTTTAGGACCGGGAAACATTAACATAGTACCATAGTTGAGAATTTAATACTTGCAAAGAAATTCTCAAATCAATGTTAGGCAGTGGCGTAGATAGCTTTTGCCATGGGGGGGGATATGACTCACTTAAATTTTTATGTTATCAATTTTGTTGGAGTGTTTCTGGACTCATCAGGGGGATATATCCCCCTGATCCCCCCCCCCTATCTACGCCACTGATGTTAGGTGAGAGTGCTGAGAAATAAGTATTTTGTGTTCAATTATCAAATAACACTGTATCTCGACGAATTGACAACGATACGTCTTCAGACATTCAAAAAACAGGTTTCTGAAATTCTATGTGATGGCCAAAAATATCTAGAGTCTAGATAAACTAATTGACATTGATTTGCCATGAACAATAATTAATAAATAGTATATTCAATGATTTTTAGGAACTGGACCCGAAGAACCGAAGTCCTATTCGGAACATGGTAGCTGTTACACCACAGTACCCTACGTTTTGCAATGGCCGTGCGATTGCATTATACATCGACAAGTTTTCCAGATTTTTTTTTCCGTTTTCTTTTTTCCTCCTCAACGTTGCTTATTGGACTTCATTTTTATAAGACCTGTGGCGTTTTTATATGATATTTATTTATGTACAGCCATTGGTGCACATGTTTCTATTACACTAAAACCTTGAAATAATTACACATTATTGCCTTAATGATGAATTATGATAATACACAACCACAATACTAATTGTACAATGATAGTTGTAAAATAATAAATAAATACAATTGATTAGATTACTTCATGGCTAAATATTTTTATGAGAGCTTAGTACCTATTGGCTGATTTTTCAGTCAAAAATTAAATTATTTGGCCTGCTCGCTACATTGAAGACTTCTAAAAATGTATATAATTTACGATGATGACTTTCAGATTACATTTTTAGATTCTAAGTGTAGCAAAGAATGTATTAGATATCACATAATGTGTATTTTTAATTTTTTTAATTGTACCACTATATAGACACGACAACTTTTACAATAATGCTTCAATTTTTAAAGTCAGTACCTATCTCTAATCATAACTATATGGACACAGATTGTACTTTGAGGGGTCATAGATTTAAGCGTAAGAAAATTAAAAATTTACAATAAAAAAACTAAACAAGCTAAGTATAGAACTTTGTAATTTTCATTTTTTTTGTAATTATTGTTTGATAAAAAACTTAATTTTCCACAAAAATTTTTGAAAATTTAATACAAAGCTCCAAACGTATCAATACATATGTTACTAAACATATACAACTGATAAGTTCCGATAATTTATCAATTTGTAAAATTTGTATAATGAGTAATTTAAAAACCATGTATATTATACTGCGTGTTTAAAAGTTGAAACTAAATAATATTTTAGGGTTAAACTTTAAAAAAAAAAAAAATTGGATTTGCATACTGCAAAACAGTAGTTAATCTGACAACTGTTTCAAATAATGAATATATAATTGCATAAACAGAATTTTATTATAACTATACATCATCAAATTTTACCTTCACCCATATTACTTTTCTTAATTTATATGAAAATGTTATACACTTAAATGCATATATTGTCCAAAATGAAATGACTTTTTTACAATATTGTTATAACAGTACACTAAAATTTATATTAAAGCTGAATTAATTTAGTTACTTAACATGCTATATAGAAATCATTTTGTTCTTAAAAATGCATGGGCAAACATTTTTTTTTAAAAACATATTTGATTACAATTAAAAATTTGTATGTACAAAAAAAAAAAAATGTGTATTAGTAAGAATTACCTAAATTTGCATCCTACCTGACTATTTATAATATTTTATTTATATCAAAATGTATATTGATTTTAACAAAACAATCAACAATTGAAATCTATGTAAAAACAAACATTTTGGTCAAATAAAGTTTCAATATCATATATAATTGATAAAAGATTAACAAGTTAAATTTAAATTTTTTTATATATTATAATACAGATATGATTTGGGTATGGGGAAAAAAAGAATTTGTAATACATGTGGATAACATAAATAAAATAAAAATAATACATAAGATATATAGTGTCTATAAATAATGAAACTTTGCTGATTCTAATTAAAAAGTCCAATAAAATAATGTAACTTGTTAGAAAAAACTAAATAATTGTCACTTCCATCAACACCAAATCCACATCTATTTCTAGAAATAATTTACAATTTTATAAAAATCAATACATACATCTAATACAGACATACAAGCCTTGTGCTCTATTATAATATGAATATATATATGTATAAATAGGATAAAGCATACAATTTTATAATTATAAAATAAAAAATGTGTAGGTGAAGATAAAAATTACTTTAAAATGAATCAATTAATATAGTGTATTACTCTAGGAATGAATTAAAAATCAATAATTTAAATATATTATAACATAATAAAATAAGTAATTTTGGATTGTGTTAAAAAACAATATTAAAATTGATTACATTTTAAAATTCAACATTGATATAAATTCCAAGATTTGCAATTGTTTAAAACACATTTAAGAACTTTTAATTTTGGCAAACAAAGTAATTTTTTGAGTTTATTAGTAACTGTTCAAACTAAAATACTGTAAAATATTTTTATAAAGTGACAAATTTTATAAGTATAAATAAAATATATAAAAAATATAAATTTACTCTTAAAATTGTAAAATTAGATGGAAAGTTAAATTGAATACTTTACCAAGCACAATTATTTAAGTTTATTAATATAAATTGTTTTTCTCATTGGTTGAAAAAATATTGTTTATTAATTTCTTCAATGTATTAAAATATATTAATGTAAGTATTTAAACTTACCAAATAAGTTCTTTGAATAATACAAAATAATACAATGACTACTAAAAGTTTAAATGGTCATTGAGTTTTAAACTCTTTAGCAATACTGTAGGAAACAATTTTGTTCCAATCAATTTTCGTTCTAGTGACTGGCAACTGACGCCGGAGAGCTTTGAATGTTGTTTCTGATAAAGTTTTATAATTGTCTGTAATAGCTACTTGGTACTCATTTTCTGCTTTTTCGGCTATTTTTATAACTTCTTTCGCAACTGAATCTTCAGTCTTAAGTAAAAATAATAGTAAAATTGAAATTAATATTTTACAATATAATAAATAAAACTTACTGTAAATGCAATATTCTCCTGAATTTCTTTAGAAGCCACAAGTTGGACGTTACCATTTTCATAATAATGAACATGAATTCGTAAGAAACCTGAAATGTCTACAGACTTAGTTCCAACAGTGAGTGTCCACTGAGATCTCCAACGACCATTCCTATAAGTTAAAAAGAAATTTATTTGTTTTTACATCAAGTTTTTAAACCAATTATTAAATTTACAAACCAGAAATTTTTTGCTTGAAATTCATGATCTTCAATACAAGCTGTAATTATAGTAGATGAATCTTCTTCTTTTGCAAATACACTACAAGTTCCATGTTTATAATGCAACGAAGTATAAGACGTGAATTCAGTTTCAAGAGCTAAACGCCATGATTCTATCTTTGAGTCTGGATCCCATCTCTATAATTTTAGTTTATAATGTATTAAATAAACTATATAAACTTTAATATAAAATAATAACATATTAGTTTGTAAGTAAAAAATTTGTTCAGAAAAATAATTGAATTATAGTGAGGTTTAGTTAGTAGACCACACACAAAATTAGAATTACAAATAACTATTTAAATCTTTACTTCATAATTTTTTTTTTGTGCTATTAATTTAATTAACTAAATACTTTAACATTACATTAGAACTACTAATTTATTTAAAAACACATAAATTAAATCATTCAAATCCAAACTTAGGTATACAATATAATATTACTCAAAGATATTAAAAATTAAAATTTGGAACAATACAAATAATTGAATTATTTAGGTACGTTGGTAATAGAAATTTATTTAAAAGTACAATTTAAAACTCGGTATAATTTTAAAGGATAACAGAATTTATACTTCCAATACTTAAGTATTTAATACTTTAATTACTAATTCTATATGTTAATAAACTATACATGCCTCATAATTTGAAGATTCTTTTCTTAAATGATCAAATTTAAATGATTGTTTTGATCTGGGATCATAAAATCTACTGGATCCTAGATCATTAAACTGGGTAATAAGTACTGGATATTCACTATTTTCAATCTTAACAGGTAATGTCTGTTCCTTATTGTACAAAGCAAATGCCCTGAAATAAAAATAATCTTAATAAAGATAAATTTAAGTAAATTAATATACATACCAACAAGTTCCTTCCTTAAGAAGTGCGTCATTGTTGACTAGACCTCGGACGTCTTGAAAAATAAAAAATTAATAATTAACTTTAAGGTACTTCATTTTATAAGAAGGTAAACAATAAATATTTACCATTGAAAACTTCATTAAATTCACCGGGAGGAGAATGTAGAATGAAATCAGAAACAATTCTGACCTGTAAAGTATAAAATTTTAGATGTTTTAAAAGTTAACCTAAGTAAGTGTTAACCTCCACATTTATAAACATATTATTGTTAAAATGTAACTAAACCAATAGGTAATTTTGTAAAATTAAATTAAGTATAACAACTTCACTTTGGAGTAAGTCACAGATTTGGGTTAGTCACTGGTATGGTGGTGAAGTTTGAAGTTTAATAAGTATATTAATTAAATTTGTAAGTGCAATGAATTGATTGCAAAAGTTATGATTCAAGAAAACTCAAGTAGAATACTCAACTAGTTGTAAACTTTAAAGTTTTATAATGGCTAAAATGCTTTTGAAACTTCTTTTTACCAACTTAAACTTACGTAACCAACGTAAACTTCATTCATTACAATAATGTGTGATTATTTCAAATAGATACATACATTTGTATGTTAGTTTTATCCATCTTAACGTATGCAATATTCAAGTTAAATAAATAATTTAAAGCAAATAAATGTAAAACACAATATGTTGTAAGCTTTATTTGTATAAATTAAAAAAGTATGGTCAAAAATTTTAAAAATAAACAGATTCTAAAAAAATATTACAACTTTAAGGGATCGGTGCTAGCGTAAAATTATACAACAGCAAATTTATACTACCTAATACATTAACATAGAAATAATTTTTTTTTTTATAAGATGAGATCCGTATGAGTCACGTTTTACTGAATAAAATATTTTCAGAAATAGTTAGATAGGTACCTAACGTAAGTAATATTGAAAATTAAGTTGACAAAATGTATGATTTTTAAAATAACATTTTAACCTAGGTTCCTACTAATGTAATTCAAAATTGGAATAACAAAGGCTGAACATTTATACCTACCTACTTATGAAAGATGAAAAAAAAAATTTAAACATTTGTTCTACAAACCCGCCAGACTAATTTTATTGGGAGGAACAAATTTAAAGATTTTGATAAAATAGTCATTAGTATGGTAAGAAAGTTTGTATTAGTTTTGTTTAACAATATAATGAAAAAATTTACAAAAAACAGACGGCATCAATCCATTTAAAAAAAATACTTGGCACCAAGCGTCGGCCGGGCCAATTATTATTAGTATACTTGATTATTAATAGCAGAACGTCTAGAGTTTGTCAAAACTCGAGTCCATTGCTTAATTGTTTATACGGACGAGCATAGCGTCTCTATTTTGTTTACGTGTCATGTAAAAGTACTTTACAAATACCTTTTCTTGGTCCGAAATAGGTTCCTCTTCCATAGCCATGGCGACTGTTGAACACAAAAAAATATTTGATTGCGCGGAGGAAAACGATACGTAGATACCGTACCGACAACACACAACTAGCAAGAACCCAATTCCGTACGGTTACTAAGCAGTAAGCTCCTGCCGGGTTAACACACTTTTTTCTTTATTTTTATTATCACGATGTAGTGGGTACGAAAAACGACGCACGAAATATGTGATAATTATAATAAGAACTCCTATAATCGGCCAAGACTGTGGACGTTATGATAATACAAGCATCGCGTAGGCGTAGGAGCGTAACAATTACTTAACATTTTAATTATTTTCACATGCGTGGAAAAACGATTTCGATGCGAATCGTCGTTATTGATAATAGATCAGAACAGAAACGTTGTCGCATTGGCGTTTGAATATAATGTTTGCGACTGATGTGGCTGGCTAGTGGCTTCGCGAAAAATTACGATAAAAATCAATTTGAAAAGAGGGAGAAAAAATCTTGGAAATATTTTGTCCACGCAAGTGATATTATCATTATAATTTTTTTTTTTTTTTCGAGATTTTTGAGATATTATAAGGCGGCTAGACAGGACTCAGGACGTTGAGACCATATGTAATGAGTTATTCTCAATTCTGTGTTGGGACTTACACAGAATCGTAGGTAACTGTTTTAATTCTGAATATATATATATTCAGAATTAAAACAGTTCTCGGCGGCGACGCGTTTTCGTCGGGCGGCGGTCAGATTCCGCCCAGTCGACCAGTCAACTGCAGCTCTACCGGCAGCGGCGGCGACGACTGCCGATTATATGGCGCGCGACTGCGCGAGTTACGGCAAGGAAAAATATATCACAACGTGCCGCTACGCACTCTTATCTGTTTCAATGCAATTTAAGTTAGTTATTCAGATCGCTGGTTTACGATATATATACTAATCTATGCGATAGACTAATTACGTCGCTCCGCGGCGGCAGTGTCCGTGGTTGCGCGCGTAGTGAAAGCCACGCCCATGCGCATAACTCGGCCGCCGAGGACTGTTCTTATTCTGAATATAGTATATACAGGATGATAAAGAGAACGACGGAAAAACGATACGACGGCGGCCATTGGTTCTCAACATATGCCGCATACTGCGTGGCTGCGCCACTTGTATAATACACATTTTATAAATATAAAAGAATATTATTTGTATTATTTATTTTAATTTTTTAATGTTTTTTGTTTGGTTTGAATACACAAATTATTTGTTTTTAAAATATTGTAAGTATTTTCAGTAAATTAATTATTAATTCAAAAAAACGCGGCAATAAGTTTAGTTACGTTACGCACCACTGAGGCGAAACGGCCGCTAGGATTTGTGGCTGGCAGGGGCCACTTATCCTGTCGCGGACTATACCCGATAGCAAAAAATTTTAACGATTATAAGACGTGCTTTGTTCGATCAACGGACGGCCATTTTCTGTCAATCTGTTCTTTGCGACGGCTCTGATTTGCTTTAATATTGTACTCCTAACATCATATTCAAACTTAGCCAGCCGATGATCACGATGCCATTCGTCTGTGTGTTCATATAAATATTGTCTAGAAAATTTTTCTTGACGCGTTATTTGTTTGAACGTTTAAGTGATTCTCTGTGATCGCGTATTAAATTATGATGCCTGCTTGGAAGGTAGAGAATTAAGTCGACGCGCGTGTCTTTGGTTATTTGTATACCCTCCGTGTTCAAATTCTCTACTTCAACATGTCTGCTTTGGAACAAGTACTGCATGTCATTGATACACACCACATATCCAATAAGTTGCTCAAATCGGAGAAGTTTGGTGGCTTGATAAGCAACGGTAAATATGCATGGTTTGCTTCTGGATCGAGAATCATCCTTTACTCTAAACGCCTTGGATGTGTGGTGTCGTATAGATCATTTCCCGATACTGTGAAGGTAAGCTTTATGATAAGTCGTTGGTAACTATTATAAGTAGGTACATTTGGATTATAGTCAAGCTAGAATTTCCTAAAAAAAAAAAACCATTGCTTCTATTCCAATTCCAATTCTCATTCAAGGCTGTTGTAAGTTGGTTTGTATCATAGCGTTCTTATTGCTTTTGGTATTGCATTACAATTTTGCAAACATGAAAAAACTATCAATATGTATCTGTATAAACCAAAGCACTTTTTGAAATTCATTGAGTTAAATTGTAATAAAATATACTTGTGTATTATTACTTTCAATCTAGTTATGTTAACTAAGTATATAATACTATATATTCTGGGCAGGTTATTGTACTATTTACGATGGGTTTTAGGTATAAAGTTTTAACTTGGTACTAAAATACCAGATCATCAAATGTTTACTTTATATGGTTTTGAAATCAACCTGCTGTTTACTAAAAATTAATTTTTTAAATTATTTTTGTATCCTTTAATTGTGATTCATTGCCATAGGTTTATCATACAAAGATCTATCTAACATAGGTTCATTGTGGGCTTTATTGCTACACAATTCAAGTGTTGGGCTATTTTTATTTTAGTACAGATGTCAGATAGGTATTACAGAACAATTAAAACTTCTCAACCAAATTACTTACTGATGAATCAATATTAGTTTGTAGTTTTCAACTCTAAAACTTTTTTATCTGTTCAATTGATTTTGTTGTTGTAGTGGATGAGTAGGACACATATTTTATTAAAAAAAAATACGATCAGAATTGAGACTTTTGGGTGAATCATTATTGTGTTATTACTATAAATTATTTTTAGGTATGTAAAGAACATTATAAAGAACATAGTAATTTCTAGTACTTAGATCCTAACACCAACAAACAACACAATTTGATAAACCTATGTATATGTACCTATGTATAGGTGTGTTTTTGCCATAAATTATCCATTTCAAGTTTCAACAAATAATTTATATTATTTCAGATCACTTATGTTACTGAGTTGAACAATGATGAAGACAAATTTAATAATTTTCTTTTGATTGGAAGTTCTTTTAAATCATCTGGAATACTCTATGTTTGTCATTTACCAACTTTAACTACCCTCCGATGTATCGATTTGCCAAATTCAGTATGTTAATATTTTAATTTATTAGTATTATAAATTTGTCTTTATAAAAAGAATGTTGCTTCAAATAAATTTATAGATATCGTGCATAACCACAATGTCAACAAATTCTCATGTAAAAAATCACATTTGTGATGAGTTTAAAATCATGTCTACTGTACTGTTAATTGGTATGGTTTCGGGTGCTGTTTACGCAGTTGATTTAAGACAAAATTGTATTGAAAAACGTAATATAATTAAAAGTCCATACTGTAATAATAACTAGTAAGTAGAGGTCGGATTTATATTCTCTTAAAGCCATTAAAATATGACGTTTTTATATTGATGGGCAATATATTTTATTAAAATACAAGAAACATATAATTTTATGTCTTTAAAAATGCAAATTATTCAATTAATATTCTGTAAAAATAAGTAGACAAAGGTAAAAATTTTAATTTTCAATTAAACTTGTTATAATTAATTTAATTTTGTTTATGAAATTGATAAATATTAAAAAAAAAAAAATTTTAATTCTGTGTTTTGTGAATCCTAATTTATTTTACTCCCATTTAATAACTGCATAGCCTAGAAACAAATATGTAAAATCATAAAAATCTGACCTCTACTATTATGTAATAGTTTATTTTCAAGTTTTTATTTTATTGTTATAGAATTAAAACAAAATGAAAGTACTGTAAATGAATTAAAACATAATCAATTATTTATTATGGGAAAAAATGAAAATTGTCAAGAAATCAAGGATATGAGTGTCTTAAGTGATTCTCATTTAGCTTTGTTTATTAATGGTAAGTTAAATTACATTGTCGTATTTATTTAAAAGTTTAATTGTATTGTTTTTTTTAGAAAATTTTCATGGCTATTGCAAAAGTCAATACAACAATAAACTGACTTTAAAGGTATCTTGTTTACTATACATAAAAGAAATTAATACAATTGCCATTGGCTATGCTACTGGTCACTATCAACTTTGGGACTGTAAAACCATGCGAACTGTGTATGTATTTGTTTATGTATTAAATCAGTTCTAATTTTTATCTATAGTCCTAACATTTTAAATATATATTACGGTAAAAGATATTGAATTAAATAATGTTTTTTAGTAAGGATTATTAGAGTGCTTCAGACATTGTAGTTATTGTTATTTATTGTTTATTTGTTGGTAATTAACTTTAATTTCCACACAATATAAGGAAAGTTGTTATTTCATTATATTTCCTACCTACCCAGACAAGAAAAATGTAGGATTAAAATACTACAGTTTTGTGACATGAACACGCTTGTGGAATGGGGTGAATATCTAGCTAATAATGTTATTACTTATTACATTGCTTGCAAATAATTTACTAACGTCAGAACTAGAAAATAACATTATTAAGTGTTATACCATACCTACATATATTTTGCATGATAAAAATAATTTTCAATATATTTAATATAATTTAAGAATAAAAACAATTGTGCTAATTAACAATTATATTTTTCTAGGTGTTTGATAAATTTAAACAATTATAATAAATAGTAGTTACTTAATAAATATTTTTATTTTTCAGTTGTTTATTAAAAGAACCAAAATCTGTTATGCCAGTTACGCAAATATCGTTTCTTGAGCCATCTGATGATCCAAATAATCTGTGTTATCTTTGGGTCATTCAATCAGATAATTCTAAACTTCCTTATGCAACAATGATAGCTATAACTTACCATCAAAAAACTTTACTGTCCGATGGCACTTTCTTGTATGAAGTGAGTTTATCATAATATTACTAGCGGACAAAATTATTATTATGTTGTAAATGGTTTATTTTATTAAAGGTTTATCGTGGATATGGTACTAAACTAGAAATGTCTTTGAAACGAGAAATTGGGTTTGGACGCTGTGTATCTGCTTCATCTTTGTGTAACCTGAACCTCTTCAGAAATGAAAGTGGTAATGTCTGTTAATACCTTGTCTTATTTGATATTAATATTATGTATTATATTTGCACTATTACTATAACATATTATCATGACTATTGTTTTTTTTTGTTTTAGACATTGATGAAGATTGTGAAATTAGATTATTTACTATGCTATTAGAAGTACGTCGTGGTGTAAACTGTGTACCAGAATCTTATATTTTTTTGTTTGATATTAACCAGTGGTATAAAGCCCAAATGCCTTCAACAATTAGTCATTTAAAATTATCCTGTTCTTATGCATGTTTTATTAAAATACCTCATAGTGACAGTTATTTGGATTTTAATATTTCTGACAAATCATTACGTCCATTTAATTGTAATTTTAAAAACTATGTAGATGAACTTTACTTTCCATCGTCAATATATTTTGGTTAGTATAGGCTATTCTAGGATTCTTTTTCTAAATCAAATGTTGGTTTGATTGTTCTTTAAATTAATTTGTGTTACAGAGTGTGATTTTTTGATGGAATCAAAGATAATAAAATTTAAACATGCAGGTGTTCAACAAGAAGTTTTAGATCGTTTGATTTCAAAAAATTGGAAATTGTTAACAAACCCAACCTTAGTATTCAATCAATGCTTAGAAACAAATTTAAAGCCATTTTTTGGGATAAGTCTGATGATTATACAAATTATAGCTTGGTAAGGATCTGAATGTATTTATTTAAAGAGTTGTTTTATCTTATTGTTTTTAACTTTATAAAAACTGAGCTTATTATATTTTACAGTGTTTGTAAAAAAAAAAATTTAAGTAATAAAATTGATTTGATATTTAAGTATGATAACATAAAATAAGCAATTTTACAATTTCCAATTTTATGATGAATAAAACTAACAAATGGGAAAATTGGAACTAATTTTAACAATTTACATGTATTTACAGAACTTTTATCTATTACCTTTTTAGATTCTGAGCGAAGCGTGGAAGCTATTGATTTTACAAAGATGTGTGTGTTTTTTTTTTTTTTTTTTTTGTGTCTGGTACGTGTAACTCCTAGGGAATTGCTCCGATCTTCAACAACAGTACCACTTTCCGGTAGAGAATTTTATATCCTTGGTGCATTATTGATCATGCTTTTTCAAAATTTCCAATTCCAATAAAGTTCTTCAGGAAAAATAAAAAAAAAAAAATTAAAGAAAAAACAGAAAAAAGTATGGAAAACGGTTTTTGACAAAATCAATTTTGTTATTTGGTCATAACTCCCAAAATAATGATTGGAAAGACTAGATATTTTCACACATTGGTAATGTACAGGTGTGAGACAAATTTCACAAATTTTTGAGCTAAATATAGAACTTTGAAATTAGAGATATAAATGTAGTAAGAGGAGTATTTAGTAACACTGAATACTGAAGGGTCAACTTTAATTTAAATATTTAACTAACTATGTTAGGACAACTAGTAAAAATATATTTTCTAAAATTAAAATATTCCAATAGCTTTTAATATTTATGTTTAATATATTATTTTTAGCCAGATCAAAGAAGCTTTGTTGTATCAATCATAGTTGAAAACAACATTATATCTGTTCTTGAAGATTGTGCTGAAGCTTGGAAAAATGGTACTTATGTGTCAAGTGAAGCAAATATTTTGCATTTAGTAAAATGTCTTTGGAAACATGTTATGGCCGTCAAATTATATGCTGACAAATTATGTTAGTATTATAACCCATTAAATAATAACTTTAGTGGTATAACTTGGGCCTCATGTAGTTGAATTGTATATATGCATTTTATATGAAATGAAGAATAAAATGTTTTGCATGGATTTATTTATTTTTTCAAAACTCAAATTTCGAAGCTTTTTTTCCACTATTAAATTTTTTTAAATCTTTATTTTAATATATACTATTTACAGGTGTTCCATTGTTTGATTATTCTGGTACTCAATTAGACAAAAAAAACATAAGAATTCTAAATCATTGTCTATCTCAAATGCAGTGTGTAAAACATTTTCTAGAATTTTTACATAAAAAATATGGCGTTCATCTAATTAATGGTAAATATATTACAATAATTAACAGTAAGATAGAGTAGCTCAAGATGGTTCTTTGGTTAATGTTATTGAAATTTTGTTAATTTTTTAGTAAAATATAAAAAAATAAGGTTTAATATTCAGAAAGGTTTCAATTGTCTTGAATTTTTACCATTTGTTAGGATTGGTAAAACTTACATAAAAAGAACCAATTTGTCAATGTTTTAGTGGTTTACTGAACTTAGAAATATTTTTAATATTTAGTTTCTATAAATAACATTGTTATCGTAAAATGTTAAGAATTAAATGGATTGATAGAATAACGAATGAAGCAGTACTAAATAGAATAAAAGAAAAGAAAATACTATGGCATACCATTAAAGTTAAAGAGCTAAAATGTTAGAACATCTACTACGCCACAAGAGTCTAACAAAAACCGTCATAGATGGCGACTTTGAAGGCCATATAGAAAGAGGAAGACCAAGGATGGAGTATATGAATCAAATAATAAGTGACATGGGGAAGAATAGTTATAAAGAACTAAAGGAATTGAGTAATGATAGGGAAGCATGGAGAACTGCAGCAAACCAATCTAAGGATTGAAGACTGGAAGAAGAAGATAAATAACATGTATTCCACTTGTTGTTAATTTGTATTAAATTGTAATAGTTGAAAATCGTTTGACACTACTTCAGTTTATTGATTAATCAAACATAAACATAAATACAATTTTTGACCATTTTTGGCTAAATATTACATTTGAATTTTTTATAATTCTATAGTGTGTAATTAATAAAATGCGTGTTTTTATTTGTGATCAGGGCCGTCTTTGCAGTTCCCCACGTTCCCATAGGGTAGAGACGGAACTGTTTGTAATTCTTATAAAATTTAAAATATATTTTCTATAAATGCAGTTAAATAATAAACTTTAATTTGTGTTTTTATTACAGTTGACTATACCCATCGTGTATATACACTAAACTTGGTTACAGACTATTTTAAAGCATTGACATGTTTTATGAAGTATACTCTATTACCGGAAACCCTTAAGGACAATCTTACCCAGACCAATGTGCAGTGCAATTTTAATTATTTAAAGCAATATGCTAATAAACGGTAAGCATGTTAGTTTTTATTAATAGTGTGTTTATTTTATTCAAGCATTTGTAAATTATAGACGAATGGAATTTGGAGATTCACAATTCTATTTAATTGATGCTATTGTTTTTAATGAACCTAAAGGAAAAAAGTTAATTGAACAGTGGCTTCATGAAGGTAGTGATGGTGGAATAGGCTTGTACCCGCCATCTAATGTACAATGTTTACTGAGAATTTTTTTGAATGCTGCACTCTCTGATTTAGTGAAAAATTTCATTACTGTATACTTTTTAATTGATGTTTGCTCATCACAAAAGTAAGTATTTATTTTCAAATTTATTTCAGTGAGTGGTAGGCAAAAATGTAGTCACTATGTATAACATTAATATACTTAGAAATGTTCCAAATCACTTGCATGCAAATTTAACTCTACTAGTTTCTCCCATTATTTATGAAAAGTCCGAAGTATTTTGAAACTTTAGTGATTTTTATTCTTATCCAAAAATGTAGTCTATTCTAATATTTAAATTTCTAATAAATTTATAAAGTACAAATTAATACTAATTTTTTTTTGTCTTATTACTCAACTTATTTGTTTTGAACTATAAGAATAATTCTTTTTTTTATTATTGTGTTTTAAAAATCTAAAATTTTAGATGATTTTGAAGTAGTTATCTGTTAATATTTTTTTTGTTAGCAATATTGGTGTAATAGTCAATAGTTCAACACTAAAAATGTATCTACATTTTATACTAGATTGCCTATTAAAATTAGGCATCTACAATACCTGGATATTTTAAAATAATATCCAATTTATATTAAAGTAAAAGCATTTTCTTTATTTGGTTTTTATATTTTTTACTTTTACTAGTTAGGTATTATTAATTATATAAAGTTTGTAGGTATTTGGATAATATGGTCCTCATTACTACTTGCCACTTTAACCCACTAGCCCTACTTTAACCTAGGGCCTAGGGCCACACATGTATTATGTACTAATTACAAAACTAAAAACATTAATTTAAATTTGTTTTATACTAGTATGAATGTAGCTCTAGCAAACCGTATGTGCAATTTTTCTATGGAAATTGATGTTCCCAATTATAAAGGGTTGAATCTATTATGTCGTGCCAGTTGGTTATTTGACCATGATATGTTTGAGGTTTGTAATTCTTATATTCTTTTCATGGAATTTGTTATCTTATTTTAATTTTTATCTATAGGAAGCTATGGAAATATTAGCAAGTGATAATAAATGGATTATGGTAATTGATGAATCTGGTAACTGGTTTCATTGGACAGTTCTAAAGCTACTTATATTTAAATCTCAGTACTCATGGGCACGATATTATTTTAAACTCTTAAATATAAATATAGTTAAAACTGATGATCAAAAAAAGTAATTATATGTTTATTTTGTTATATTTTTATATAAAACAAAACCTATAATTTTAAACTATTTGTTTGATTTAATGTAATTTTTTTTGAAAATAGATTTGACCGAATTAAAGCCTATATAATATTTGATTGTGTTACTACTTTATATTATACCAAAATAGTTAATAGTTTTAAAATCTTCATTTAAAATTTTGTTTTCAGATTTTATATCAATGTTCAAATATTGAATAATGAATTTTTTGATGCATTAAAATACATTCAAGCACAATCTCAAAATGATCAAAAAGTTTTGTATGAATACTTTTTTGAAAGTGAGTTTTATATTTAATTTTTTACCAATACAAATTAAATGTATTATGATAAAATCAGGTAATATATAGCTCTTTTAAATATTTTTAGGATGTCAAAATACTGATAAATTAAAATGTTTGTTAAATTGTGTTATGAAATCGGACGAAGAAGATTTATTTTGCTTGTACTTGAGAAAATTCAAGGACTCTAAATCAATTACTTGTCTTCTGTTATTTTTGTTACTACGTGGAAAGTAAGTTCAATACAAGTTAATATAACATATAATTATTGTTCAAGACATTGTTGATTTTGTTGTGTTTTTCATTATTAAGTAATAATAAGTAAAATTTAGTAAAACTAATATATCTATTAGAATGTAAGAGTGTCAGCATCACATCTGATCCACAATATAGAAAAACGTAAAAATGTGTACACTTACTAATTAATACTTGAGGAAGGTTAAAGGCATGATTTTAATTGCAAATTTGTCATTGATTTTGCAATAACATTCTGCAAATGTTGAACAATAGAGCCATATAATTGTTTTCACGTAGCGCCCTCTCCGCTTGCTTTGGGGCGTCATTTGGTATTACTTACACAAAGTCTATATGGTTGGGCACGAACGCATAAGGTACGTTTATAGGCTATAAATTTAAATTTTTGAGGGTACATTATGTTGAGTCGTATTAATATGAATAATAACTCGAACGTGATTACAATATATGTTTTATTTATGACAGTTGAAATCGTAATGATATTAATATAAATTTGCATGCACGACACCAACCGGTAGACAGTCCCCACCGATTGATATTTGATATCTTAATAATATTGTATACATAATGATAAATGCTTAATATGCAACACATTAATATTATAATTTCACTGCGCACTAAGAAAGAATTTTCTGAAAAAAAAAATTTCACTCCCAAGGGTTGTCTCAAATACATAATTTGTCGAAACTTTGATTTTTTTTTTTTTTTTATATTCATGGTTGCTACGTGGAATCAAATTTTTGTCGTTTATTTGATGCCGGGTTGGCATCCGGCATTAGTACCTAACCTAACCCGGCACATTTTATGCTGGGTTGGCACCTGCTAGTTATTATATAGCTTTTTCTTTTTTTTTTAGACATTTAGAGGCTGCTAATTATAAAAAATCATTAGGAAACATCCAAAAGTTTAAAAAGAATGATATATTCAGAGCAACTAGTCTTATTGTTGATAGATTTGATGAAAATATACCTGTTATTTTTAAGGAAAATTATGATCATCATATTGTCCAAAATATATATAAAAATTCAGGTTGGTTATTTTATATTGCTGTAATTAAAATAATCATGTTATTATATTTAATAGTGTTTATTTTTAATCATTCTAGAAATTACTATTAAGCATTTATACAATGAACGTAATATGTTTAGTATTGTGGATGAAGAAAAAGAAAATACACAAAAAATTAAGAACCATTCTATTATTGAATCGCATATTGGGTAAGTGTTGTAACCTTATTATGATTTAAATACTGTGCGTTTACCAAAATTAAAAACTCGACTGCAGTGCAACCAGTAACCTAAAATCAATAAGACATGGTCTCTCAAATCCTAACATGGTTGCTCGAAAGCGCGTGTAATTTGAAATAATGTAAATATATGGACTATATGTTTCTCAATATTAAAAACTTTACTGTTCTATGCATTATCTATTGATATTTATGTATACAAATTTTGAAGTGATAGTAGGTACCAACAATAATATTAAATATTACATAATTACTTATATGATAACTATAATCTTCTTCGAGTGCCAATATTCGTTTACAAACATTGGCAATAATGTTAGTAATTATATTTTTATTTACAGCTGCTCTAAATAAAGGTATTGTAGATATATTGAACCATTTTCTAAGGTTATCCAAGTAAGAAATTTGAGGTTATCCACAATTCCTTTTTCCAACTATTTTACCCTACATTTTTAGTTGTGGTAGGCTATATTTTTCTGGATATCGCATAAAATGTCCTAGAAACTGAAGTTTTTGTGTTTTTATTGTTTTCACTACTATTATTTATTATACTGTTATTCATTCTTTCAAGTACATTGATATTTGTTTTGTGATATGTGATTGTACCAGCTAAATTTTAATACTCTGCGGTATATCCTTATCTTAAATGCTTAAATTCAATTGATCAAAACCTTTGGAAGAGTCCAAGTCTCTACTTCATAAAGCAGTACGGTGAATACATAGCAACAAATCATGCTGATTCGGAGGTAAAATTATAACAACTATAATCATATTATAACAACAAAGGATAATGAGTATAATTATTTTAATAATTATAATATTTAAAGTTTGTAGTAAGTTTGGCAAATTTGAGATGCATTGTAATTAAATTTTCTCTCGCCCGGTCAAGTTTCTAATTTTGTGAAACACACTATAATGATTTGCATTGTCAATTTTTTTATTATCTGCTATAACTTTGTGTTGTTTGTATTGTATAATTGTTTTTGTTATTGGTTTTTTACAGCCTTATTCAACCACCAAGAAATAATAAACATAAACATTCTCCTATTTATGATCAAAATTGTAAAGAGAAGCGTAGAAAAACAGATGATATATTACTGAGCCCACCAGCTTCGAATAATAGAGCAATTTCAAATGTGACGGTAAAAGATGTTTTAGAAATACTCAATACTCCATTTGTACAAAAAACTATTTCTTCCCCTTCAATCAATGCATCTCGTTTGTCAATTTTAAAGGTTTGTTTTATTAAAATAAAAAAAAATACTTAAAAAACTTAAATTTATGTTTTTAGTTTTAAGCTGAATATTTTGATACAAATATGTTTGGGTATCAAATTTGCTAGGTTATATATGTCAGGTACCTGGTAATTTAAATTTTTATTTTGGGCGCCACTAGATTATTATTCTATTTTACAAGGAGTAATAATATATATTATTCTCTTGATTTACAAATAAAAATTTTATTTTATATAAACTTGTCATTTACAAACCTGCAAGCAATATAATCATAATATTATATTTTAGTAGTATGCAAAAAATAATATAGAGGCCGTACTGTAACTTGCTTTAAAAATAAATTGAAGCACAAATAGTTTTATTAATTAAACCCATTAATAAACTTTATTAATTAGCTACTTTTAACAAAAAAAAATATTGTAAGGGATTAAATAAAATATTTTAAAATTTATTTGCAAGCCCAGCAAATAGGTTTTTGGATTTTGAGGGTGAGGATAATTGGAGTAACAAGGAAAAATAGAATAAGTAACAAATATAAAGTAGAATAAGTAGTATTGCTGTTGCATCAATAGTGCTTAAGATGAAAGAAAATAAGCTGAGATGGTTTGGACATGTGATAGAGGAAGACCAAAGAAGAGATGGATGGAAACAATTAAAAAAGATATGAAGGTTGTTTATGTGTGTGTAGGAGATGTGAGTGATTGTGATAAATGGAGGGATAAGATGAAGGCAGCCAACCACAAATAGTTAGGAAAAAGGCAAAAAAAATGAATGAATTTAACTGTGTTATAACGTCATAAAAGTTTCAAGATATTTTGAACCAAGTGTAGAACTAACAAAACTTTACAACTTGAGTAATTTTTGTAAGCAATTATTTAAACCAAGAACCCACCCTATGCCATGATCTACTCCCAAGTAAAGTTTCTATACTCCTTTTTTAATATTTATTTTCTAAATCATAATTTTATTTAATTTAATTATGTTTTAATTGCAAAATAACTATAATTTCAGATGGGATCTGCTAAAAATTATAACAGATTATTGACCTCAAAAACTGGAGATTCATCAATATCAAGAAATATTATAAGATTTAGTCTACCTATGGACAATAACACAACAATTGAACAGTAAGTTTTTGTGTCATTTCATATATAGTGATTTTATTCTTAACATAAAATGTAGTGTTGGTGTTGGAAGACAAAACTATGCTTTTACATGAAATTAAAGAGTCAATACCATTTATCTCCAAAAATGTGCGGGAGATGTTCTCCTGCCTTGTAAAATCAACATATTTGAATAATTTTTTTTTTAATTGAATGTTAAAAATATTTTGTAAGTTGCATTTAAGTTGATTTTTTTTATACTTTGATTTTAAATAATGCTTTGATTTGATTAAAAATATTAGTTTTAAAGTAAATTGCTAACATAATTTTTTTGATTAGTTTTAAATAAAATTGTTGTGTGACTTTAAATCCGACTTTTACATTGATTCTACAAGACAAGTAAACTTTTCCTGTGCATTCAATACTGCCCACCTAAATGAATGTAATGTGGTTTAAATTGACTATATTTTGTTCTTTAAATAATAAATAGCCGACTTTGATACCCTTAATACTAATACAAGTTATCTATCAAAACAATATAGTTTAACTTATAAATATCACTTTGTTCTGATATATTTCTGATTTAGTTAATTGACCGAGTATGTCACAATAAATTTTTTTATAATCTACTTAATTTAAATTTATAATCATTTTTTTGTAGATGTGATTCTGAAATAAATCATATTGCTAACAGCAAATGTATTAATGAACCAACTAATTTGATTGGCCAACAATCTAGAGATATAAATCAGGAAAATGTATTTGATGAATGTTTTGGAAAATTATTTGATGAAAAAGAAAACAAATCTTATGAAAAAATGGATATTTCAGAAGAATATAATACTAATCAAATTTGTCATGAAAAATTATATGATGTGGGTAAAAATATGCCAACTAAAAATGTTGAGTGGTTGGTATCAGATGATGAAAATGAAGATAATTCAGTTACTAAATTGTTTGAAAATAAAAATTCTGCTTCAAACGATGATAAGCATAACTTTGAAATTGGTTCACATGACCAAGATATGGTAATTTGTTCTATTCCAACAGATAGAGAAGAGAATGAAATTCAACAAACATTGATGCCTATAATTATTGATACTATAAGTTTATCTTCAGACATCACCAAACATAATCAAACTTATAATCATGATGAACCCAACTTAAATATTGAAGATAAAGAAAACAGCCTTGCATTATTGAATTTAAATGCAGATCCTGAAAATTCTAGTAAAAATAATTCTCAAAATAGTGATGAAGACGATGTATTAACTGTAACTTCAGAAATTGAAATCATTCAGACTGATGATTCATCTAGTAAATCATCATTGAATTTTAAAATAGAATCATTTAGTGAAAGTGATTTAGATGAAACAAAATATGGTCGATTTAAATATGCAAAGAAACAAACTGATGAAAGCACTGATGATTCTGTCCAAGAATTTAACGAAATTGAAAGTAGCCAAGAAGAAATTGAATCAGAACAAAGCATTGAAAGTGATTTGGAATCTGAACAGAGTTGTGAATCTATTATAAATAATGAAAAATGTAGTGATTCTTGTGAAATTTTATCTGTGAATGAAGAAAATAATCAGGAACAGTATGATATTATGTCTTTGTCATCATCATCAGCAGAAGAAAAAGAAATTGATATCGAATCTAGTAACAGTGTATGTTCGGAAGAGGAAGAAAATTCAGATATTTGTGATAAATCTTCATATGAAGATAAAGTTTTCGATGTTGAATCTGATGATAGTCAATACGATGAAAACAAACATTTTGAAAAAAATTATGAGATTAATAATAAAAAAGAAGAGAATAAATCTGATGAATTAATATTAGTTAATGTTGACCATTTAAAACATCTGGATAACACTTTCAAACAGAATACAAGTATTGAAAATATGCCCACATTTAAAGAAAATTATGACAATGATGTTGGAACAGTATGTTCCACCACAGTTTTGAATTTAGATTTTTCCAATATTCTTTCCCACAGTTCATTTGAGTTGGATAAAGAAAAATGTTCTCTACATAACAATGAGATAATTCATGTAAAAGAAAATGTTCATAATAGTGTTACTAAAATCTGTGATACAAGTATAGAACACCAAGAAAATAAGTGTTATAACTTAGAAAATACACCTAATGAAGAAAATTCCGAAGATAAAAAAGAGTCAAATCCTATTCCTGATGATGGATTTAACATTGTGATGACTTCTGAGACCTCTGATATAGAATTAAACATACTAGAACCCAACAGTACTAACCACCAATCTACCACTCCATTTTTGTTTGGTGAATCATTTACTCAACAAGAAATTCTTGATAACAAGCCTATGATTCTTTTTGGTCAAGCTTATCCCTTTGACAATGAACAACTTGTCACTGATACTTCTGTCAATATAGCAGATAATGTGGAATTAATTACAGATGCCCATGAAGAATTTGTTTCCAAGACAGAGTCTGAAGTTGTAGAACAAGATGATGATATCCAAGATATTTTAGAATTACAATCTTTACCAGAAAGTAATCCGGAAGAAATTTTAGGCAGCATAAAAAATAGTTCAAAAAATTCTATATCACCAAAATTCTTTGAAAATATTGATACTTTTAAACACAATTTGGTTTCTTTGAAATCAGAAAATACAAATGTTGGCTTCAAATTAAGTCCTAATCATGTCATAAGAGCTTCAAGTGAACCAAAGCAATCACGCTTGATTTCAATGGACTTTTCTAAGCGCGCCAAATCTGTTACTATTGAATTACCAAATCTATTTAATGACAATCATCAGGTATTTGTCATACAAAATGTGGATAATTCATTACAAAAATCATCAGATTTCCAAACTAAACATTCAATGTGTTCTTCAAATACAAACTTATTACATGGTAAAAATTCCAATGATAAAAACATAAATATTAATGATATGTTATCTAATTCTTTGGAACATACAATTTCAACAAATAAAACAAAATTAATACGAAATGTTCGATCCAAAAGTGAAGAACCCTTAAATAAAAGAACACAAATTAATGTTCCATTTAACATACTCGATATGTCTTCAAATAGAAGTACCACTGCTCATTCAGTGTCAACTTCAAATATTTCATTTAATTCTTTAGAAGAGCAACACTTAATTCCAGAAAATAAAACTAAATTACGACGAAGTTCCCGATTATCAAATAAAAGTATCACACGTGCAATGTCAACCGTTATGCTGGAAGATAATAAAAGAATACTTTACTGTAGCACAAGATCTAAAAGTGAACAACCTTTAGATAAAACTTTTGTTGGAGTAGAACGTTTTAGTCCTCTAGTTGATAAAAATATCAAAAAATCAACTGTTGAAGGTAAAAAGAGGCAGTTATATTTAGAAACAACTAATGTATCAATAGATACAGATAATGATGATCAATTTTTAAGAGATCAGCAAATTTATACGTCTGCCACAAAAAGTATTAAAAATTCAAAAAATAATACAGTTTCATATAAAACACATGGCAGAAAAAAATCATTTTCTCAAGTTAATGAAAATGAACCAAGTATATCTGAACCTTGTATTAATGAGCATTTAAATGAAGTTGTAAATCAAGGGAGAAAGTCTCTTAGATCCAAGTCGAATTCAATTCCCAGTACAGAAATAAAGGTTACTAGATCAAGGGTCAAGAGTGAAAGCAATAAAAAAGTTTATGATCAAACTAGCGCTTTACAAATTTTCCGCCCTGTAATGGTTGAAGAAAGCAGTCAAAAAAGGGTAATTTTACCTAAAAAGTCAAATGATAAAAAAAATGATAGATTAACAAAATGTAGAAATAATCGTTCTAAGTCTTTAGCCCCTACGGATGGCATGTCAGCTACTAAAACAGCATTTGGCCTTGAGAAAATTCCTGAAGAAAACATTCCTTACTTTGAAAAGTGTGTTGAACCTAAACAAACAGCAGTACCAAAAAAACCAAAATTTAGTTTCTGTAAAACTAAATTTCTGGACAATATGCATAATATAATGAATACACAACCATGTACAAAAATAAATACACCAAGAAGAGCAAAATCAATTCAACCACCAGTTCTTACTCTTTCAATTGCAAAATCTAAACTTAAAAGAAGTACAAGTGTCAACAATTTAAATACAAATGATTATAAACTTACAGAAACCAATGATTTGATTGACTTTAAAAAAAAACCATTAAGTTCAATTAAAAAAACACGAAAACGTTCTGCGTCTGAGCTTATAGAGAAAAAAATAAATCCAAAAATTACAAGTAAACAAGAAGTAGAGCAGAATATTGCCAAATCTGATTCTAAAGGTTTTAATAAAACTTTAAATTCATCTTCATCGTCTTGTTCTTCTGAAGAATTGTCCCCAATTCCAGGAAATTATGCTTCTCATTTGTTGTTTACACCAGCAACTAATAAACGGAAGCGTGTTCCCATAAACAAAACAGTTTTAAATGTTGAGACTGATGAATTAGATCAATCTCAATCTGCTGTTACAAGATTGCAAAAGAAAAAATCAAAAAATGTATCTTGTATCAACACCCTCGAAGTTACAAGTTCTCAAAAAAATACTGCCATTCAACCATATGAGTCCAAACAAAAAAAAGTGAGTAATGCATTACTGTACTACAATTTTTTTTTAAAATTAATATTTATTTATTTTATTTTTCCTTCTTTACTATGCAAAATTTACCTCTTGTATATTAACATTCCAGTTTACACAATCTCTCACGTTGGGTGCATACAATTTGCATTACACTAGTTGAATATCTGATTTGTACAACATGCGCGTTACGCCCATTATACAGTAAAATAATACACACATGTATAAATAGGATAGATTAGATTATAGAAAACAACATTTAATAATTAAAATAAATAAATAAAAAATAAAATTACAGCAATGCGCTTAAAACATAAACCGACATCTAACAGCTCAAAAATCTTTTAAATGTTTTGATACTATATAACCATTCTGTATACAGTCAACCCGGCCGCCAATGGAACTCTGTCATGCGCGAGTTTTGACCGGTTTTTGTGCGCTGCTCAGAGCGCTCTTATTTGATACAAACTAAAATAATAACTAAAACTAGTTTATTCAAATTCTTAATTTTAAGAACACTACTTTTATCAAATATTTATTTATGTCGTGTTAGGCTACAGATAGAATAATGTATATATATATAGCTATAATAGATAAAATGTAAATAGTAATAATAATAAAATACAAAATACATATATATAAATATAAAAGACTATTCATTGGTAACTTAGGTAATTTTTGTTTTCACTATCACAGTTTGTCAAATAACATTTGACCAGTACTTGGCCATGTCTATTGCCTTCTGGTTTGCCACCATGAGGTCCCTTTCGCTGCAGGTGATAGGGCATTTACGGCATTCCAGTAAGTGGTCCATTGTTTGTTCTTGGCCGCATTCGCATAGTGCCGATGAGTCTTCCAGATAGCCCCATTTTTTCAGGTTGGCTTTACAACGTCCAACCTTTGTTCGCAATCGGTTTAGGCTTCTCCATATTGTCCAATTATTCTCGTGACCGGGTGCGAGGTTTTCCATTGGTATTATCCATGCTCTTTCGTCCTCAGTTTCTTCCTTCCATCTCTCGACTCTCTCATCTTTGGGATGTTTTATAATATACTTTGTTCTCTTCATAAAACTATTTCTGGATTTTAGTCGGTATCTGTTTCCTCCTTCTTGTCCATGCATTATATGTTGGGCATCATTCACCATTTTTGTTCGCTCCCAGTCGGCTTGTACGGATCGTCTAATTTCAGGTGGAGCTATACCAGAAAGGGTATATAATTTATTTACCTGTGTGTTTTTTAAGCAGCCTGTAATTATCCGGCATGTCTCGTTTAGAGCTGTGTCTATTTTTTTTGTGTGTGCAGATCTTCCCCACACTGGACTTGCGAACTCGCCAGTTGAGAAACAAAGTGCTAAAGCTGTTACTCTCAATGTATGTGGTTCGGCACCCCACGTTGATCCGACCAGCTTGCGCAGTAACCCATTCCTCGTATTGATTTTCATTTTCGTTTTTTCGCAGTGTACTTTATAAGTTAATGACCTGTCTAGGGCTATGCCCAGATACTTAGGATTCGGGTTGTTAACTAGCTCTACACCTTTCCAGGTTATGTGAAGTTTTCGATTGGCTTCCCTGTTTCTGAGGTGGAATGCACATATTTCTGTTTTTAATGGATTAGGACGTAGGGAGTTTGCTTCAAAATAATTGTCCATTTTGGCCAGAGTGTCTGATAGTTTTCTCTCAACTATCTCGAAGGTGCTGTCTTGAACCGCAATTGCCGAGTCATCTGCGTATATGTAGTGTTTGATGTTTTTATCACTTGAGATTGGCTGGTCATTCGTATATATGTTGAAGAGTGTTGGTGCAAGTACACTTCCCTGCGGAAGACCGTTTTTAGAGTTTCTCCACCGGCTATTTTTACCATCAAGGGTAACAAAGAACCGGCGGTTACTAAGTAGGACTTCAATTATTTTTACGAAGTTATAGTCATGTGTCATTTCATATACTTTGGTTAGCATAATGCTATGGTTTACCGTGTCGTATGCTGCTGACAGGTCTACGAACGCCACGCCTGTGATCTGTTTGTTTTCGAATCCATTTTCGATATTTTGGGTCAGGTTCAGGATTTGGCTGGTACAGGATTTTCCTGGTCTGAAGCCAGCTTGTTCAGTTATTAAATCTTTTTCTACTACTTGTATGAGTCGGTTGAGCAGCATTCTTTCGTATAATTTATAAGTATGACACAGTAGTGAAATCGGTCGGTAGTCCTTTGGGTCTGTTCCCTCTTTACCAGGTTTCAGTTGGGCGATTATTTTTGATTTTCTCCATATCTTGGGAATTTTTTGTTCATCATTTATGTAATTAAAAAGTTCTATTATCCATTTTCTGGCCCCGGGTCCTAGGTGCCGGAGTTGTTCGGTACATATGTCATCTAGTCCGGCAGCCTTGTAGTTTTTCATCGCATCTATAGCCTTTTGTAGTTCAATAGAGTCGAACTTTTTTGATAAGTTGTCGGTTTCTTTGCATATTTCACGGACTATTCTTTTTTTCTGTATTTTATGGTTTGTTTTAGGTGGTTTACCATTTAAGAGCAATGTATAAGCAATTTGGTTGGCTGTTACTTTGGACAGTGCTGATTTTCTACATGGGATATTTCCTAGTCGTCTAATTAATCCCCATGCTTTCCTACTATCGTGCCGCATATCAACGCTCTCTAAAGTTTCACACCATCTTTTTCTTCTTGTTTTTGCAACAGCATTGAGGGTCTTTATTCCCTCTTCTATTGTTTGTTCACTAAATGGATCTTTATTGTACTCTCCTATGTAGCAGTCAATTTGTTCCATTGCTTCTAGTGATAGTCCTGGGATATATTGAGTTCGGCATCCTCTGGGTATGGTTTTTCTTGATACGGTCTTTATTATTTCGATAAATTGATCATAGTTATCTGACATAGGAGCTACGCTGCAAATTTTTTCGTCTAACTCTTTAGCAAAAGCTGTCCAGTCTGCTTTTCTAAAATTAAATCTTCTTCTGAACGGTACGGAGATCGGTCTGATAGCTGCTGAGATGTCACATTGAATAGGTCTATGTTGGGTACTAGGTATAGGTTCGCACATTTTTTTTAAACATTGTATACTCATTGCTTCACTCACAAATATGAGGTCAGGATTGTATCCCCGTTTCCACCTACCACTATTGAATGAGGGTGGAAGTTTATGATCGTGGATTAAACTGAGTCCTTCGGATATTGCCCACGCTTCCAGAGCAAGGCCGTCATCGTTTGTTTCGTTGTATCCCCAACTTGTGCTGTGACAGTTAAAATCTCCAAGAATTATTTTCGTATTACGTGATGCAAAGTTGTTTGGTTTATGGAATTTGAATGGGGAGTTTGGGGGCTTGTATACAGATGTGACTGTACAACTTCCTAAGTCGATTGTTATGATTTCGATGTCATCTACTTCTGTCATTTCTGAAGATATGATGACCATTGTGGGTTTTACGAAAATTGCGCTACCGTATTTTTTATGCGGTCTTACTGCTGCTAGCTTCATTCCATTTATCTTAGGTGTTCTCAGTTCGTTATCTCTATGTGTCTCTTGAATACATAGTACGTCACATGAAGTCTCTTTACATAATTGTGCCAAAATGTCTTCTTTATTAAGTGATATTCCTTCGATGTTGATCGATATCGTTATGAGGGCTGGCCCTGAAAAGGGCCGTTTTAGGTTCTTGCTTGTTAATCTGTTTGATTCCATTCAATATTGTAGCCTATGTTCGGAAGAATTCGCCAATGGAAATAGTACACTAATGAGTATTATTCCATTGTTGCCTAGGGTATACCACGTAGAGGTTTCTTCCATATTATTATCAAATATAATTAAATATTACAACAAGTAAAGATTGTATACTATGACAACCTCAGGTAATTGGGAGGAAGGCAAAGAAGTCTAAATCAGTTATAAAATAGCAAATATTACGGTCTTAATGTTTTTTTTTATAGAAATCAGTAGTTCAGTGTTTGGATGTTGAAGAAGGCAATTTAGTAAGACGTATAACACGTTCTCAACAGCCTAAATTAGATAATTCACTTCAATCTACATCTGTTACTGAGTAAGTTATTTGTGTAACTACAGCAACTTTATCATTATAACACTGTTATAAAATAGAAATATTTTCAATCTTTTTTTTTTTTAATGGTTGTTTCAGACAAAATCAAACCAACAAAAAAACTACTAAACCATAAACAAAAAACATTTAATTACCTAACATTTATGTATTATTTTTAATTTTGTTGTATAAATAATTGATTCATATATTAATGATCTTAGATGTAAGGATTTTAATAAATCCAACTAAATAGTGTGTTATATTAAGGTAAAGATAAAATAGAGTATCTGAATGTACACATATTGAAAGGTTATAAATGAAACTAAAATTCTGTGCTAATTTACGTTTTGAAAAATAATTAATAATGTTCAATGTTGGAAAATAAAGTCAAGCGACTAGTATTGAGTTTTGTTTATAATTGGATGTTACTGATGTCTGCTTAAATTAATAGTGTGTGCACAATGTAACTACATATTTCAAACATGTGCATAAGTCGTATGTTGGGAAATTATAAGTTTAATAAAATAAAATAATTTATCACTGATTGTCTTTGAAGCTAACTAAAACATAACAAACTATTATATATATATATATATATATTGTATTAATTTATAGCAATTGTTTTTTTAGAACTCAATGTAAGTGTGTCCTTATAGATATTCCATAGTAAGTTTTATATTTTTTTTTTACACCTATTATTACATGCACCTAAGTATAAAAGTGAAGTTATAGATTTTATAATATATATTTTGATAACCGGGGGCGTATTAAATTTTTTTTGTGGGGGGGGTTGATGCATTTTTTGAAGGAAAATTCTGCAACTTAACATTAGAAGTATTGTATCCAATTTGTGAAATTTTGGGGGGCTGAAACCCCAACAGCCCTCCATAAATACGTCCCTGTAGATAATTATTTGTAGGATTCCATATAATAATTTCTAAATTTTTTTACATGGATTTACTAAGTATACTAGGTAGTCCACAGCTTAAATTGACCTCCACCTTTGTGAGCAGGCTAGACATTATTGAGTTTTAGACTTGGTCCAAAAATGTACTAAAGTACTAAAAATATTTTATTAAATATATAGTAGGTACATAGAGGATCTGATTAACTCTGTACGCCCTTGCTTGTAAAGTGTACACATCATAGTTGAAATCAAAAATTGGGTTTATTGTTTTGGGAAAAATTAGATGGCTTGAGAAATATTGTTTTGAAAACATACTCAAAAACTTAAAATCAAAACAGTCTTTACTATACACATTTGATCAATAAAATAAAACAATAATACAATTATGATTATTTTATAAAAATGAATTGTCAAGTATTTTTAGTTAAAAAAAAAAAATAATAGAACACTAATAAGGAATACATTAGTTATTAGAATTACTATATTCTGCAAGTAATAATACATTTTTAAATGTTCTACTTATTATATACAATTCTCATTATGCCCCAGAATAAGGAACTTCATTAACTCCATCAACTTCTTGTCTCACATTTTCCAAGGTATGATATATTGTGCGAAAAGTAGGTCTTGAATCAGGTTTTCGACCCCAACATTGTTTCATTAACTCATATGCTAATCTAGGAGTGTTTTCTGGACATTTCATTACATTCCCATCTTTAATAAATTTAACAACTTCTTCATGTGTCATGCCATAATATGGTTGTAGAGCAAACGAAAAAATTTCCCAGAGACAAACACCAAATGCCCAAACATCTGATTCAACTGTATATTTATTGTATAGAATACTTTCTAAAGGCATCCATCGAACTGGAATAGCATCGTGTTCGTCACCTTTGTAATAATCTTGTAAATACATTTTTTGGGAAAGACCAAAATCAGCTATTTTTACAGACATAGTGTCATCAATCAAACAGTTTCTGGTAGCCAAATCTCTATGTACAAATTTCCTATCAGATAAATAAACCATTCCTGAAGCAATTTGCTGGGCTATATTTAACATATCTAAATTTGTTAAATTTAAATCGCAAAAAACATCATTTCTACCTACAGTAGAATGCATAATGTAATTGCTAGGTCCACATGAACGAAGAAATTCATTTAAATCCCCACGCTCCATGTACTCAAAAAGTAAACACATTGGTTTACCCAAAGCACAAACACCTAATAGTTTTACAATATTTGGATGGTCAAATTCTGACAATAGGCAAGCTTCTCTTTCAAAATCAACTTGAAGATCATTCGATGCTTCATTTTTCAACATTTTTACTGCAACTAATGTAAATTCTTCGCCTTTCAATAAACCTGGGGCTTTAGCCTACAAATTAAAAACATTTGATTTGAAGTAAAATTTTTATTAAAACACACCTTACTTTCTTACCTGAAATACCCGACCAAAAGCTCCTTGTCCCAAATCTTTGATGTATATTATATTATTTCGTGGGAATTCAAGTTTTTCTAATCTTGGATTTGAACAAACTCCATATTGATAGTATGCCGAATTACTGGGTAATTTATCCAAATCAATGTCAACTTCCTAAAATAAATTCTCAGCAATGTAATTACAAATTAATTTTATACTTGATCATAACAGAAAAAAAGAAATAAGACTAGCTATCAAATAACACTGTGATAAAATAATCAGGTAGTAAATGAAAGACTAATGAATATTTAATTACTTACATGAGTTAGAGTTGATGTATAAAAATTTTTAGTAGATATCAACTTATTGCATAATACTAATATTAAAACCAAAACTAAAATAATTGAAACTCCAAAAATAACAAGAAATATGTTCAAATGTGTAGTCGATGTTTGATTAATAAATGTTTCAAAATGGTCAATTAATACTCCAATTGTGTAAATGTTTGTGCTATTATTAGTGATATCAATATTTGTCTCTTCAAATTTTGTATTATTTTTAACTAAAAATAGTATATAAAACACTTAATACCAAATAAATAACATGGGAGTCATTTTATAGCAATAAAGCCTTACAACAAAGTGGTATATCACATTTTTGCCACCTAACATTTGGATCTAGTGTATAGCACCATGGAGAAGATTCTTCACCTCCGGCATTCCGGCAATAATTTTCTGAATTTTGCAATTCTGGAAAAACATCTGGTGGTCTTACAAAGTCATGAGGTGATTTAGAATCCCATCGTTGACAAGAAATTCCTGACTTTGTAACATTAGCATATCCTTGATAAAAACGACCGTTTCCATGAACACAATCAACTATAACACAAAATGTAATGCTTAGTATATTATTACTATATATATAAAAGGATTAAGATTCTAGATGAACCCCTAAATCATCTTGAATTAGAACTATCTCATTACATCATGTAATATCTATTATTTATTTATTAACAACAGTGTATAAATTTTTTTATAATGTACATAAATATATATTTCAATTTTTAATTCACAATCCAGTGAGAGAACACAGTTGGGTGGCAATCAAAACTCGTCTAAAACACACCCACAACGCTGCCGGCTGCTGCCCGAATGCCGTCTCTCACTACATTGGGCCCCATGATGGCAACTGCAGTTTATTTGATGTGCAAGCCAACTGCGTTTTCTCACTGAACAGAATATTAGATTACAGAGATAGTAGGAATTATCAAAAAAATTAAAATTTTCTGTAAGACCCCTGTATATATATATATATATATCTACTTTTATATATGCAATTAATTATTTATTGTGCAGTTGTTCTAATAATGTTTCTGTCATACTCACAAGATATTTGATCCTTTTTTACATCTGTAAGCATACCATGCGAACAGACAGGTTTACCATTACGAGATATACGTGGTAGATTTTCACAAACAGGCAAAGAAAAATGCCCTTTGGATTTATAGAAAATATTTCTTTGTTTATTTGCTTCAATTAAGGCCCATTCATTATAACAAAACAGTTCTCGTACAGCAATACAATCTTCATAACAAAGCTGTAGATATGTATCTTGATAACAATGGGGGAATGCATACAGACATAAAAGTTTCTAAATTATAAAATACAAATATTATACATAAGTACAAACACAACAAATAAAATAGCTAAAACAAAGTTAGATACTTCTGCAGCAGATCGACAATTTTTTGAAAAGCTTGGAAGCATTTCTTCCCATAATCCTGAGGTAATAATTTCATTTTGTTCACTTCCTTCATTTTCTAATGTATTATTAAACCATATAAGAATTGATGCATTCAAGTATTTTCTACATATTTTTCCATTGTATTGAGCACAATATCCTTTTGAATCTGAAATATAACAATTACAGTCCACAGAATTGGGTCAAAAAATACAATTTTCTACAATGATTTACAATGATTTCCTTTTTAGGTTTTAACAATCATTGCTTTGTAATGTGAAAATTAAGTTTGGAATTTTGGTTAGGGTGGCCAGATTTAAAATATGAAAATACAAGACAAAAGTTTAATGTTGGAAAAATTGTATAAAACACCACTAGGTAAAATAAAATTACTAGGTATGTATTATAATTGAATGTGTTCTCAGATACAAAAAATCAATTATTACACCACCTATGATTTTTGATATTTTTTTAGAAATCTCTAAGTAATATTATGATAACAAAAAAATTACATTTGTTTAAATGAAAGATGACCAAGAAACTTTAATTTCAACCATCTTAAAAAAAATTTTCACTTAATTGAAGCCTGGTAATATATTATCATTTAAAAGAAAAACAAATTTTAACAATATTATTCGTAAATAATATTCGTAGATACTTAATTTGTTTCAAAAGGAAATGTCTAAGGTACTTACCTAGTTGTGTGGAGTGGTTGACAAACAAAGACAAAATAACGAAAAAAGTCAATGATAGTATTATGAAATCCATAAGTCGTTTTGTGTACCAAGTCACTTATTTGTTTTCATTACTAAGAAATTATTAGATACTAGCAGAATAGTTTAGGTGACATAATATTGTAAGTTGTCGTACATAGTATTTAATGCAGTACCTATAATATATTATTTTATAGAGTAATAAAGTATAGTTAAAATCATTGAAAGATTTTTGATACAACAAAACTAACAAAAATAATTTATATTTGTGTTTACATACGCGAAACATACAATATTGTACATCATTAGCGTAACACCGTAATTATTGTAATAATTTGTACATTAAAATAGGTGTATTTTGAAATACAAATGGAAAATTAGTATTTCGAAGGGACGCCAAACGGTTTGGCCCAAACCTGAAAGCCAATCTGACGTGAAGTGTTTACCTTGTTATCAAATAAAACAAAATTTACTGTATTAACCCACGGCTATAGATAATATTATCGGTAGAAAATAAGTATATTAAAATATACTTATACCACAGAATAGACTAAACTAAAGTTTAGTCTATTCTGTGCTTATACTACGAATATTAAGAAAAAGGAAGACATCAAGAAAATAATTTTTTCTTATCTTAATGTTATTCATAGAACATAATAATTAATATCATAAAATGTATTCATAAATATGAATTTACGCTGAATACGAAGGTGTTATTATAGTAGATAAGTAGAGTTTGGTCTCCTTATTAGCTTTAGACTTAATGGTGGTTTCTTTGAATCGCAACTGTTAAGACGTGTTAACAATATACCATAAAGTAATATAATATTACTCTATGCAATATACACAGATATACAGTCAACATTGATAACAGTCGTGGCATGCCGATTATAATAACAATAATAATAATATGATATAATAATAAATTATTAATATTATGGATAATGCGTTCCAACACCAGTGTTTGATAGAAAAATATTACTTTCGCCAGTATGAAAGTGGTAAACATTTTGTTTAGCCAACGATTGTGATTTCGTGTCAAAGTGACCCACGCAAGTACCTACACGCGGTTTTGTCCGAGGCCTGTCAGTGACACGCCACTCCAGAGCCCAGAAATTTTTCGTACGTATAGCAAGAGAGCATGTGAAGCGCACTGTGCACACTCAGTGCATTCAATTGTCGGTGTCGGATTTCATTACATTATGAGGAAGGCGGACAAGTATGAATTTTGATGCATATAGTTCGGTGAGTCGGCCGATTGGTTATACAGTTTTGTTTACCAATCAATACCTATTGATTGATACTCCTGAGGTAGCCACGTGTTGGTCGGTTGCACTTAAGATAATATGTTTTGTGCTTGAATCTCTGCTTAAAAAAGAGACATTTGTGGTTCTACGCCCATAAAAAAATTACTAATTTTTATTCTAAAATTTAATTATTAGAAACTGCTGCCCATTTGTCCCTTTTGAACACTGCACGCCTGCGGACAAATGGCGATCAAATGGTTAGAGGAACTTGATATTCGACTCTAACAGCTCTGCTTGTTTGTTAGAAGAACATATTCTATTAACATTTTCTAGTCCGTTTGTTTTATTTTGTTTATCTTTCTTATAGTTTATACAACTATTATTTTAGTTTGTTATGTTTTATGTTTTATTATTATATTACTTTATCTTTTATCTTCCTATACACGTACCAATCTTAATAATTTTGTAATAATATTATCTTGTAATAATAGCTCATGCCGAGTGTCATATGCATAAATAAAAATAAAAACTTTTTTATTTTAAAGTAAATGTTTGCACAGTTTACTTATAGATAATTAGTTATAATAACATTCATTTTTAGCAGCAGACATGGAAACTATGGGGCGAAGAAAAAAGAGAAGATTCTGTCTACACTATATATTTAAAAAAAGTTCGGTATCAAATTCCTACAAAAACAATAGTTTTGGTAAGTTCTATACGAAAAAAGTACTTTCTTGTTACTATTTAGGTGGGATGGTTAAACACATTTAATTGAATAGTTTTGAGTCTAGTAAGTATACTTAGGTGGTCTTTCAGCTTTCTAAATGATTAAAAAATATTGTTATTGAAGCAGGTAGGTTGAGTAAACAAATTTAATAATTTTTGCAATAGGAGTCTGATGACGAACGATCTCATTTAGAATGGGAAACGATAAGAGTTAAATTCATCAAAGCTGGAACAATTGAAAAATTGGTTAGGAGCTTATCAACAGATGATGGTGAATTAGAATCAACATTTGTAAATATATTTCTTGCTACGTTTAGAACATTTGCGACACCTCAACAAGTGCTATCTTTGCTAATTGAAAGGTACATCTATTTTATACAACTAAGTATAAAATATTATTTAACCAAGTCAATATTTCAGTTAAAAATTACATAAATTTAATTTTGTATAAGGTTAAAATTTCAATAATGATAAATGTATGTTAAAATTGTTATTATTTTGTTTGTAGATATGAATATTTAGTTAACAACAAAGAAAATTTATCAGAATCAATAATTGATTTGCATAAAAAGTAATTAATAATTAATATTGATTACCTACACTTATAATATACACTAAGTTTGATATTATTTACAGGACTGTTAAATCTGCATTACATGTTTGGTTAGATTCGTACCCGGAAGACTTTCAAGAGCCACCATTTTTCACGTGCTTGAGATGTTTACATTCCTTTGCCTTAACATATTTGCCAAAAACCGAACTTTACATTAAAGTGTCTTATAAATTGGAAAAATTCCTCATAAATTGTAAAAACTTAGGTGGGTTTACTTGATTATGACTTTTTTTAAACCAAACTAATAACAACATATTTGTAGATGTTACTAGGTTTGTTTCTGATTCCTATGACTTAGTTATTAATAGTCCACAACATTCTTTATACAATTTTCCAAATATATCAGAAAAACATTTTGCAGAACAATTAACTAGGATGGATCGTGTAAGTATACTTGTACAGTGTACTAGAATTACTATTAGCTGTTATACATTTTTAAATAGATTTTTATTGTATGATAGGATGTTTTAAAGAAAATGGTTGCACATCAATGTCTTGGAGCTGTTTGGTCTAAAAATAAGAGAGCTGGTTCAGCTCCAACTGTTTTAGCAACAATTGATCAGTTCAATGCTGTTTCACTCAGAGTCATTAGTACTGTATTATTGGCAATAAATTCTGACAGACCACACGTTGTTGAAACTTGGATTGACATAGCTCAAGTAAAACATAGAAAGCTAGTAATTAAATAAAATATGTGATGTAGGTGTTGGATGGTTAAAAGATCTGTTCAATAAGATACTAAGAGGTAGAGATAGAGGTAAAAATGCCAAAAAACTGGAGGAGTTTTATTATACCAATATTTTAAGGCAAAGGAAACTAACCTAACCTAACCTAACCTAACCCAGTCAACAAATAATAATATAGTGTGACGCACCATTTATTGACACTTTTCTTGTTCGCTCTTGAAAACTACTGGGCCGATTTCTTTGAAATTTTTGTATACTTATAGCAATTTTTGTTTTACGTAACATTAAATTTTTAATTCTTAAATATTAAAATTGTGTAAGTTACAATTTTTTTTCAAAAATAAGTCACAAAAATAACAAATTTTGGTCAATTTTCAGAATTAAAACGACTATAAAAAAAAATTGTGACAGTTTTATATGTTGTTAACATTGTATTAAATTTTCAAAACTTTTTCTGGAAAATTTAAGTTTTTATTGAAATTAAATGACAATAAAATTGGAAATTTTTGAAAATTTCAAAGTTCTATATTTAACTCAACAATTTGTGAAATGTTTTGAAATTTGCCTCACACCTGTAAATTACCAATGTTAACGTTGTGTGAAAATATCAAGTCTTTCCAATTATTATTTTGGGAGTTATGACCAATTAACAAAATTGATTTTGTCAAAAACGCATTTTCTGTACATTTTTCGTTTTTCTTAAATTTTTTTTTTGTTTTTCCTGAAAAACTTTTTTGGAATTGAAAATTTCGAAAAAAACACGATCAATAATGCATCAAGGATATAAAATTCTCTACCGGAAAGTGGTACTGTTGTTGAAGATTGGAGCAATTCCCTAGGAGCTACACGTGCCACAGACTCTTTGTAAAATCAATAGCTTCATCGCTTCGCTCAGAATCTAAAATAAACGTTGGGGGAAATATAGGTACAGGGAGACCCAAGAAAAGATAGATGGAAATAATTGAAAGTGATATGAGGGTTGGTAATGTGCGTGTAGGGTATATTAATGATTGTGACAATTGGAGGTATAGGACAAGGGTGGCCAACCTCAAATAGTTGGGAGTATGGCAAAGATAATGAAAAAGAAGAAGAAAAAGACTAATTTTATTTTATTCAACAGGAACTAAGGGTACTTAAAAACTTCTCTTCACTGAAAGCTATAATATCTGGTCTACAATCTAACTCTATATTTCGATTAAAAAAAACGTGGCATTCAATTTCCAAAGACAAGGTATTATTTACTATTGTCAACTATTAGAATAGTCTAATTAAAAATTATTATTTACTAAACATTTTATATTTAGATGGAATTGTTCCAAGAACTTGCACGTATATTTAGTCAAGAAAACAATCAATGGGCGCAGCGTAAACTTTTAATACGAGAAGGGACGGCTAAATTTGCTAACACTTTTGAACATAATGATAGACATTTACAAAAAATTATTCAAAAACAAAGTGCTTACGTAAGTTCATATTTGACACATATAGGTATGTTCTTTTGAATTATAATTATTACTTAATTTGTTTTAGAAGCAGAATATTGGAACTATTCCCTACTTAGGAACATTTCTTACCGATTTAACTATGATTGATGCTGCAAACCCTGATATTCTACATGACGGTTTAATTAATTTTGATAAAAAACGGAAAGAATTTGAAATATTAGCTCAGGTATGCAATTTTTTTTTTTTTAATTTAACTTTTTATCAATATTTCATATAATTAACAAAATTATAACTATTTTTTTTTATCAGATTAAACTTCTTCAAGGAGCTGCCAACTCGTATAATATACCAATTGATACAGTGTTTGATCAGTGGTTTTACTCTATTTTAGTTTTAGATGATGGAGAAGCATTTAGAATTTCTTGCCAAATAGAACCATTGGACAATATAGCATTATCTTGTACAAATTCAATTATTGGAGGTGGAAAAAAACCAAAGTACTTATCTAAATTATTTATATAAAATAACTTTTTGTACAATTAATACAAATTTAAATAATGTCTGGTACCTTACTTATACTTATATGTATTTTTTTTAGTTATGAACATAAAAAGAATAATTCAATTTCTAGTTATTGTAGTAATAGAAGCTTTTTTGGTTTTTCTAATGACGGTTTACATTCTGCAAATAACTCATTAGATAAACAGGTAATCTATACTTTTTATTAAATACTATTTAATTTTAGTTTACATTTAAGTGAATTTTGATAAATTATCCAAAGACTAGTTACTATAAGTTTTACTTGATTTGTATTTTTAAGTACAAACCACCAGATAAAAATAATATAAACAAACTCACCTGGTTCTTAAAAGTTTTTAAGTTTTAAAAATTGCTTATTTCAGGATTTATATTCATCATCAAGTAATTTTTCAATTCAATCATTTGATTTGTCACTAAATGGAAGCCAGAATACCAATGAAAAAAGTTGTGTTAACAATTCAACATTCAATACCTCATCTGATTTTTATATTATTAGAATTACAATTCATGATATTAACCTTGACACAGAAGGTAATTATTTTTTAAATTTTTGTCATTTATATCACGTATTTGTATTATACATTAATAGTTTAAAAAATATGATTTTATTTATAATTGGATTATCCTTTAAGAACTTATTTTTCTAAGATTTCAGCAAATTTGTTGAGCTGTAGAATGTGTCAGTCCAAAAATTATTAATTAGTGCTTGAATTGGAAGTATAATATACCTAAGGGGGATCTCTTTTAAGCAAAACTCTTTACTCAGTTCCAAAAGAGAATACACAGTTTTTGTGCATGCATTGTGACTGATGAAAAAAAATACTTCTTACCTTAATTTCCCTCTTCAAGCATTATACATTTATGAACAATAGATAATGACACTTGTTGTATAGTACAGATTTTTTTGATGTGATCTGGAGAATGTCACCATTGCAGTTTGAACACAGTCAAAATAGACAGGTTGGGTATTTTATTTATAATTAAGTATGTACTCTCCTCAAATTCAAGCACTGCACGTAACGTTAAGTATTGACTAGTATTTAAAAAAAAATTTATTACACGTGGTTTTTTATCTATTTCAAATAATTTACAAGTTGTAAATGTTTTTATTGAAAATCTATTTTGCTAATTAAAATTTTAAGTTGAAAACAGAATTTTTTCTTTATCATAATAAACACAAAATTTAAAATTGTTAAAAACCTTTAAATTATACTTATTATTTTAAATCAATTAGTGTTGTTACTTTTTACTTATTTTTTTTTATATTTTTTAGGAGTAATAATTTACAAAAGCATAATTTTAAGTAACAATGAAAGAACTCCCCAAGTAATTCGAAACGCAATGTTAAAATTCTGTATTGATGATGACCCAGAAAATTACACACTATCCCAAATTTTACCTGATAAAGGTTTGTTCAAATTTTATTTGAAGCATTGTAAAATTTTTAAAGTTTAAAAATATTGTTTAATATATGTTTGTTTTAGAAATGGTTTTGCCTATGACAGCTAATGTATACTATGCTGTGAATACTGAATATGATTTAAATTTTTTGCTGCGTAAAAAGACATTGAAAAATAACGTCATTCCTAAAAAATGATTATTTTCAGCAAAATACTAAACAGTCAAATATTATTTTACATAATGTATTTTAATATTTAGTTGACTGATTGTGAATTTGTTTAATGTTTTAATTTATATGTGTTTGTAAAATTATTGAATGAAATTAAGTACTGTATAATAATATGTTTATAATAATGATATTACCTATTTATTTCTACAAGTGTTTATTATTATAATTTTGTTTACAGCATACTATTTAATTTAAAACTATTGAAAGACTTGTAATTTTTACACTTTATTGAGATAAGTAATAAAAAAATATATAGGTCTGTTTTAAATTTCAAATTTTTTGACTGCAGGTATTACTAATTTATCTAAATTTTGATGATGTTAAATTAAATTAAATTAAAGGTACATAATTGTAGAATACGAGAATAAACAACCTACCAATTAAAACAGTCAAGTACAATCATGTCGTAATAAAATTATACCAAGATCTGTTCAGATTATACAGTTATAGTTATAGTTTTTAACACATCAAAAGTCATTAATATAGAATAGTGAGATAGTGTAGATATTGATTATTAACAAAACAATGACAATGTGCTTTGTTGTTTTCATTACTTTAATACAAATAGATAGTACAATAACACTATTATTTCAAAACTTAAGTTTTTTTTTTTAATCGCAATCAAAATAATAATAGTTCTATGATAAAGAGGATAATATAATGTAACAGCTACTACATAAATTGTACACTCGGTACCTGTGACGTCTCATTAACTCAGTATTCAGAAGTCGGAACATGAAAACAACCAAGGCCTAATATTAGGCATTCATTAATTATTTAGATAATAATTGTTACCATAAACCCACGGCTATAGATACATACTATATATACTATCTATAGCCGTACATAAACCTATAAACCAATTGGAGAAATATTGAAAATAATTCCAAGTCTATATCAAAGTGTATATTATAAGGTAAGTGTGAGTTCTCAGCGTTCGGTCAAGTGATATCATAGACAAAAAACAAATTTATTGTTGTTGATATGTCTAAGTGATATAGATCCGCATGTTTGGCACTCTCTCGCTTGGCGCCGTCGCTTTGCTCAGCTGACAGATAATATTATCCAAACCTAGATACTCTACGTGACTGAAAACTCACGCTTACCCATTGTATACTCACTTTGATAAGGACATTTTTTTTGTTGTTTTCTCCCAGATTCAAAAGCCAGAGTACAACCACCAATTATTTATAAGTCTATGATTGAAACTCTGGACTATGAAGTGTAAATAGTGATCAACAGAGTGTTATGAAATAGTAAAACAGTTTAATATTTTATTATCATTGTTGGAGTTACCTCTTATCTACAGCCGTGACCACGATTAAAGATATCTTATTGTGCTCTTAACACGACGTCCGGTCATCCCAACGATTTATAATTATAATATATTATAATTATTATACCGCCTGCAACCACATAGTTATAAAAACTAATAATTATAGTTTAAACGGTCAAAGGTCACCGCAAGCGAAATTTTCAGAGTAATAATAATTTGGCGAAATTTGAACTATATATGATAATATAATATCCATAGATAATAAAATATAAATATCATATATTATAACCATGGCTGTAGATTATCTAAAGTTTTATGACCTAACATAATATTACCACAGATAAGATAAAACCAGATAATTTACTTCCTATACAAGCAATGTAATTTCCAAAAATGTAAACAAACCAAAACCCTCCTCAAATCAGTGCTGTCTCTTATTGGAAATAAAATTTCTTTACGGAAAACCGTTACTTTTTGACGGTGCATCATTGGTTTTTATTGTTTGCTGAGACGCCGACGTTTACGCGCCATCCCAAATGATGTAAGTATTAATTTTCTACTGTATTTATCTTATGTGATACACCGATTATAGAATTAATACCTGGTACAATAATTATGGTACAAAATTACTGTACAATCATTAAGATTCTTTTACGCGGGCACACTGATCTGAGGAGGGTTCTTGTTATCAATAATCTGAATAGTGGAATATCTGGTTTTATCTTATCTGTGATATTACTCTATGTAACAAACGAATAGAAGGTTATGTTCATAAATTATTTTTTCCACAATACCTATTTATATTTGAGTATTAAAATCTGTATATGTATTAATATCTGTACCCATTGGTACTAAATTGATTTTTAGAGGCTAGTGCGTGAAATGATTGTGAATTGTAAATAATTATTGGAATTAAGTTGAGTATAACACGTCGTGTTATTGTATTAATTTTGAGATGCAAAGAAAGCATCTAATACTTTAAATACCTACAAAATGTGTTTTCGTTAGATAAGTTGGTAACTATAATTATATCATTAATTAGCATTGTTATTTTACTTCCATTTTTTTTTTTATTTATGAAAAAAACCAACAGAAACATTGATTTTTAACGCTATCAGCAGTACTTAGGTATTATTGTATTAATACTTCTTGTTTGAAATATATAAATATAGACAGACACACATAAGACTTTTATTTTCTGTAAGTACATTGTATTATTAGTTTGACTTTTCTATAAGTACCTATATTATAATTATTTTACCTGCATCAGACATCACGTTTCTTGACCTCTTGACAATAATGTTGCCGTTTCTACACATTTATTCAATGCCAATTTGTATAATACGTATGAATATTTAAAATTTGAGTTTGATAATAACTAAAAAGAATATAAGCAATTTTCTGTGATGTTGTCATTATGTTGTTTAAATATAATTACTTTGATGGATAAAGTAAATTGTTACTATTAAAAATGATTAACTTGGGATTCATTTTATTGATCAACACTCTTGATATGTATTCATTTAGGCAATGATTTCTTTTATGCTTTTAACTAATATTCTTATTTCACTTTAATATTTATTGACTATTTGCTGCTACTTAGATTAAATCCTTACAAATAAATAAATAAAATCAACAATTTCACTTACATCTTATTAATTAGTTTTTCATTAGATTTTAGTTGCTATAATTTGTATTTTATTTTTAGTAGAAAAATATGTTTCAATAGTTGTATACCCAGACAGTGTAATGGAAAAATTAGATTGGCCACTATTTGTTTATGGTGGTTTGTCATCATGTATTGCAGAACTTAGTATGTTATTCATTATTGTACCTATACCAGGGATGCACAACCTATGGCCCGCGGGCCAATTTCGGCCCGCGTAGCCTTTAAAGTTGGCCCTTTAAAAAAAATTAGTGTCTTTATGTTTATGCCATATTTTGATATTCACGCGCTGCTTTGACTTGAAAAGGTTGTGTATCCCTGACCTATACATTTTATATAAATCATACTTAAATTAAATTGATAATATATTTTTTTTCAACAAAATATGTAGATAACTGTTGCAAATCATTTTTAAGGTACATTTCCTATTGATACAACTAAAACAAGACTCCAAGTACAAGGCCAAAAGTTAGATGGACAATTTAATAAAATCAAATACCATGGAATGATTGATGTAATTTGCCAGATTTATAAGCAAGAAGGATTCTTGTCACTTTATTCTGGGTACATTTTTATTTGTTCTTAATTTTTTTTCAAGGCTTGCTTTGTAATGTATTAAAAACTTATGGTGTTGCAGAATTACTCCAGCGTTAATACGTCAATGTATTTATGGCTCAATTAAATTTGGTACATACTATTCATTGAAACAAGCAGCTAATGAATATTTTCAAATAAATGAAGATATAGCAGTAAATTTAGGGTGTGCAGTTTGCTCTGGTGTTATATCTGCATCAGTTGCTAATCCTACTGATGTACTTAAAGTCCGTCTTCAAACTTTAGGCTGTTATCAAGTTGGAAACATGTCTAAAATCCATGTTTTTAAATGTTTTCGCCACATTTATGTACATGAAGGACTGAAAGGTTTATGGAAAGTTAGAATTTAAAAATTCAGTACCTGTTTTATAGTTAAATAATACTACTATTTTTACATTTTATTTTTTTTTTTATAGGGCGTGGGACCAACATCACAACGTGCTGCCATCATAGCTAGTGTTGAGTTGCCCTTGTATGATTATTGTAAACATAAGTTTATGACAATTTTTGGAAATCATATTTTTAACCACTTTGTGTAAGTTCTTTTTATAAATTTAAATTGATGATTTATATAAGTAATAAGTATCCTTGCACAATTTGTCAATTTACATGTATTACTTAAAACGCTTAGTATCAATGTAAATTTTAATTAAAAACATACTTAGCAGAAAAAGTTAACCTATATAGTTGAACCAACAGCAGTTATTTATTATAAGCCTTTATTCCAGCGGTCCCCAAACTGTGTGCCAGGGTAACCAAAACCATTACAATTATAATATAACTTAATCTTAATGTCTCATTATTTAACATTGATCTCACAAAATTAATAAACAGCATTTGGTCAAATTTGTATTAGTTTTTATGCCAGTTATATGCACTGTTACTAATTCATTTTTATCGTTTTTGTATAAACATTTTTTCTAGATGTTGTTAATTTGAATGCATGGCATAAATTATCATTAGAAATTGCCTACATGTTTTCTCTTTATTAACAGGCAATCCGTTAATGAAATGGCCTAAGTAAACAACTTTTTATCATTTTCAATTTTAATCATTGTTTTGTATATTTTTAGATCAAGTCTTATAGCAAGTTTTGGGAGCGCAATTGCATCAAATCCAATAGATGTCATACGAGTAATTATTAATTATTTTATATTGTAAAAAATTCTATTAACTTTTAACTGTGAGCTAAATAAAGGATGTAGTACACTTATCCATGTATTTGTTTTTCCTGGGCCCCCGCACAAGTTTCCTCAATGGGGCCCAGTATTTTACTTGTAGAAAATAAATACTTATTTAGAACTTCTAATAATATGATAAATTATTCTATAAATTAGGGTGTTTTGTATTAGTGACTTTGTTTTACCATTATTGCCAAAAACAGTTGATGAGCATAATTGCTAGATGCTATGTGACTGTAGTTGTAAACCAATTGTTTCAAATGTTTTTGGGTGTTATTCATTTAAATATTCACTAATTAATTATTAATACAGTCAGTGACAGCTATCCTAAACATTAAAGGTGTTCATAAATAAACTGTACAAAATACAATAAAATATATGATAAGTTGAAATGTGTATTGTACTTGTATTTACTTTTTAATACTATCAATTTTAGATGAGAGTCACATTTTTATCTCTTTTCTAAGGTAGAAAGATTCCAAATCAGTAGATATAATTATCTACTGATTTGGATTTTTGTCGATACTTTTTTCTACAATACTTGCAGTTTGCAGTTTTGCATTCAATAATATTGATGAGTCCCCATTTATATAACTTACATTTTATTTCAGACAAGATTAATGAACCAAAATTACAATAAAAACACTGAGTTTCTTCCTAAGCACATCTATAAAGGAAGTGTTGATTGTCTGATAAAAGTAAGAAAATTATGTCAAGCAATTTATTAAAATTAGTTCACACAATTTTTTTATTGATTTAATGTTTCAGACTGTTAAATATGAAGGACTTTCAGCACTTTACAAAGGTTTCATTCCTACTTTTATAAGAATGGGACCATGGAATATAATATTTTTTGTGATTTATGAAAAGCTAAAAACTATTTAGAAAACAGTTGTTAAAAATATTATAAAACATAGGTATTTAAACAAGTAACAAAAAGTGTTTTTTACCTGTATATATGAACCATGGTATTATTAAAACTAATTACATGTACAATATTGTTACTAACATTTATCAATATAAATAACTATTTTTAATTCTCAGTTCAAACTATTTAAAATTTTTGTAAAAAAAATTGACTCATTTATGGAAACTAAATTATAATATGTTTAAATTCTTTAAATCTTTAACTTTTTATCAGTAAGACTAATATGTTTAAAGATACATATATTTTGTATAAAAATACAATTGTATTGTGCAAAAGTAGCATTACAATTTAATTTTCTATTTTTGGTTTTTTAATATTTAACTTTCTGTATGAACTTGTTTTACAAAGATAATTTGATTACTGTCAAACAGAGATCACTAATTTACTGATTGCCGCCTGTGAGATGGACTATTGTGTATGGTTTGATAGAGTCAACACTTAAAATGCTTTTACTATATTCTCTATATTTGACTGCCAGAAGTTTCTTTGATTACTTGTTACATTTATTTACATTGTATTGAATGTACATATATGTTTTTACTGTATTATTTTTTTCAAGAATTGCACTTATCTTTACATACCTATAATCCCTCCAAAGCCAGGTAGGTTGTTTAATAGAAAATTACTTTATTTTATTCGGTTTCTATTGAGCATAGTCTTGAGTTTAAACCAAAATTGAAAAAGTCAACATTTTGTAATGACTCAAACATGTAATTTTCACACATTATTTAGATAGGGTAAGAGAACATTTCACAGTTATAGTAAAAAAATTTTATTTATTTTTTCAACTGATCCCAACAACCCACAATATGTGAGATTAATCATATTTATACAATCAGAAAATTCAACCAACCTTTTAAATGCCAAGGCGGTTTCTGGGTATTGAACAAAATAATTTTGTAACAAAATTATACAATTATTGGCACAAACTGGAAACTTATGAACTCCCAAAATTTAAAACATTCACAGTTGCCTATTTTATTTCAATGGTAGCTGAAAGGGGCTACATAACTATTAAAATAAGTGAGTCCGTTAAAAATGTTTTTCTTTGGCTATTCAAATAGCTGATAACGCCTATGAGAAATGTTTGAAAACAGATGAAATGCGTGATAATTATCTGTTTTTTGATGAAGACACAAAATTTAAACACGGATGTGAAATGATATAATATCCTCTGCAAAGTTCATAAATTATTCCAAATCTGATGTATTCCCACTGCCGCACCTATTTTTTTTATAGTAATTTTTATACATGATTATAATACCTACATATAAACATTCATTAAGTATACTTAATCAATGATATAACAATAACATTGTACATACTATATTATTGTGACATGAGACAAGACATGGGTTTCAGGCAAGTATCTTTACTACAAAAATTTATTTAAAGTGAACACTGACTAACTGAACACAATACACACAATAGAAAGAATAATCTAAATAGATACATCATAGGAAAGGAATATGCTTATCATTTTACACTAAAAAATCAGGATGATTATAATATAATATAAAACTATATTGCTATTTGCTTATAGTAATGAACTGTATGGTGTGTAAGAGAATACATACAATGATAAAACTTGGGTACTTGGAACTGAGTTAGGAAGCATTACAATTCATTGATAAATAAGTTGTAACTTGTGACACAAAGAAAAACTTGTAACTTTGGTAACTAAAGCAACAAATTTTTTTATGCTACTACAATCCCAGGTATAATATAATATAATAAAGATAATATTATTAATATTTAATAGTTTCATTAACAACAAAATTCTAATACAAAAATCTCAGAGTAATAATAAAAAATAATAGTAAAAATTTTTTTTTTATAAATTCAAGGTACAATACTGACAAGTGATAACAGATAAAATCTGAGGGTACTATCATTGATTATAGAATCAATAGTACTTCTATAATCAATGGTACTATGTATAAAATTTACTGGGATGTGGACAGTTTTCCGAAAAATGATAAAGACCTGACAGTTCATTAGACACTAGACCATAGATAATAGGAAATTACTAGACAGTAACTGTTCCTGAGATCTATGTAGAACTTGAGTAGTTCTGTGTGCATACAAATCTATGATCGTGTTTACTGTTAAGTAGGTAAAAAATTCGGAAGTAAAATCAACTCATGATACGTATTTGCTCCAGGCTGTTCTTCACGTTTTTGTATTAGATTAAATCATTTACACAAACATTTAATTTATTATCTTCAGTTAAAGTATTACATTTATTTATTTTTTAAATTTACATCGTTTTATTTTACTTTACGAAAATGTTTAACGTGTATAAGCAAATGTTTGGTTTAGGTATTCTATCTTTATTACACGCTGCGTATTCGGCAGCACAACGTAAGTATGATTTGAGTTTTTTAGAAACATTATGTTTTTTACGTTTTGATGTTTAATATTTCACCAAACTTTTAATAGTACTTATGATTAAATAAATAACGTAATTATTTTTTGTATAGGTACTTTTCAACTTGTTTAAAGATAAAAAACATACATTTTTAATGTCATTACATAGAATTATACTTAAAATTAAGTTACCTTCACCATATAAACCATTTTAAAAATGTGTTTTTAACAGTCCATGATTGGTGCCTTACATAGTTACATAATTTTCTCATAAATCATTTTTTTATCCACATTCATCTATCGGGACCAATGCATTTTACTACCTAAGTCTATAAGCCATTTGAATTTTTTTTGTCATTGTTATCAGTACTAAAAAATGAACCAATTAAAAAAAAACAATTTAATTAAAAATTGTGCATGCATTTCATCCCAGATTAAATTTTGTGTATTTTTAATAATGTCTTTGATAGAATGACTAGTATTATTCATTATCACATATCGGTAAATAAGTACTTACTTAAATTTTTAAATGTGATATTGAAACGTCCATAAATCTACTTTTGAGACACTAAGTCAAAAACCTGTTATGGTTTACTGTTAGTAGTTATCTGGTATATGGCAATACTGTTTTTAATTGATCATTAATTTACATTCTCTAAATCTAAGTGTCTGTTCTGTATTTTATTTATAGATCGTTCTTACTTACGAATAACCGAGCAAGAGTTTGATGGATTGCCCATGGATGTAAGTTTTATTTTTAGTCATTCAAGCCAAAAAGTTGTTGTTTTAATACTTAATATTTTGTCTTACTATACGGTTTTAGGTATTCATTCAAGGAGTAGTTAGTCTTTTTATGTCAATGTATGGAATATTATACTTGGCTGGTGATTTTAAAGAAGTTAGATTTATCGAAGAATTAGAATGCAAATCATGGGAGACATTACACAACACAACTTCATTTTATGTATTTAATCACAGAGGTAAAGCTCTGTTTACAAATAATTCCTAGGTATTGAATTGACAATTGTTTTATAAATTGTTTATTTTAACCCAACATAATGATTTCAGAAAATAAAATTATTATAATAGCATTACTAATTGTTGAAATTATTTATTTTATTGTCATATGTATAATTTCTATCTTTTTTTAAGTATGTACTTATATTTTGTAATGAATTTTTACCATACTTAATTGTCTACTGTACTTTTGCCTTTAAAAATTTATGTTTGCTATCACTTACAATAAGTATTATTAGTGTGTTAGACAAGGCAATATGTATTGCAACTTCAATACATGGCTAATGAATGTAATTAGTGGCGTATCCAGGAGTCTTGGGAGTGGCTGATCAGTGACAAATTCTATGGTCTATTTTATTGTAAAATTTAGTAGAGTAGCTTTAAAAATAGATCAAGTTTTTCGATATTATAAAATTAATCCATGTAATAATATTACAATAACCTTTTTCTTTTATAAAGCTGGTTAGAAATATATAAGAAAATCAATGCATTTTCACCACAGATTATATTATATAAATATGAATATAGATAAAACATTACATTTTGTAATAGGTAAACCTATTTTAACTAATATTTATGTTTTACAATGAAACTGAAACAAATAATTCTCAGTTACATTACTGTAAAATTAATTGTGTACTAAAATACTTTGCTATTGTTTTGCCTGACATCCAGCGCCACGGTCGTGGCGCGAGCTAAGTAAAAAAAAAAAAAATAAACGGCACAACAGTTAGCTATAGTATATCGAAGCAGGATTTTCCCATTTAAACTGTTCAAAATACGTGTATTTCTTTACCCGGACATAACTAATTTTTTAATGCATCAATTAACTCCTAGTAAACTCCAAAACATCAGAAAAGTTGTGTAGATTATGCTTTTGTAAAAATCATCAAAATCTAACGTCTAGAAATGAAGTTATAAATGAAAAAGTGCGAAATTTTTAATGTAATTTTATATTTTTTTGGGAATTATTGATAATGATTAAAGAACCATGTAACAGAAAAAATAAGAGTAAATTTTACAAACAGAAGAAAAGTTAAAGGGAGTGAATTCTATATAGGTAGGGTGAGAAGTTGTTTGAAATGGGTCTCTTCTTTGGATAGGTCAATGATTCAGAAATTGTGGTTCAAAAATCAAAAGTATTGTATGAATCTAATCATAAATTATTTGCTTCTGAAAAAAAACGTTCTAAGCGAGCTTGGTAGTCTAATTTGTCTTGAGAAAAAAAAATCAGCAATAATAATGTACCTATACTTCTTTAAGTAGTTCCTTTTTTGGTTCAAGTTTAATATATATATATAAATGACATATTTGTGAAACAAATTATGCAAAAACTAGTAATTGTTTGATAATTCAATACTTTCAAACAATAGGTAATTAGCCATTATGTATTCTTAATTTGTGTTAAAACAGTATGTTATTTGCAAACAATAATAAATGAGCCATATGTTTTTCCTTGCCGCTAAACACAAAGAAGTCACCTACTTATTTAGTACCTATGTGTTTTTTTTTCCTAGGACGTATTAGATTACCAAGCTCGCTCAGAATACATTTTTTGATACTAAATAAGACGTTTGAACCACAACTTTTAAGCTAGAAAGCCTATGTAGGCTCTTTATTCTGAACAAATATGATAAATTAATTGGAAGTTGTAATTCAAACCTATTATTTAGAATCTGAAAGCAAGCAATGAAAAATCATTGCTTTCAAGAAAACAGTTCTGAGCGACCTCAGTAATCTAATCTGTCCAAAAAAAAACAAATAGGTACAATTTAGCAAAAAATATCAGACTGTGTCATGTGCGATGTCGGGCCAAAACGCAATTAGAATTTAGATTTTAGAAACATAATAATTTTTAACAAAACATAAACATTTTTTAAAATTTACAATGATTATGGCCTTATGTATTGTATATTGTAAATTGTAATATAAGGTCTTATCACAGGTATTATCTATACTAAGTTCCAACTGATAACGCTGAATTTTTGTGTTAGGTATTTAATCGGTTGTAAACTGTAATGTTATTGTAGTTTCAATTTTTAGTTTAGTTGACGTGTTTAAAAATTAAAAGTTAAAAACGTTTTATTGCTTATGGTAGTTATCATTAATTAAGCATTTAATTGAACGAGAGAATTTGGATTAAAATGGCTTCGAAGAAAAGTATTTTTTGTATGAATACATTGAAACAATTTGACGCTTTTGCAAAACCATTGGAAGAAGTTCAAATTAAAACAGTTTGGGGTGGAATAGGTCGGTAAAGATATTATATTATTTTATATTTTGTTGTGATTTAATTTGTTACTTTTTTTTAAATTGTTATTTTTATACTTAGGTATCTTCTTGTATTTTGGTAGCAATTTAATATATTTAGTTTTTAGTGCTTAAGTAGTTAGAAAGTTTCATTTACTGTGTGTACTCAAATTAATTGTTAAGCACTGGAACAATTTAATTTCTATTTCTTTAAAAATTGTGCCAAATAAATAAAAAAGAGTTATTTAACTTTAAATTAATCATTTTATTTAACAAATTAAAATTCTTCAAGTCTATGCCATTTCCAACTACAATAGATATTTAAATTTACAGGTGTTTTAAACTTTTTAATGTACTGATTTATAAATCAATCAATTATCGACTTAATGTAAAAATTATAGTTTAAACTTCAAGAGCTAAGAGCTCCCTTTACACTATTGATTTGGTTGTACAATAATGTTTTTTTTGTTTAAATTTTTAGTATCTCTCATTTGTTTCCTAACAATTGCATTTTTGATGATATCAAATTTAGTTGAATATCTTGACAACAGTCCAACTGAAGAACTCTTTGTGGATACATCTCGTAACAAAAAGTTACAGATAAATATTGATATTATTGTTCCTACTATATCTTGTGATTGTAAGTATTTTTGTTTGTAAATTTCATTTTGAGTAAGTATTTGATTAACAATTTGAATAAACAATTATATTAAAACAAAATGTTTTAGACTTAGCATTAGATGCAGTTGATAGCTCAGGTGACACCCATCTACAGGTTGAACATAACATATATAAAAGACGATTAAATTTAGAAGGGCAACCTATAAGGGATCCTGAAAAATCTGATGGTAAAGTATAATAATTTATTACTCAACTGAAAACAGTTTATTCTTTGACAATATTTTAGTAAGATTAGAAATAACTTTGTATGCATTGTACTTGTAAACCAAAATCAGTGTAATGATATGTATACATAAATAATAAGTTTTCAAACATATTGTTTAACTTTGTATGTTACAATCATTTATTGTACATTCAAAAATATGTATAAAAGGTTTGGTATTTTATTGTATCCAGACACCTTTTCAGTTATTACTCTCATTTTTTATATAATATTTGAGATAATAAGATTTTAATCATAGGATTTCTACAATTAAACAATGAACTATAAAATAACTAACCTTTGTTGAACTCACAACTAAACCCAAAGCATAATTATTTTGTTTATGTATGCACTATACACAAATAATTATTAATTGTGAATGTTAATACCATTTATATTTTTGTTTAGATATTGGCAGTATTAAAACATTAAATGTAAGTTATTATAATTTTACTAATTTCAAATTTATCATAGCTAAGGGTCAGTATAGGTATCTTAAAAACTGTAATTATTCATATTTGCTCTGCATAGTTAAGAATAATATTTATTTCTGAGTGGTTATTATTTTTTTTGCTATAGTCTATAACTACATATTATAAAATTGTATTTCATAGTTTAGTTCTGCCTTCTGAACATATTGTTGAAAGTTGATTAAATATAAATAAATATTTAATTTTTTGTAGACCGAATCCAACCCGAGTACATCAAACAATGTTAATAACAGCTATATAGAAAAATGTGGTAGTTGTTACGGAGCTGAGAGTATAAGTTTGCCGTGAGTACAATTAATATTATGTCTATGTATTTTGTTTCTAGTACATTCAGATTGTTAGTCAATGTTATAGGTAATTATGGCAATTTTAATTTAAAATATTTTATATAGATGTTGCAATTCTTGTGATGATGTTAAGAGAGCTTATAAATTGATGAACTGGGATTTCCATCCCTACAAAATTGAACAGTGTAAAAATCAAACGTCTCAAAATGAAACTCAGAAAAGAGCATTCAAAGAAGGTTGTCAAATTTATGGTACACTTTATGTAAACCGGGTTTGTATAATTAAACTTTTGTAGTATTTAGTATAGTTACAGGAAGAAAAATATAGTTTTCCTTTCTTATCTTAGTAGGTATATTATATTACAATCAACTTAAATATAATTATACTTATTTTTATTTGTATGGGTTTTACAATAATTTTTTTTTTTGTTAATCTTTGAATATTTTTTGGTGAGAATCAGTAGTCCAATTTAATTTTTAAACGTGGTAATTATTTTGGATTTTGGACCAAGACAATTCTTTATTTGAAACACTTTTTGAATGTTTGAAGTAATGATTTAAAAAATAAAAAAAATTTCAAAATATTTGCAATGAACAGTTTCAAATTTTTTTTTTGCAATGTTTTGAATACCACTAGAGTATGAGACTACAAACAAAATGGTAATTTGGCCAAAAATTGTATTTTATTTGAATTTTTTTTTAAAATTTATTATTATTATATTGTGTAATCACTCTGTAATTATTAGTCTACAATAAGCGTATGTGATAAAAGTAACATGGCTTGAATGACAGAAGATGAGAAGCCACCCATTGGAACATACACTTGTAGCTATGATTGGTATAACTAATATATAAACATAATTATAATTAATTCCTTGAAATGTTCACACATTATTTGAATGGATGAATTTTAATTGTCATTATAGTTTCAAAACAATTTGAGACTAATATAAAAATTTTAAATTTTGAACAAGAAATTATTTTGATTTACTGAAGTCAAATTACAACTTTCAAAACAGTGGAATCACCCAAAGGAAAACCCTTATGCCAACGAGCCTTCTTTCTGATTCTGTATTACCCTCTTTTTAAAATTAATATTATTTTTATCTTTAGGTTAGTGGAAGTTTCCATATTGCCCCAGGAACGAGTTTTTCTTTTAATCACATGCATGGTAAGTAGATTAGAGTTTTATATTTTAATGTTATTAAAGCTTATAGCTTAAATTAGTTTTGTCTTAAAAGTTATTGATTGATATTAAATAAGTTTTGATTTAAAAGTTATTATTTGATATTAAATTGTTATAGCCAGAAATATTATAAATAATTAGGAAAAAAAATTGTGAGATTGTTATTTACTAATATATTACATAACTCTATGTCATCATGACAACAGTAAACAACCTTTGATAATACTTAAGTTGGTTTTTTTTAAATTTTGATTGTATGTTTAGACCCAAAAATGAAAAAGTGAAAATTTTTTAGTTCAAGTTTAGAAATCTCATTACAATAATACAACATGATGTAAACAATATATTTTTCTATATTTGGTTGAAAAGTTTCAAAAATTAGTTCACATAATTTTAATTTATTAATGTTTCAACATAGTATTTTTTCCAATTCTGGGTATATTAAATTTTTGAAAAATTAAATTGCAAAAAATCTGTAAATTTATCACATTTTTGTGTAGAAATAGTGCTTCAATATACTTGTTGAATGTTTTTTTTGAGATAATTAAGTCAATAATTTTTGTGTTGTGAGCCAAGCTACCTTGACTTGTAGGCCCTACAGTCAATATTTTTCCCAGGATTTATAAGATTAACAAGCTTGCTCAGAATGGTTTGTTGAAAGATATTAAATATTACGTTTAAACTACAACTTCAAAACCATGAATCTGTGCTCGTCCATTTTTCTAAGTGGCCATGTTTCCGATCCATACAATACAACCGCTCGTATTAAGGACAATTATGATACAATTATTACTTATATTATATTAAAAATGTTTTATATCAGATAGGTACTTATATTTATAAAAATTGGTTGGGGGTATAATATTAGAGTTAGTTATAGTTATATAATATTATAGTTGTTGGAACTCAGATGAATTTAAAACATACGTATATATATATATTATAAGTTGGAATGTAATTGCTGATATCAACTGTAATGATGAATAATCTGTGACTGTGAAGTAAAAAATCAAATTATACAAAAAAATTTTTATGTATAGTAAATCTCTATCACCAATTATAATTAACCATAATTATTAATTTTAACTTGAACATGAACATGAATAAGTACTATGAGGAATTTAGTGGAAATATCAATGCTTGCTCTCAACTTGTGTGGTATAGGAATGTGAACAATCTGTTGTTGACAGAATTTTGTCTAATAAAACATGTAGGTTTTATATTGAAGACTCAAAATGTTAACAACTCAATAAAAGAAACAAATAATTTATTACCACTTTGTATAACTCTTTTAAAATTTGTATTTTAGTTCATGATGTCCATCCATTTACATCTGCTTCATTTAATACATCACATACTATACGGCATTTATCATTTGGCCAAAAAGTAGAATCAATTCCTACATATGGGACAAATCCTTTAGATTCTACCGAATCTGTAGCAGTTGAAGGTAATATATTTTTTAATTTGTGTTATTTTTAATACATAAGTAACTTAAGGTAATACTTATACATACATGTTTGATATTATCAATGTAAAATATTTGCATATTATTGAAATTTAAAACAAATATTTATTTATGAAACTATTTTAACACATATTTTTTAGTGACTTAAATTTATTATTTGTTATATTGAACCAGAATATGTTCTAACTTATGATTTTTGAGGGCATTTTGCCAGCGGTTTTGGGTCTGTTCTACACGACAATAAATATATTGCCATTTATGTTCATCTAATTTCTATACTACAACAACACTGGTTAACAATTTTGGTTTGTATTCCTGTATAAGTTTGTGTGAAGTGCTTTAAAATGGATATTTAAAAATTATTATTTGCTTAAAAACAAAAAATATTTTTGTAAAAAAATTGTACGTTTAACTAGTATAATATACATATATTTATTGATTAAAATAAAAATGTATTTTCCATTCTAGTTGAAAAATTAAAGTAAAAAAAAAAAAATTGGTAAATACAAATAATAATCATCTGAAGATTTAAACTATTCAGTCTGAAGTCATGTTAAATACTTAATCAACATCTAAGGCCAGCTCCAACACCCATAAACGTGCCAAATGTTCCTCCACTTTGAAGCATTGTTTTTGCCATTTTGCCGACGAGTTCTCTTCCTCTGAAACCAGACCTACAAAAAAAAAAAAAAAAAAATACACGTCATTCAAAGTGAACACAAAGCTTCTTGACCAATTATTACCTAAAGCTTCCTAAACCACCGAATAACATTCCGATAGTGATACCAATTGTTGCGCCCATCATAAATGAATTAGAAACTCTGTCATAACATGACACCTTTTGTTGCCCTCCTGCGTAATAACTTGCACTAGGCAATGGCATCTTTTTGTTTTTATACTTTGAAATTCGCAAAGAATGCACAGGTATAGTGAATTGTTTTTTTTTTCTGATTAATAGGTAGGTAGGTAATAGGTAGGTTTTTTCTGATTAATAGGTAGGTACTTACAAAATACAGACTATAGAATTTTGATATACTACATTAGTATTTAGCTGTGTTCTGTGCAGGACTATAGATAAATATCTATGATCGTGGTTCTGTGTATGTAAGCTTCTTATCTATAATGCTACAATTTATCACGTCGTTTTGACGTATCTTGTGTGATACCACGCTCTACAGAATTATTATTCGCGTCCCCGCCACGTCCCGCCTCCGACACTATGACGTGTATGTAGATAGTGGTGGGGGTCTCCAACGCCTGACCGGCGGCGGGCAGCGACCGATATTTATATTGTCACATGTGGATGTGGATTATTATTTCCTTGTGTATTTTTTCATACTTTGTTCATTTGTGTTATTATTAGTATTTATTATTATTAAGATCCCCCCTTTGGGCGCCCATTCCTATTTGTTGTCATTTTTTTTGAATTGTACTCAATAGTAGTTCGGGATAATACCTCGACAACATACAACGATTTGTTTCTTTATTTATTATCTATAACCTAATTCCCAACGCAAGTTAACGCAGGCAACCGCCTTTTGATAAGGAGTCACGGACTTGGTTGGCGAACAAACAAGTGCTTCAGTCATTTCTGTCTAGTTATTAGACTCTAGTATGAATTAATTGCTTTACTTATTGAATATTGTTACCAAGAACTGATATTTATAAGATTATAACAATTTTTGTACTATATTATTATTTTATAGGGGGTACAATGTTCCAGTATTATATAAAAATTGTTCCAACATTGTATCAAAGCAGACATAATACCATATTTTCTACCAATCAGTTTTCAGTGACTAAACACAATAAGGTAAATTCTGTAAAATCAATATTTATAAATATACATTATTAATTGTATAAGTATAAACTTTTTGTATGTTCATATTATGATGTTTGATATTTTTTCAGCTTAAGACTATATTATATTAATAGAGTAGAGGTATATTTATGTTGAAATGTATTGAGCTTTTTTATGAGGTTGGAAAAATCGTGTATACATTTTATTATAAAATAATTGTTTTCAACCCTTTAATACACATTGTGTATATTGATGATTTTCTTCTTCATTTGAATACTATTGGTTGCATTTGCATAGCATGTTCAAATAATAAAATTAAGTTGTAATAACTGTGTACTACAGCAGTAGTCTTTGAATAAGTAAGATTAATGATGCAATAAATAAAGTATTATTCCATAGGATAGAATCAGGATACAATTTTTAAAAAACAGAACAGAAAAACCAGAAATTGATTGGATACATAAATTTTAATTGACAAAAAAAAAGAAAAAATCACGATCGGTACCTTAATTTATGACCTAAAAATATAATTGATAAAAACGCAATTTGCAATGAAAATAGTTTATAATTTGTGTTAAAACCTGTGTAATATTGATAGATTACATGTGTATGAAAGGCATGAGAAATAACTAACTTGCTAAGTTGAATATTATTAAATAATAATAAAAAAAAAAAGACTACAATTTTTAAAAGACCAAATATAACATTCCCCAGTTAATAAATTGTTGCAAAATTGTGCATTGTGATATAATATTCAGTACAATTTAGTGGCCCATCATAACATAGCTTGTCAATAATGCATTACAGAAGGGCCAGTAAAAACTAGAAATACATGTACCAAAGACTCAATTTTTATACAAAGTTTTAGTTGTCAACTGCTTTAAGATGTTATCAAAACCGAGAACATACTTGTATATTTATATAAAAAAACATCCCATGATTTTAATATGTACAAATCCAGATAAAAGTTGATCACACTCCTAGTTTCACTGGCCCCACAATAATGTTTGCAATTATTAACCATCTTTTGGATTAAAAATGTTTTACACCATCATAATTCATATTATTAACATTTCATTGTATAAATTATGATTAATAGTGTAAAACGTAATATTAATTACAGTTGGAAAAATTTAAACCTGTGTTTAAAAGCTGATTAATGTAATTCAATATTTATTTTAATGTAGGTTCATGCATTTGACAGAGGAACATCCGGTATGCCAGGAATATTTATTAGCTACGAATTTTCACCCATTATGGTAAAGTTTACTGAAAAGCCACGGTATGTTAAATTTTTGTACATTTGTAGTATAGGATTATAAATAGGTAGGGGTTTTGGTAGAATCAAAAATTTTGATTTTTTTGAGTGGTTATAAAAGATAGAATAAAATTGAGAATTGTCAGACGTGATTATCGTGACGTATGATTATAATTTATGAGTAACAAATTATATTGTTATTCCTAGTATTTTATTTAGAGAAAAATAATCATAGTTTGAGCTTGTATTTATTTTAAAAATTAACTGACATATTAGTAAGTAAAAACTGATTGCTTTAATTAAAATTTTAATTGCTGAAATATTATGTATTAAAATTATTTTTATTAATTTCTTTTTGCAGATTGTTGGGACATTTGTTTACTCAATTTTTAAGCAATATCAGTGGTGTATTTATTTGTTTTTGGATTATTGATATAATTATGTACAAATTTTCTAAAATGTACAATATACGCAAAAAACACTTACCAGATACAAATAAATAAAACAACCATGTTGTGTTATAAATGAATAACTAATTGTTGTATTTATAATAAATAAACAAACTTTATGTATTATGGAATCAAATATTTATTATAAAACAATATTATTTTATTTTTTTGAAAAATGTATTTTTAGGACCCGCATAAAATTTAGGTTTACGTAAATTTTTAGGACCTTTTCTAAAAATATTTTGCCTTTCTTTTTTATGTTGATCTGCATTTGCATCAGCTTTCTGGTAATTTTTTTCCTGAAATAACAGAAAAATTGATACTGTAATATAAATTTTGCAAAAGTAATTGATCTCTCTTCTAAATTAGTAATAATATTTATCTTATTTTCAGTAATTTAATGCTAAGTTGTGACTGACTTACTTATCCAAGCAAAAAGAATTATTATGTTTCAATAGAACTTATCAAAATTTTGGAATTTAAAGAAATTTATTTATTATAAAAATGGTGTATAGGTCTTTTGGTGGTATTTAAGGGTTTAATATTATTTTACCTTTTGAGTAGAAAAGGTTAATTGTCGATTTCCACTTGATAACATTTTAACTGAATCTAAATTTTCTTTGTGAATTCTTTCTTTCAATGTTGCACTGAAATCAATATTTTTACATTATTAAATAAAATTAATGAGTTTTTTTTTATTCAGATTATTACCTTGAATTTTGATCAAAGTTCAATTTAGTAGTATTAAATTCTTCTCCTACTCTCATTTCATAGAACTTAGGTGGTTTTATTGAATAACTGCGTGTGTTTGACCATTCTTTATCTTCTTCATAGACATTTTTAGAATTGTTACGTTCAGAAGCAATTCTTATTCTTTTTGCTGATCGATACTCAGACTTTAATTCTTTAGTCCATTTTTGATTATCATCTGAACTATAAATGTCACTACTATCTGAACTTAGCTTTTCGTCGAATTCTTCCTGTAATATAGTTTATAATTTATTATAACTCTAATTTATAATGTGTAACAACTTTAACAAATAACTGTCTATAAAATGTGTATGGTATTAGCTAAAATTTCCTTACATCAACTGGATCAAAATGTTTTTCAATTTCTTTTTGCTTAGATTTACTTAATCGTTTCAAAACTGGGTTCAATAACCTACAAAAATTAATTCGACCAATTATTCACAAGCTACTGGGCTATTATGTTTCATATTATTATTTTAATGTTATTAATGATTGAAATTGATTCTACTAGATAAAATATTCATCACAATATGTAATATAAAAAATAACATTTTTTTCAAACAAAACATCTATCACATATCTAAAATTCTATAGCTATACATATATTTTAGTTCTGCAATCAAAATAATTGAGCAACCATTATAGTTAGGGTTTTTTTTACTTTTAAACATCAGAGTTCTAGAACAATTTTAATCGTGTTGGTATTAGCATTTTTATATACATGACTCAACGTTTTCAATGGCGATTAATGTGTTTTTAATAAATTTTATTTTATAATAGTTGCTTAATGTAAAAAATTTATAATTATAAATAAATGAAGTCTATTGTTTAATATTACAGTTGTGAAATCAAAAATATGAATGCAGTTTTACGTAACTCAATTCTAGTAAACAAAAGGTAAAAAAATGAAAGTAAAAATAAAGTAGATAAAATTTAAATTAATTTTGTTTAATTACTTATATTCTTCAGCATTAAAATCAACTTGGAAAGCTGGATTTTCAAATAATGCTTTAAACCGATCATCTTTTAATAAGCTAATGGAGTTTTTACTCTTAGATGATTTTCCTTCTTTTTGGTCATTAATTAATTTCAAAGCAAGTTCTTTATTTACAGCAGGTAATTTCTGAAAACGTTTAAATTAAAACAGAACATAAGGCAATGTTCTCAAATGTTATTTTATTGTTTTGTACCTGGACTTGTACACGATTTGTTCTGTCAGAATCAATTTTTTCACGTATTTTTTTCCTACGATACTCTTCATATGCAAATGGTTCTGTACAATACAGAGCCTTTCTGTACAATCGAATATCAACAAAATATCCATGCATGTAAGCTTTTAACAAGTTTGTTCCTAAACAAAAATTATATTAGTAAGATTTTGTATCTAATATATTGTTGAAACATTGAGTATTTAGCTGGTAAGTACAATTATTATACTTAATAAAATTGTTTTTAATAACTTTTTTTGTAAGAAGCATTTGGCTTTAAAAATATAAAAAGTAAATTGATTAAGTAAATAATTTTAAGTTCTTAAATTGTTTTGTTTGATATTGAAATACTTGTGCCTTATTGATAGTTACAGTAATTAGTGGTAAATCTGTCTTCTGTATGTAAAGTATCATGAGTAAAAGTAACACAAAAAACAAAAGAAATAACAACTTTAAATTTAATGTTTAAAATTATAAATTAAAAAATTGTTAGAAAACAAATTGCTTCTCAAAAACATGAGTTGTTAAAACATATTTTTTACCTATTAAATGAGATAGTCCAATTTCTTCAAGTTCATTTCTAGTTGCAAATTTATAATCATCGTATACTGTTTCTTTTATTGTTTCTCCTAATTCTTCAACTAATGTATCTAAGAATCCACACCATTTTGGAGCTGGTCCTAAGCTCTTCATATGAATAGGAAATTTAATGAAACTAGTATATTTATAATATAAAATTATTAATATATAAAAATAAATAATTAAACAAACCGGTATGTAGTGGGTTTGTATTTTGGTATTTTCATTAGCAATAAACATCATCCCAGTATGTGGAACAACACACAAGTTATTAAATTGTGTTTCATTTCCAGATTCAATAGCAGCAAAAAATTTTCCCTGAATAATTAAGAATAAAGTTAAAACTAATAATCAATTAATAGATAATTAATAAAAAAATGATATTTACAGTATCTTTATTCCATATTTTTACAGAAGACGAGTCCATTGATAATACATTTTCATCTTGGAATGCAATATCTCTTATAGGCAATCCAAATAAATGGTCTTTAACTTGAAAAGGTTTATTAGAACGTATGTCATACAAAAGTACTTGGCCTGTAGCAGTTCCAACACCTAATGTCAGACCATTTTCAAATTCTAATGCAGTTACAGAAGGAAATCCATCAAAACTTAAAAAAAAAAAAAAAAAATTGTTAAAATTCATATACACAAGAAAAAATAAAAAGTATAAGAGCATAAACTTACGCAATACTAGAATCATTTGTAATTGAACTCAAAGCACAATCTAATACACCTATAGTAGTATGAGCTCTAGGGTCCCACGCTTCAACTTTACCTTCTTTAGTTCCAGAGATAAGCATACTATGTACAGTATTTATGGCCAATTTGTTAATTTCACTGCCAGCATTTGAAGCAAAAGGTCTTAAAAATTGTCCTCTGTCTAAATTAAGTCTATATATTTCAGAACTGGAAAAAAAATACATTTTGTACAAATAAGATAATTTTGATTTTTGCAAAGTTTTATATGTGGCTTGTACTTTTATAACTTTAAATTTATGAATTCTAATAATTTACAAATATTTCAAGGAATTAACAGTATTTGGGTACGTTTGTAGTATAGTTTTATCCATAATAATGATGTGTGAAGTTAAAAGAAAATAGAAAATGCACTCAGAATTTGTTTAGGACAACTATGTTTGTTCCTTTTTTTTTTTAAATTTATTAGAAAATATACAATCTGTAAAAATACTTTTACAATATGCATATAACATTATGGCATAATAATAACAGAAATATATAAGTTTTAAGTAGTCAGTTATTAGTAACAATGGCTTGTAATAATTTATGTTAGATTAAATCCGTAAGCCACTTTTCCTTCTAGAAACATTGCGTAGTTAGAAGGTTTTCAACAAACCTACCCAAGTGTAATAATTATATGTGTTTTCAAAATACTATACTTTTTAAAGAATAGATTTTTTTAAACCTTTTAAGCGCAGTAAATAAATTTCCTATAATCTTATACACTACACTAAAATTTGATGTGAAATAAATTGTAGTTTTAACTAATTGTGAATCAAATGTGTAAAAGAAAATGGCAAATCATTTAGGTTTTATGACAGGAAAATCAACAATGGACCATAACTTTGTAAATAAGTACAGGAAAGGAAAAAGAAAAACCTATAAATAGTGTTTGTAGTTTTTGAAAAAGCATACAACTGAGTGCCAAGAGATTTTGAAGTTAAAACATATGATAAATTTAAATTGTAATATCAATGTCCGCATGGTACTTAAAATAATTATTGAGTTACATAAGTTATACTGTAAATACAACTCATTTGTAGTTTGTTCATGTTAAAATTCAAAATCTTTTTTTTCTTACCTATCTCCTCCAATATATAAATCACAAGATGGAAAATGATATTTCATATCTCGACCAAATTTTGGGATTCGTAATCTATAATAACGACCTTCTTGAGAGTGAAATTCTAAATAACGATCGCATTGTAAGATCACAAACTAAAAAAAAAAAAATATTATTAATACTTAGAGAAATAAAAATGTTTTTACTTCATGCATACTTTACTATAGTCATTGGAAAGTAATTCAAAAGTCACAGCCTCAGAATCAAAGCATCTTTCAAATTTCATTGCTAAATTATTCACATCGTAACATTTAATTCTTGGCTTATAAATACCAGTAGCCAAAATATACTGTCCATCTGGTGTTACTTTTACTGTTGAGCTTAGACCAGGCATATCAAAATCTTGCAATAGTTCAATTCGCCTTTTCAATTCTGAAATGATAATTAATAAAATATTAATATACATTTATAGTCTAGTTACAAAATAAATAATAATATATTATAAATAATGACTTTTTGTTATTGAAACTTCTGTAAGATTATCCAACAACAATTAATAATTCAAGCCCTAATACATTTTGCACATAATTCTGTTAATGAAAAATTAAATTTAGAAAGTATATTTATTATTACTTAAGCAGATATGTAAAAATGCATGTTGTGTGGGAAAAATAATTAAAGATAAATTTCCATGTTATATGATGATACCTAGGTAATATTTACAACAATCAATCATTCAGTTATTGAAATTAATAATCAGATGAAATAATACTTGTTTACAGACATTCAAATTTCAAAATTTACAGTACAAAAATATTGATAGTAAAACTATTATAACTATTATATAATACGTAGGTGATAGTTAGTACAATGTTTCACTGACCAGGATTTTTCTTAAACAAAGTTCTTCTTTTTCTTTCTGACAGCCACTATAACACAGTGATTAAGAGTTTATACATTAGTTCATTTATATTTAAGATTTAAGTTTCAGACAATCCACATTCGTTCAAAATTAGTAAGTTTACTTACTTCTGGTAATGATTTTCCACAGCTCAGATTATAAATTAATGGGCTGTCCATTTTTGGTTATTTTCTTATTATGCAAACACCTTAAAACCGTATTAACCATCAAATGTGAACCGTAACTTTTGGAAAGATATTAAGTAGGACGATTCAATATTTCAAAAACTAAATATGTAGTAAATATTCAAACACAAGGCCGAGAATTATCGTACACCTTGCTCGGAAAATTATTGATATAAATTATAATTTATTATAATTATAATTATTATAAATTATTAATATTAAACATTGAGATAAAGAAATAGTATCTATAGCCGTGATGTGTATTTCTTTATCTCGATGATCTTAAGCCATGATATGGTCTATGAGCTTAAGATCATCGAGCACACAGTGTGGTCATTTATTGCGATTATTACATATACGGTAATTCAATTCAATTCCAGCCATTTAACTCATAGACATGATTGAACTTTATATTATAATATTTTAGAGTTCAATGATTCTGGATAAAAAAAAATATAGCACAGATAATATAGTATAAAACACAGGTAGCTGGTTGCACTGATCTGCACCACCATCGGGCTCCCACTTACTATAAAAAAAATGGTATAAGATATAGCGGCCCAAGGTTTATAGCACCTCATCAATTCTGTAGCCGTGGCTTATAGATAAATATTATCTATAAACTTTGTATGCGGGCGTCCAAACTCTAACCACATTTATATTATACATAATATTATAGTTTAATACATAGATGTCTGTGACTCCAACACAATAATACATAGAAGATAGACGTAATCAGTAATCACAGTTCAGACGTCTTTTGGTCAGTTTGTGAACAATGCATTATTATTTTAAACTTAAATAAAAACATAAGTTATTTGTCTCTTCGGCACTACACATAAAAAAGTAAGGACATTATTCTCATTTTCAAGTATTTCTTACATGTAGATTACAGGCGTCACTTATAGTGACTAGTCTCACAATTTTATTATTTATTACTCAACTTTTCAGTAATTTTACTGACCAAAATTGTCCATTATTTCATTTGCCAGAATGTTGACGCTATTATTTTGTATGCTGTGCACGACGCTATTCACTAGTAATACAAATTTTTTTTCTAGTGTTTGTAAATGAGAATGTGTCGAGTGTTTGGAAAAGTTTTATTTTGGCTTCTTACACGTTTTATAACTAAACTTATTTGTATTAATGATTATTATTTTCATTTTAAAATGTTATAAGTATTGCCTGTAGCTGGATTAGTATTAAGGTATGGTAAAAAAAAAAAAAATTAGATTTGTATTGTTTTCGCAACTTATTTGACAAATGTATGTGAGGACTAATGCACTGTGGACCGCTAATTAATATATATATAAACATATATATGTATACATAACTCTTATAAGATCATGTTTTGTTTTTAGTTTAAATTGTTTAAATTTGTTCATACTTAATATTATGAGACACGTATATACACATTCAACTCCAAACTATTCAGTTTAAGTAATTGTGAATAGGCATATAACAATTTAATTATTTCCTATAAACAAATTAGATAAAAACAAAATCAAATAGATCAAATAGATTGTGTTTGTTATCAAGATTATCTTTTTTTGATTACCTAGAAACAGAAGTATGAGTTCACAGCAAGTTGAAGATGAGTCCGATTTCATTGAAACCAACAGTGAAACTACTGATTCATATCATGTTTCAAGCACTACTGATGATATGTCGTTTAAAAATAAAGGTAGGTTACAATAAATGGTTTAAAACAGACAGTCAAAGTCCTTATTTTTCATACATTTGTTTTAAGGCACACAAATTGATGATACCTATTAGATAAACATAAGGTTTGATTTTGATTAATAGTGACATATTTATTGATTTTTTTTTTTAATTTCTGAGCGTTAACAAAGAATATATTGTTTTTACAATCATGTTTTTTTTTCTGTGATCAAAAGATCTTGTAGAAAAAATGCTCCGATTTTAACATATAATACCTCAAAAGATAGGTATTTGATCTGAGATGGTATTTTAATTTTTGGAGTTATGAGCAAACAACCAGAACGGTCAAATTTTCAAAAGTGTTAAGTTGAATTGAAGTTTATTTATGTCATTAAAAAGGGTTAAATGAGTTCACTGTTGAAATTTCAATCGATTTTGATCATTTTTAAGGGAGTTATAGAACTTTAAAGTTAAATACTATTTAAATTTAATTAAATTTAAAAATTTAATATTTAATAATCTGTAACCCTACACCTAATAAAAATGATATTCCAAATTTATTTAGATACCTAGTATACTTATCTTCTATATACTCTGATTTTAAATTAATAAATTATAAACACCTATACTTTATTAGTTGATAGTTCTGTAATTAATATTAAAAGTATCGCTTTTTTGCTACAAGATTTTTTGTTATTTTACCCAAATTGGTAGTAACCCATTCTTGATAAAAATTTTAAAACAGAACAGAAGGGCCTCATTTGAAAAATTATTAGCTGTATAACATAAATTATCTATAATAGTTATGAGATTTATTTGGCTTTAACATATTATGGTGATTTAATTCTATAATTCTATATGCTTATAAGTGAGATACCTTTATTATTTATTAGTACAATCATTTAAGGTATTTTGTTCTATAATATGGAATCCACCCTACATTTTAGGTAAATAAACAAATATTTTTAAGACCTAATCTAGAACAACTAACAAGTGTTGTTTCATTTGTTTCTAACTGTTATTTATGACATACAAACATCTAAATATTACAAATATATTTATAATGGATCTGCCAATAAGGAGCCACAATATGGTGTAAATGTTTTTACCTCTGTGCTTGGCTTGACTGAAGGCTTGACTGATGGGTTTATTGAATAACTGCCTAGTTGCATTTCAAATTTCAAATAACAAACTAGACACAATTTTTTTATATTAAATACTTATTAAATTTATTCTTTTATTTTATAACGACGAGTTTCTTTTTAACTAAACAATAAAAAAATTTACATTATCTTGTGACGTCTTCTTCCTTTACTGTCTGCGAGACGACGACACAGAGTGGTCGGCCGACAATGGAAGCTGTAAGTCCAAAAAAGTCGTTTGGGCGTGCGTGCATTGTAAACGTTTTGTTGAACAATAATGTGATGGCGGTTGAGTAACAATTATTTATTATTTGGTTTTAGATAAAATAATATAAATATGATTGCCTATGGCATATCATTACAAACCACTGGTTAATTAACATTAAATGTTGCCAGTTAAATAACAAAGTTTAACAAATTGGGTCTGAAATATAATTAGCAATAAAATTGGTTTGGGTATCACAATTTAAAATTGTATCGTTTTTAAATCTACCATAAATACATTTATGTATTGAATTAATTTTAATTTTAGATGCAGACAATTCATTGCTATCAGTTGATAGTAGTAATGTTAATATATCAAGTGAGATAATTGGAGTTGAGCGTAAATCAAGATCCAGATCTTGTTCTTCTAATGAATCATTGCTCTCAAAGTCAGCTTCTTCTGTGCAATCAGACGTTGAATCTCATACAAGAGAAAGCTCAAAGTCGAGATCAAGATCTGTGTCGCAATCTCGATTAAGATCCAAGTCTTGTTCAAGATCCAAATCTTGTTCATTGTTTAAATCTAAATCAAGCTCAGTATCATCTATTGATTCTGATAGGTCATTTAAAAAAAATAAAAAACGTAAGATTGAATTTGATTCTGAAGACAACCTATCCTACAAAAATAATAGTTCCTCAGATGAAGACAGTACAGGTAAATATTTTACATTAAGAATTAAATTTAATGTACAATGTACTTAATTTATATTTTTAGAACCAGATGATAATACTGTTAAAAAAAAATATAAAAAAGTTAAAATTATGTCTGATTCGGATTCTGAAATTGATGATGGTAACAAATTACCAAGTCCTTCAGTTAGTATAATAATTTATATAATATGTTTCTAATAACAATATAAATATACATATTTTTATATATATATATATATATATGAATAAATATTATTTAGCGGCCTGAAGAACATTCTAATTCTGATGATGAAAACACAAAAAAGATAACAAATGATAATGAGGTTCTTCCTGAATTATCTGACGAATCTGACAAAGATGACTCTATCACTCCTATGGGTACAAGTACTTTGTATGAAGAAGATGAAAATGAAAATCGTAATAGGTAATATGTTTAACTATTTAAAACAACCTTACTATGCAGTTTATATCGATTGTTTTAAATTTCCTACATTGTGTATATTTTAGTAATGATCATGCAGTATCTGACTTTGATCTCATGATGATGAAGAAAAAAGAAGAATTATCATTAAAAAGGCGCAGAAAAGATATTGACATAATTAATGATAATGATGATATCATTGCTGGATTAATTAGCGATATGAAACAAGCTGCAGAGGTATCACAATTAATAACATGTTTGCTATACTTTATCCGCCGGGAGAACGCACCTCGGCCGCGCATCCAAATGACGGAGCTCCGCGGTCTCGAGGTGAATTTCTCCCACCACCCACCGGTGAGCACCGACACGCCTTCTCGCGGTCGTCAACGCCGGGACCGCCGATCGGTGGTAGTCGGAAGTGACAACGACCGCGTACAATGGACGATGCTTGGGCTGGTTAGTGGTGGGAATGCGCGAGATCGGACGAGTTTTGGTCGCGGCCGAGGTGCGTTCTCCCGGCGGATAAAGTATAGTAAAAAACATACTGTTGTTTGTACTAATGTTTGTATTTTTTTATTATGTAATAGGTTAGTAAAAACTGTTCCATTTTAAACAACCATCTAAATTCCTATGATTTACGTGTAATACACAAAAAGAAAATAAATATTTCAAATCCACTTAATTTTAATTGATAATATACTATTTTTTTTAAATGTCTGTTATTACATGGTTTTAGTGCGATCGCCAACTAAACAAAGATGGAAAGCCTGCAATCAACAAAATCACTATGTTACCAAAATGTTTGTCACAGTTGAAGAAACATAATTTGATGTTAGCATTTATTGAGCACAATGTGTTAAATGTGTTTACCGATTGGTTAGCACCAATGCCTGATAGAAGCTTGCCTTCCTTACAAGTACGAGAGTCTCTCCTAAAGCTTTTAGCTGATGTAAGTCCAAAATAATATTTTATCTGTAAGACTTGTATTTATATTTTATTTATATCTGTTGTTAATTACAGTATCCTCCAATTGAGCAATCTACCTTAAAGTATTCTGGGATTGGTAAAGCTATCATGTATTTATATAGACATCCAAAAGAAACGAAAGATAATCGTGAACGTGCTGGTCGTCTTATTAATGAATGGGCTCGTCCAATTTTCAATTTATCAACTGATTTTAAAGGCAAGTTCAAAGTTGTGTATTATTTATTTTTATGTAATTTACAAGCCATTAAGGCTTTTAGCTGATGAAACTAAGTTTTTTCATATTAAAAATGTTTTTCTGTTCTTTGTGACTGCATAAGTTCCATATGTCTCTTCCATTTCCATTTCTGTTCTTTGGGAATGTAAATTGGTCCATGTATTTTCCTCCCACAATACAATTAATAAAAGTTTTTTAATGTATAGCAATGAGTAAAGAAGAACGTTTAGAACGCGATATAGAACAAATGAAAATACCTAGGAGGAAGCGTTTGAATATGGACAATCTTAATAAACAGGATGATGTTGATGATGATGATGATATGTAAGCTTATAAGTTATAAACATATTTTTTAACAGTTATAGTTAGTTTAAAAATTGCTAAACTTGTATGATCAATTATAGTTTTGTGAGGGTAGAAATTCTTTGCCCCCTAACCTAATTGATATATTAATTAATCATACAATTTTAATCTTTAATTTTTTTAGTCCAAAAACATTAAAACCCGGAGAAAAAGGATGGATATCCAGAGCACGTGTTCCTATGCCGTCAAATAAAGATTATGTTGTCAGGCCAAAGTCAATGACTGATGGTGATATTTCAAAGGTAATTTCACTTAAAATTCATGTTAATAACTAATAATAAATATTTTTATCCAAATTGTTTTTAAAATCTACTCAGACTGTGAAACGTCCAATGAATCGCTTTGAAAAACACTTAAAAAATTATATGGACAGTAAACGGAATATTCAAGCCAAAAGAGCAGTTCAAATATCAATTGAAGGGCGGAAGATGGGTTTATAATTATTTTTAGGAATGTTTTCATATATTATAGTATTTAGCAGTTTATACATTTATCCAATTTAAAAAAAAATCTTTATTCAATTTATTTATTTTTAAAACTTTTTTTGATAAGTATGAAATAATTAAATACTTGAAAAGTTGTTTTCAATATTCAACTACATTGATTTATTTCACAGATTGTATTAGACAATTATTTTGTTCACTGAATATTGTATTGATTGTTTAAAATTAAACCAATTTTGTACAGATGTTAAGGCTTGGAACTGTATTTTTAATGTACAACTTTTTTTTAGACCAGTAAGGCATGTTATTATAGGTACAATTTTAAAATTTTTAAAAAAGACATTTTAAAATTTGTATTGCAAAGTAATTAGTTAAAAAGTCTAGTTGAAAGTTCATTATTATATTAGTTTAAACCTAACTTGGTAATTGATTATTTTTACTATAAACTTTTTAATGTAACATGTAAGTTATGATTAAATTTAAAAATCAATTTATAGTTTAAGAATCCCCAGAAGTATGTGTTATACTTTTGGCAAACATATTACAGAAAATTAGTTTTTAACTTGATGGAATTATTTTTGTCTACTTAAACTTCAAATTAAATATAGTTGAAAAACATTAGTAATAATATTGACTTGTTCTTCCTAACTATTTGGGGTCAGCCAACCTCGTTATACCTTATTGTCTGTTTATGGACCTGAAGCTGATTTTTTGGCAAATCTTATTGAAAAATATTTTATTTTAAGTAAATAAATTACAGTTAAAAATAAGTGTCATAGAGACAAACCTTTTTTATCATAGAACAGTACATTTATCCTATGGTCTTAGTACAAACTTTTGACGTTTCGATTAGTGGAAGTACTTAGGAATATTATTTTGTTCTATCTTTATTTGTACATGTTAAGTATTATGGTGTGATACACATTTTCAATTTTAAACTACCCTTAATTTCTAAGATAGTACACAAAGTCCACAATAATAGCAGAAATTGGTCAAAGGTAACGCATCCAAAATCTGTCTGGCCCATTTATACAAACTAGAATTGGCCCTAGGGAGCCTCCCTACATCTATATATCCACCTTGGTTGATACATTCTTGTCGTGAATTAAGATATACTGGATATGAAACGAAGCGCGTAATTATGAAAAAAAATTGTAATTCAGAAGTGCTAAGGCAGTCAGCTGTTTTATATAGACGTGGGTCAAACCAGATAGTGCGCTCTCTCTGTAATTAGTGTTTTTACCCCGCATGTTAATACAGTAAAATGTCCAATAGAGTTAGACTGGCGCTAATAGTTCTGACACATTTGAGCAACAACGTAATAAAAGTCTATAGATGTTGTTCCGTATCCAGTTTATCTTAATTCATGATTCTTGTGTATTACAAATTGAAAAATAGTCATTATGTACTAAGATATATTGGATATAATTATTATTACTAAACTTATACTTCAAACATCAAAAATTATGTATACATATAATCTTTACATTCAGATAAATTATAAAATTATTATTATTATATATAAAACTTTGTATTAACAAGTTATATAATTCGGTAAAAAAGCTATTGATCCAATTTCAACTATTTCTTGAAACCATTTTTCATAAAAGAGTACCATAGGGCTCACCAACTGATTGTTATTTGCTGATAAGGTGTTGAGTTTTACTTATTTCAGTTTCTTTTGTTACTGAATTTATGTTCACCAATGTCTCATTATTAGAATCCAATTTTTTTAAATAAATAACCTTATTTGGCAAATTTTTAATTGATTTTTGGTGGTTAGTGACTACAGCCGGGGCAACGTTACAGTTAGTTTTCAAAGAAACGATAGAGTTCAATGGACTGACTGAAGAGTTTGTTGAAGTAATATTATTTTTACTGAATGCACCAATGTTTGTAGCTGGAGGGGTAAACTTTATATTATACATTGTTGATGTTTTGACGCCATTATTACTGGTGGTAGGAATCTTGGTCATCACAACTTGTTTATTGTTATAGAAGCCACCATGGGTTTTATCATAATTTTGTGTTGGATTACAAACCAAGTTTTCAGCATGTACAGTTTGAGGTATTCTTACATAATTAAAAGCTTTTGTAATAGGAACAAATGGTTGTGATGTATTTTGTTGGTTATAATTTTTTCTTGCCTCTACTATACAATTATTTTCAACTCTAGGGTTTTCTTGTACTTGATTAGAACTGATTAATTGCATATTATGTTTCAACGTTGATGTCTGATTAGTAGGATTGCTATCGACTTGTGATTGTAATTTAGTTGTGTCCACATTTTTGTTTTCGTTAGTATTATTTTCAAATTTTACTATACCTAGCCGACGACATTTTTCCAAGAGAAGTAGATGGTTTACGAGATCCCCTGGATTTGGGTAGGGTGCCTGCAATTTTCTGAATAATTTTAAGGGGTTTCTTTCAATATGTGTAGTGATTTTCAAACCATTTTTTTGTAATTGATTCTTTTTCTTATCCATTAAAGTGGGCTTTGGATGTGGTTGACAGGACGGTTGTAGTTGAATTGGCCGATGTACTTGCTTTAAACCATGTGGAAATGTAGAGAGAAAATCTAAATTGTCTACTGGTTTCAAAACTGGAACAAACACTGTCTCTTTGAAATTAGAGATTTCTTTTTTTCTATGTACAACAGTTTCAGATAACTGGTTAGATTGTTTATTGGGTTGAGTTTGATTCAATGGTAAAGAGACAGCACTCATGTGTTGATTATTATGAGATTGTTGTCTTATTTTTTGGATTTTCAAATGTGATGGTAAGGCAATTTTATGGCGACTACAAGCTCTGAAAAATTAACAATTAAATTAATTACACAAAGAAGTAAAGAACACATAATTATATTTTTACTATGTTTCCTAAAATATAAATACTTAATATAATAGAAAAAAACCATATAGCTGACATTATATAAGAACTTATTTTTTTCAAATAGTGATTTTTTAACTTTGAGCTCAACAAAGATTTTTACTAGAAAAAGTTTAAAGCAAATTCCTGATGTACATTTATGCTTATACTAAAATTGTTGTCCCACACACATTTTTGACATTTTATTTTATAACATTAATAATAATGATTAAAAAATAAAAAATAGTACCTTTGTAGCACAGTTATACGGTGCTTTTCAAAGTCTGCAGAGTACTTCGAATGATTTTTTTTTTCTTTGGTTTGCCACAGGAAGTAAATTTTACATGGTTTACAAATAAACAAGTCAGCTTCTATTGTAAAGTATACTTTATCATTATGTAGCACTTTTTGATATGAACTAGCTTCTTCACAAGATATTAGATATTTTGGTGTAGATCGACATCCACAAAGCTGACATTTAATTATATTTTCTACCTATGAAAGACATTATAAGGTAAGTAAAATTTCAAAAACCTGTCTTATTAAGAAAATTAGTAACAAACCCAACCTTGTTATAATGAATATGGCAAAACAGCATATTTTCTTTGGTGTCAAACGAAGATCTTAAAACCATCTAAAACCAAAAACATTGTAACTAAATCAAAAATTTTTTATCACTTAAATAAAACCGCACATTGAAAATCTTTTACTTAGATATTTTTAAACTAAACATGTATAATACATGTTATAATTAAAGTACTAATACTGGTAAATCTTGTAATTTTCTAGTCAAACCTTAAGTTTTACTGATTGCTTTTAGTGAATGTTTGGAATTTTCAACTTTAAACTGATTAGTAATTACTATTGGTAAATAGTATAATACACATAACATAAAATAATCTCACCTTAAATTTCCATTTTTGTTTGGAATTTTACAATGCAAATGGAAAAACTTAGAATATATAAGGTTTTTTTAGTAAATGTCTGAATATTTCCAATGGAAATGGCTCAATTTACTGAAGTTAGTATTGGTTGCAAATGCATATTTCTTAGCAACAGATTTTTATTTATTTTATCTATCACATTTCACCTCAATATATTTTGTATTAATATGTTAATTTCAACTGAATATATATGTCAAAAATAAACTAGAAACTGCTTGTTAAATGAAATTTTATATTCATTTGAGAACCTTCAGAGTTTAGACTATAAGAGCAGCAAGGAATGTATTTTGTTTACAGTTTTTTTGTTTAAATTATTTGAATGAGTTATTAGATTTAGGTTTGATATGTTAGGCAGATTTAACACTGATTTTTACCAAGAACATTCAAGTAGATAAATATAAAAAACAAGTACAATATATATATATATATATATATATAAATACATATAAGTAAAAAAAAAGGAAAATTTTTTTCATACTCCTCTATCTGGTAATAATTTTTTGATTTGTGGCAACCATGGTGAACTGAAAACACGATTAGCAGTCCGTTTACAAGGCATTACAATACAACCATGTTTTGGTATGCGGGAATCACATTTTGGTTTTTCCAAACTTCGAAAACAAGCATTGCATAAGCAAGAGTTGGGTCCAATCAAGTGAGTGGCATCTAAATACAAATAAAAAAAGTACACTTAAAAAATATATTGCAATTTAGATAAATTTGTAAGCAATGGATTTATTTGAAATTTTTTTAGGTTTATACTTGATTTATTGCAATAATGTGTAAAATTTTCAATTAGTTATTTTGAAAAAATTTAACTTTAGAAAACATGTTGAAACAAGTAAATATAATGGCAAATTCAAATCAGTTTTCAGAATCTTTATCACATCATTAGATAAATCTGTAGACACATTTGGCAAGGGAAACATCTAAATTTTGATGAATAGTGTGTGACAGAGTAAACAAACCATGGTCCTATATCTCGTTAAAATATTTGAATCAATATAAAACATTATACTTACTCTCTAAACACGCTTTTTGTTTATCATGATTCTTTATCTGAGCAATATGACAAGGTGTGTCAAGCAACCCAAATTTGCCATGACACGAACTACATTTATCTTTACAATTACGACCTTCGTGAAAAGACAATCCGGACGTTTTTTCTGGGACTAAAACAGGTCTATAAAGTCAAAATCACATTAAAATAAAAACTATTAATTGACAATTACTTATTGTCATACATACACTGCTTTGTGTTTTTTGATATCATCTGAATATTCCAGTAAATATGAGCGCTTCAATTTTTCTAAAAAGTACAACACCATGGTTTTAACATCAAGATTAAATGAACAAAATAAAAAAAAAAACTATAAATTATATACAACTAATTGGTACCTGAACTGGTCCGGTAATATGCTCGTTCTGTAGTTGTATGCAATTCGGACTATAATTAAAAAACAATAAAGTTAAATAAATTTTTATACAATAATATAGGTAGGTATGGGTAAAATGATGATATCTAGTTACCAATCAGTAAAAAAAATAACTACCTTAGATTTATTATATATAAGATATTACCTTAGATAAAAATGATCCTGTTTTTTGTATTGAACATTTTGGATCCGTTTCTTTTTCTATGGTAGTATTTTTAATTTCACCTACTGGCACCAATCCTAGACTCGACATAAAGCTCAACTTTTCTCTATGTAATCTTTTTTCAAATATAGTCATCTCAGAAAATGGTTTTGGTAACTTAGGTGTACTTGTTATATTTGTAGTTTTAAAACATGTTTCATCTTTTTTTTCAGTTATGGTAGAATGTGATTTTTCTGGACATGTTGCTTCTATATTAGTTACATTAAAATGTGTTTCTTTGCAATTTATTTTAGCCATATCAAAACTTACATCCTGTAGATTCACATCTTGTGTATTAAAAATATCTTTAATTTGAGGAAGTTTTTTTGGGGCTTCAAAATTATCTTTAGATGGTGTTTCTACTTTTTTAGTAATTTTGGAGTTTATCTCAGGTGTATAATTTTTCTTGTTAGTTTCTTCTGAATATACTTGACAGTCAGATGGAGTACAACTCCAGCTTTCAATTATTTTAAGATTAGAACTTGTCAAATTACTACTTTTATCATCAATAATGTTATTATAACTATTATATAAGCCAGTATAATCATTAGTATTAACATTTTCCGAGTTGGTTTGTTCTGAATTTGAAATAGTTTTAAATAAACTAGGTGTTTCAGGTATTTCAGTTATTGAAGTACACTTATCTTGAATCAATTTAGCAAATGTTGGTGATTTGTATAATAACTCTGATGAAACACAACGTAATTTTGAAATTGATTTTTCAATAATTTTGTTTTGATTTATCTTATCAACTTCATCTTTTGTTAAATTAATATAATCAACTTTTAAACTGGTTTTACCAAGTGATTTTTCTTGTGAATCATAAACATCATATGAATCTTGATTTTTGTGTAACAATAAATTGTTTTCAACGTCAGGAGTGTATTTTAAATGTGCTTCACCAATCAATGATTTATTTTGGTTTAATTCAAGTGGCATATTATCCTTATTTTTATCATCATAAATTTTATTGTTGACAGGTATAACTTTTTCATTTTGTGATTCATCAGCTTCTAAATGTTTAATATTTTCTCCACTATCTCCATTTAACAATGATGAATTATCAATAGATTCAACGTTTTCATTAACTTTATCCACAAATATACTCTGGTCAAATGAAAAATTTTGAGTTCCACTTTTAGCCAACAATTTATTATCTATAAGTTTAGATGTTTGGACAATATCTTCTTGATTTTTGGATTTAATGTCATGAAAAATGCAATTGGTGTTAGCTGAACTATTTGCACACTGATTTTTGTGCAATAAATCATTATTTATAGGTTTCACATATTGATGAGTATTGTTATTTAATGAATAACTTTTTTCAACTTCCGGGGTGATTTTGAAATGTGCTCCAATTTGTGACTCATCAGAACTTAAAAATTTGATACTTTCATCATGATCTTCATTCAACAAAGATGAATTGTCAATTTTATCTATGGGTCTACACTGGTCAGGAAACAAATATCGATTTTCACTTTTATCCAACAATTTATCACCTATTAGTTTAGATGTTTGGATAATATCTTCTTGATTTTTGGAATCAATTATATGAAAAATGCTATTGGTGTTAGCTAAACGATTTGCACACTGGTTTTCGTGCAATAAAACATTATTTATAGGATTGACATTTTGCTGAGTATTGGTTTTTAATGAAACACTTTTTTCAACTGCAGGGGTGTAATTTAAATGTGCTTTACCAATCAATGATTTATTTTGGTTTAGTTCAAGTGGTGTATTATCCTTATTTTTATGTTCATACATTTTATTGTTGACGGGTATAACTGTTTCATTTAGTGATTCTTGAGCTTCTAAATGTTTAATATTTTCTTCACTATTTCCATTTAACAATGATGAATTATCAATAGGTTCAACTTCTACAATAATTTTATTAAAAAGTATACTCTGGTCAAATGAAAAATTTTGATTTTCATTTTTATTCAACAATTTATCATCAGATAGTTTAGATGTTTGGAGAATATCTTCTTGATTTTTGGAATTAATATCATCAAAAACTTTAAATTTTTGTTTTTTAACACTTTTTCTTTGTTTAATTTTTTTAATACAATTGAGTACAGCATGTGATTCACTACCATATTGTAAATTAATATTTTCACTATATTCAGTTTTCATTATAATATCAAGGGGAGGTAAATTATTCAATCTTCTACTTTGTCTTCTTTCTGTAAAACATTCCTTTTGATTAATTTTTGTCTGACCATGTTTAGGTGTAGATGTATCAGTATTTTCATCAACAGTAGGCAAAATAACTTTAACAGTTTTTAGTAATTTATCATTATTTGAGTCATCCTGATTAGGTTTGCTATGAACTTCATCTTGTTTGGGTAAGTTCTTTTTATTTAAAGATTTTTTCCTGGTTTTCATTTTTATTTTGTTTTGATTTTCATCAATAAGAGCTTATATTTTTCGGTGACACACAAATTAGGTTGTATTGAATTAGATTGTACAAAGTTGTTTGCCAGACAACGTTTTTGAAGTTTTTTTACACACAGTTAGATACTAAAATTAGTACTTAAATTCTCAATTAAGTAATTGACAAATCTGAAAAATTAAAACAAACTAGTTTTAGGTACACCAACTTATTATATATGTATAAAAATATACTTTTTGAAAATAGTCAATACATAATAAGAAACGATTGATGAAATTAGTGCATAGGTTTAAGTCAAGTTTATCATTCATGAATTCAATAAAATTAAATAATATATTTAATAATAATTGTTAGTTTTTAATGCTGTAAATAACTAATGGTGCAAAAAGACATTTAAAGAAATCATTAATTTTGAAGTAAACTTTTGATTAGGGTAATATAGTGTAATATTTGATTTATAAACAAAATTATACAATTTCTAAACATTAATTCATAACCAACGTGTTTCCTTTTATTTGATAACCCTAAACAAGCTTGCAAAGCAAGGGTCTAATAACAAAATAAGATAATATGCCTTAAAAAACTGACACATTTCAATTCACAATAGTTTTACAGTATTAAATCAGTACAGTATATTATCAGTACAGTTCCGACATTCTTGCGAGTAGGACGTATTTTGTGCGTTCAGTTAAGTGTTATCTTATATAATATAATAATACATATAGTGTATAGTGCTGTTTGATCGTATGCCCGTCTTGTCATATCTATGGTCCAAAGTTTAAATTCCACACTGGGAAATTATACCATATAAATTGTTGGATAAAAGTGAAAATCGATATTTGTTTCCTGACCAGTGTTATGATACTCAGAACTATAGTAGAAACTCACCGGTAAATCGAATGTTGAAATTATGTAATAATATAAAAAATTTTGATTTTTATCATGATTCTTCAACATTATTATGGTCTATAAGTTGTAACACTTTTAATTCATAATATCATATACACATACTTTTTTAGCAAACTTGTATTGTAACATTATTTAACACTATTTACATTTTTTTTAATCATTAATTATTAAGATAATTTCTCTTTGTACTATTTTATATTGTATTTGTTTTTTGTCTTTATTATTATCTGTACTATTTGCCTTACAGGCGTAATCATCTTTTATGATGAAATAAATAAATAAATAATAAAAAATTAACTACGTGTCAAAGCCAATTGGCGTCATGAAGATTATTTGGCAACACGCTCAACGCTATTTGGCGCCCGATATATAGTAGGAGTAGCGACTATGCTTTGGGTGGGTCACTAGTTAAGAAAATGTAGTTTAAACGCTTCATTTAATATCTGAAAGTAATCATAAATCATTGTTTTCAAAAATGATACTGAACAGACTTAGTTATCAGTAAACTTCCTGGTAAAAACCAATTTTAACAATAAAAATGGTCCAAAAATTACAAATACGTATCCATGTATAAAGAATACTAAATTAAAAAACGTGTAAAATTTTTTTTACACGTTTTCATTTGAACTATTATTTGAAGAGTTAATACGATTTTAATATCAATTGATCAATAGTGCATAATTTCATTGTTCAACCGAATTACACCATTTTTAAATACTTTTTTATACGCTTTCAGAATTGACTAGACGGATTTATTTGAAATTTGATTTATCAGATACTAAATTTTTTTTTACATACTATATTTTAATTTCAATTCTTAAATTTGTGTTCCCAATTTTTTTCTAAAAATAAGTCAAAGATATGCCCAATTTTTGACTATTTTATTTTCCAACTTTAGACTAAAAAAAAAAAAAAAAAAAATTGTGACTATAAATTTTCAAACACGTACAGTAGCATATGTATACATGTTGTTAAAGAACAAAAAAAAACAAAGAAAATGGAAATTTTCAAAAGTTGTAGTGCTACAGCTAAAAAAAATTTAAAATTATTTGGACCAAACCTATATTTTACCTATTTCAATATTTTGTAAAAGTTTAGGCAAGGTGAGGTGGTTAGGCATGCTGACCTAATAAGACATCTACAAGATCAGTCCTGGATGCAACGTATACATGTTTTACATTGTCAGGTTTAAGATACATGAATTATTGAATTTTAAATAATACATTAAGATGAGTTGTAAATATTGCATAATATGAGTGTTTAATAGTAAGGTATGCTAGTTATGTTGTAATATATGATGACAGGCACAGGGGAAATCAAGACGCAGCTAGTTTTCTTCTGGGTATGTTGGTACAAAGATATAAAAAATAAATGGTATTATGATCAATAAGCTAACTAATGCATTTTATATTTATTATACTATTTTAACAAAAATTCATTTTTGCGTAATATGATTACAAGTTGTTAACAATACCCTACACAAATTGGGAAGCATTAAAACAGTCAATTAGTTATGAGCAAATTCTGATTTGATAGTTAAATTTTTTTTTTAACGTACTTTCTTAAGTGAGACGAGGTTCTGACTATTTGGTTAGCTAGTAGCTAGTAATATTTACTAAGATAATACGACGTTTGAGTACTTACCACTGCCTCAAATCTATTGGAGTATGGACCATTGAACAGGTGCTTTGAATATACATACAGGTCAACATAAATCACGTATCAAAACAGAACGACAATTGAAAGTAAACAATAATTAAGTCCGCAATTATGGGTACACTAAGACAACTGACATACGATACAAGAAACTAAAATTGCTGCAATAGATATTTTGAAGATAAAGATATTAACGGTTAACAATATTACCTATAGAATATATTAACAATAATATCGCCTGTTAGTGGATTATGACGACGGTCCAATATGGCAGCACCCAGACGCAGAAGACTGAGGTAATGCCGACGCAGTGCAGAATATAATTACTCCAAATATTTAAGACTTTGTTTTTAAAAAAAAAATCATATTAATAAAATTATATTACAAATGGGCTTCTCAATTATTATTACGCCTTATGGAAATATGGGATATATATGTCGTTAGGCCGTGAAATATGTCCGTAGCGCCAAGGTGTTTGGTACGTGCTCTAGAAATTTCGATAGCTGCGGTATGCCGGTAAATGTTGTTACCAACCATACATAGAACGTGGAACTACCACGATTGTAAAAGCGGATATTATGAATAATATTCAATTGGGTGGATCCACCTTGTGTAATTTATAAAACCAAAAGAAATTATCAACAACTGTGACCAAAATGTACAGAAATCTGATATCACTCCATACAATAGATAGACGATAAATACGCCGATAGCGTACAGAAACAATAGTTATTAAATTTTCAATGAATCATATTTTTATTTCAAAATTTATTTTTTTTGCATATAGAGAAATAAATTTATTTGCACAGTATAGAATATCTTCTATACCGTGGTTAGATAGATGATTCTGTGGCGCCCCTCCAATAGTGTTGGTCATTTCGACAATTGGCGATTTTGGCATCAATTATGTGTCAAAGTCGGCTACCTAGTTATGTATGACTTGGTTCATGTACAAGTCCTAAACGCCATTTCTGGCATATATTTACATTAATAATTAAAAATAATTTTATGAAAAATAATTTCATTCAATCATTTTTAGGGCAGGCGCCAGGCTGCCATAGGGTCCCGTCCTTATCATAGTTTTTATTTTGTTATCTTGAACCAGGAAAATACCATTATTTTGATATTTCGAGACAGTTGAAATCAGTTTACAGCAAATATGCAAAAACCAATAACTGTAAAATGAAACACTTTAATAAAATGCCTACTTGCATACTATATAATAATGTACAAATAAAAAAAAAAAATTTTTAATTTTTGACATTAAACAAGTTAAGACTTAAAAATTATTGTGTTACAGTTAATATTATATACTAGTTAATATAATTTGATAAAATATGCTTGAAAAACTGCTGTCTTCTAAAAGCTAAAATTACATGTTATACTACATAAATTATAAAATATTTAATAATTTTAATCTTAAAATTATAACATAATAATTAATAATATGTTAAAAATAAAAAATCTTTTTATCCAATTAAGTTAATTGATCAGCAATTTCAATTAATTACAACATTTAGGTTTTAAAACAAACTGCAACAAACTCATTTTTGGTGGCACAAAGTCATCAAAAAAACTATTACGCACTTGTACAATTTTTTGAGCTCTATGACCGCGGCTGTTAACACCTTAAAAAAAAAAATGTATAATGATTTGAACATTATATAACATAGTAAAAAAAAAAAAAAACACAATTTTATTTTTAATCGATAATCATAAATTATTACTTATGGCATCCAATGAATAGTAACGTACAATACTATGCAATATTACACGTTGGTAATTAGTTAATGGTTCAGATGAGTAATTTCCATTTGGTACCAAAGAAAAATACCTGACTATTTCAGTTTCTAAATAATCAATGATACCCTAGACAAAAAAAAAAAACATGTTTGATTATTCAATGTGAAATAGATACTGTTTACAGATAATATGTAAATAAGTTACATTATAAATTATTATTTTTTGTAAATCTTCATTAAATTTAAATGTTTATTGGTATGAAACAGTTTATTTTTAACCAAACGAATTTTGAAATAATTAGAAAAGTTCATTGAGTTTTTAATAAAATATCAGACTGCCAAACTCTATTTAATGCGTATACCATGCAAGATATTGTTCTTTTTTCACAATTGTAGTTGCAGATAAATTATACAACCGGAAGCATTATTTGTCAAAAATACTTTATCTTACAATTATGATGACTAGACGCGTTTGGAGGTAGTTGTTAAAATAAAGCGCCACTTCCAGGTGTAAAATTGTGACAGCAGGCAGACATTTTGGACACGCTCAATACCGCCACCAGTTAGGTAGTGCATATAGCACAAGGTTACTCATAGATTGGATGATACACAAAAAAAAAAATAAAATGTTTGTTTTATATAAAAATTTTAAAGTTTAAAAACAATCAAGTTAATAGGAGTAAATAAAATGTATATTATTAATGTTTTCAGTTTTGTTTTGATGTAGATAGATTGGAAGAACAAATAAAATAAGTTCATATTGAATAGTACAACTTTTTTTAATCAACTGTATAATTACTCAAAATGTTTTATTTTTCACAACTTACAATAGGTAAACTTTTTTGTTTGAAGAGAGACTTCTGGGATGTAGTCAAATTTTTAAATGCTGTATCAGGATGTAAACTTCGTTTGATTTTATTATTACTTGAATTTGTGGCAGAATAATTATTCCTTTTTTGTAATAAAACTTCATCCATCCCTTCAATAAAAGATTCTTTCAACTGAAAATTAAATGCATAACAAAAAATTGTAATTTACTGAGCATTATGGCATATATAGGTAGGATTGAGGTGTAGAGATAATTGTTGTGCTTGTGCCAAAAGAAAATAGGAAGAAACGAATTAATAAACTTCACAATTTCCAAAAGTGTTCTTTTTAATTCTGATTTTATAATGTGAGCACTGATGTTCAAATATTAAAAAGTAGCAGTGATTGAAATATTGAGTATGATAGACTATAATTGTTTGCTATAATAATATCTATAATTAATGAAGTTGGTATTGATACATAAAATTAGACTTGCATTTTAATATTCATGGTTAAGTATACCTAATTTATTTAATAGCTATACATAGTAAAAAATCAAGGTTTATAACATTGAACACTAACTTTATGGAGATTGCTAAATTATTGTAAGACAGTTACAAATTAAAATTTTTGGTATAGGTTATCTAAATTCTTTATCATAATTTTAACAGTATCAGGAAAAATCATACGATACGTACATCTGGCTTATTACTAAGTCTGTTAATGCATTTAGTGAATCCATTTTTGTTGTTGTTGCAAAATATTTCATCTTCTGGATGTTGATCTATCTTTAAAGACAACAAAAAATTTTCTGAAAAATATTTACCTAATTTTTAGTTTTTAAACACCAAAATTCAATAAAATATTTCATCTACGTAATTCATACAATCATAGTGCATACAATACATAGTGCAACTTTCATTGTAACAACCTTGTAACTCAAAAATCAGAACGATTTACAAGATATAAAAAACATTGCCGTGGATTAAAAAAAAGGAGAGAGAAAAAGATACCTTCATGGTATTACAGATTTAAGATTTATGGTAATGTTATTACTCATTAGGTTCAGAATATATAATTAGTAATTACTATTTATGACTTATGTGTTGTTGTCAGTAAATTATACTCATGTATATATATATAATGGTACCTATCACAAATCACAATAATAATATTTTCGTCATTTTAAATGGGAAATAATTATTGTGATGCAACAATGAACATAGCTCAATTCATTGCAAAAAAAAAAAAAAAAAATATTAACTATGCAGCATTTTCATTAAAATCAAGTTAGATACAAAATATTGCAAAGATAGTTGCAAAAGGTAAATTATAACTTAGGTTATAATTAGTAGCATATATACTATAATTAGTAGCATTGTATAAACATTTTAAAATTCAGGATGTAAAATTAAAAACGAATGTACATATGAAAATTTATTTTAATAATAAATATGATAAAAAATAATATAGTACTAACTTTTGAATTAAAATAATTCTTAATTTTTTAAGATGATTTTAAAACTAATTTTAAATGACCTGTATAGACATAATAGTATATACTGTATAAACTATAATACCATTTAGTGTACGATTTGCTTTTTTTCGTCCCATATCAGAAATATTTTTTTTCTTAAAAGCAGAGGATTTTGAATCAACATTTGTGGTATCATTGTTGACGTTATACGATAGCATTAACTCAGGGTACAGTGTCCTATAGTAAGATGTAGAGTCAATTATTGTAAAATCTGACACTACATTTTCATTATCTTCAGATTCATTGGCACTGTAGTCATTGATTGTGGTATTTTCAACACTACAAAGACAAAAATAATAGTATGTAACTCCTAATATTTTGCAGGTATTAGTAATAAATTAATATACATATATATTTTTAAACCTAACAATTTACAAATTATTTTAATCAAATAAGTGGGTTGAGGAAATTTGTTTGAATTTTCTTTAAGAAAATAGAAATTATCTATATTAAGCCTAAATCCAATCCACAGATACTCATACAAATATAATTATTATTTTTTTTGTTTAATAGATAAACAATTTATTATCAGATTGTAAAAAGTCTTAAATGTATAAGATTGATTGTTAAATATCTTTTAAATTAATTGATTAAGTACTTACAGTTCATCAATTTCAACAGCAATAATTTCATCACTGCAGTTGCTAGCAGGCCTCTTGGTTACACCCATTTTTGAAGCAGATATTTGTCAGAATTAATCAAAATCTGAAAATTATAGAAAAAAAAATTCAAATGGAATAACAACAGTAATAAAACGTTGATTTTTGTATTGCACAATCAATACTAAAAAGTAGAATAAGACGAGCTCGAATTTGAAAAATAAAAGTAAGAATTCATTTACTGAGTAAATTTAACAATAGTCAATAAATTCTTTTTAAAAACAATCATAGTAGCGGTACACAGTTGGAGTTAGCTTGGTATATTCCTAGTCATAAAAAAAATCTTTTTTATTTAATTTATTTTAAACGCTTTTGTTAATAGCTTGACATATACATTTAATTATTATACACATTGGTTTGTAAATATGTATAATATATAAATTATATCTATTGTGTTACAACAATTTACATAAAATAAATGAAGTAGGGAAAGAAAAAAACATAACAAAAGAAAATATTTAAATTTTTAATACATATACCTGAAAGTTTTAAAAAATTATACTACAATGCTAATGATAAGAGTGAAACGTCAAACAAGTTAATAATATCTTTTACTTTCAAAGCAATCCCTAACCTATTTAAAAAATAAAATAATTCCAATCTGCATGGTTTGAGAACCGTACTCTCAAATAAAATGTGTTTAAAATTTTCAACACTAAGTGTTATGACAAGGGCAGTAAGAAGAGGAATTCAAGCCTAAGTTTAAACAGTTTAAATATAGTAGTATGCCCGAACCTGAGCATAATAAAAGCAACAATAATCTCTACTAAGGTTTGTATTTTGAAACCATGGAACATGACAAATGGTAGGAGAAATGAACATATTTTAAGATGCAGGAGAAGTAAAATTGGCTGTCCACTGTGCCCGCCAAGACAATCAAACGATTTTATGCCAATGACCTCATCAGGGCCAGTTAGGCCTGGCGAGTTACCGAGTTAAACTCGGTGGGTTGTGCAAAATTTGGGCTAATATAGGACAAAAAAGATACGTTTATATTTATTTTAGTTGATATTGTGGGCTAGTATAAATCCCAAGACTCGGTGGGCCGGAGCCATATCTATCAGGCCCTTAATGAAGTATGAAATCAGAGTGAAGGATTTTATTGGAACAATGTTGAAATAAGAAATTTGAAGAGTTTTTGGCACCAACATCTGAAAGCTTATTTCTATGGATTTCAACGCAACCAGGAACCCATACATTTTACAATGATATTTAACTCTCGTATTTGTATGGGAGGAAGTGGGTATGAAAACTATTTTACTGTAGTCGTCATAATGAATACCTCAGTATGTCATTGTCAAAATTATTATGTAAATTATGTGAATTCAGATAAGTACTTACTATGTGGATTTCTTCAAAAATATTTAGCAGATAGGTAGATACCTAGTTCAGTTCGAATAGTTGTTGCACTGGCTATACCTCAATATCTTTGACAAAACCAAACGACTACAAACTTGTTGAAAACCTATAGGTGCTGGTCAGCAAATATAAAAAATAGCTACAGATAGGTAGGTAACTTAAAAAAAACACTATTTTTAGAAAAATTAGTTGTTTTGAAGAAGAAAAAAAAATAATAGGAAGTAAAATAAATTAGAAGGGTCACAAATTAAAATCTTTTCCCAGTGCAAGTATCTACATTATACACAACAGCAGTAAAATAAGGCGTTTAGAAACAACAAACAAACAACAGTTGATTAAAACTAACGAATGATAATGCAAGGTAGTTATAATACATATATATTATGTTATATTACATATCGTCGACCTAATTCGCAAAGGTCGTATCTCCATTATTTTTAATTTTGGGATTATTTAATCAGAAAATAGAGAAAAAAAAAACTGCGTCCGATAAAACAATAAAATATTTGATATCATAATTTTATCCTCCATGAAAAAAATAATTAGAAATCGTCGTATCTCCAATGTATGATAAGCTGTCGAAAAAGTCGTATCTCCATGTAAATTTGATAATGTAGATATTAAAATAATTATGTCTTGATATCAAAATAATGTTAAATTTTTTGTTAATTAATTTTAAGTTTATTTTAAAATATTTTTAGTTTACTTTATTCTTTAGAATAATATGTGATATTAGTACTAGCTAACCATCATCTACACCATCATTAAGAAATGTCATCTAGAAGTCAAAAGTTACTGGCATTAGCCAAAAACCCTAATTTTACTACTACTTATTCATCCAAACAAATTTCTAATGAACTCTCTAAAGTACCTGTTACTAATATAACTGTGCTCCCGAATTATATAAAATCTTTTTCTGATTCTGTTAATACCAAAACCTCTGACTTACAGACAAAAGATAACTTACAAGGTTTGTAATACACTGCTTTACTAACTTAACATAATAATATGGTTTTTAACACAAATATCATGTTTTCTCTATAGACTTTGATGTTGATAAGTATATCACTGAAAACTTAATCGAATTAGGCAGTGAAATAGAAAGTAATATTGAGAATATTAGTACCAATAAAGCTGATATTATATCTGAACAATCTCATAATAATTTAGCTGAATCTGTTACTACCAAAATCCCTGTGCTTTCAGATAATTTTCTGACAGAAGATAACTTACATGATGAAGAAAACATAGTCGAATTAGAAAATATAACTGAGAATACAAACTATGATCAATCTATAACTGAGCCTGTTGACAAGTTTGTCAAGAAAAAGAAAAGCGAAACAAGAAGATTGGGCTGTCAATGTAAACACAAATTGTAGATTAAAAGGAAAAGCATACAATGGCAAAAAATGTATCAATGGTACATGGAATTATGAAATAAAACGACCTGCTAAAATTATGAAAGAACCATGTAATTGTGTATTCAAAAATAAAGATAATTCAATATTGAAATGTCGTGAACTCACAAATGACCAAAGACATGGAGTATTTAATTTATACTGGGACTTAGAAAAAAGTGCAAAAACCCAGTTCCTAACCAACTACACGGCAGTAACCACAACTTCACGAAAAAGAACTTTGGAAATTCACTCAAGAAGAAAATCATCTATCGAATACTATTTACCAGCAAATAACAAGAGAATTAGAATTTGCAAAACCATGTTCTTAAATACTCTAGGTTTAAGTGAAAAAATAATTAGAAATTTGATCTGCAATGAAAATGTTATTGTTAATAATGATATTGACAATGATTTAGACAGTGTTAGTTTAACTAATGTTACTGAATCAAAAAATGTAATATCTGATAGAAAACAATTACTACATGAGTTTTTTGATTTACTACCAAAAATGGAAAGCCATTACTGTAGGTCTAGTTCCTCTAAACCAGGGGTCGGCAACCTTTTTACCTACACGGGCCATAATTTGTTTCAGTTTTTAATGGAGGGCCGCATACAAAATTAAAATATTAAAAAATATAATTTTAACAAATAATACTAATATATTTACAGATAGCAACAAACATATTATGAATTTAACATTGCAGTTGTCCTTATTAACTAATTTTTAATTAAATACATTAGTAGAGAAAATTTAAAAGTTTAAAAATAATTATTAATTAATTCTTGAATGCAATTTAGTATACAAATATTAAGTTACTAGTGTGATGTTTGAGGTTGAATTTTTCCCGCCAATTCATTTATATCCGCTTTTATATTGGATGTTGATATCCTTAAAAAAGCATTCAAGTGATCATTGCTTAACCGTGAACAATATTTATTTTTTCGGAATTTAAGTATTGAGAATGTCTGTTCACAAATATATGTGCTACCAAAAGCAGTTATCATTTTTTTAGCAAAACTTTTAATTCCTTTAAAATCTATTTCAGAAAGACTTGAATAAAATATTTTTAGGTCATTACTTTCTTTAAAAGCATTTTTAAGAATATCGTTGTTTTGCAATTCTATGACTTCCATCTGTAAATTAGATTCAACATCGTCAATGACGACGGAAAATGGGTTTTGAAATAATTTGATTTTATTCTCTTGTACGTAAAAATCAGAAAATCGTATTGAAAATTCATTTTGTAGGTTTTCAATTATATTTAAAAAATTAATTTTTGTAGTTTCCCAATTTGAAGTTGATTTGGTTGATTTTAATACAATTTTACAGCATACGAAATGATCCAAGTGCTGTTCATTAATATGTTTGTGTAATAATTTTAATTTCACTTGAAATGATTTTATATTTGAATACATATCTGACAACAATTTGTCTTTACCTTGCAGTTTCGTATTCAGTTCATTCAATAAAGTTGTTATATCAGTTAAAAATGCCAGATTAAGAACCCACTTTTCATTTGATAATTCTGGTACAATTTTACCTTTTTCTGACATAAAATATTTATTTCATTTCGTAAAATAAAAAACCGTTTCAAAACCACACCTCTACTCAACCACCTTACTTCGGAAAAATATATTACATCCCCATATTCAGCATCGCATTCTTCCAAAAATATTTCGAATTGACAATGTGTCAAAGCATTTTTGCGTATGTAGTTAACCATCGATACTACAATATTCATTACATCTTTCCATGCTAAAACTTTGCAACATAATGCCTCTTGATGTATGATGCAATGAAATATCATAGGTGCTTCATGTCTTTCTTCCACCATTTTCGCATTTATTCTCCCAATTAATCCTTTATTAATTCCACTCATATTTCTACCACCGTCTGTAGTAACACTAACTAGTTTGTTCCAACTTAATTCAAGTTTTTTAAATGTTTTGTCAATTTCGATAAATAAGTCTTCTCCCGTTGTAGTTCCCTTTAAACTACATAATTCAGCTAATTCTTCAGAAATATTGAAATTAAAATCAATTCCTCGAATAAATATTAATAACTGAGCAGTATCACAAACATCAGTACTTTCGTCAGTTGCGATAGAAAAACAATCAAATTTAGAAACTTTTTCTTTCAGTTTGAATATTAAATTTTTTCCTAACTCTTCGGTACGTCTAACACAGGTCCTAGCTGAGAGACTGATGTCATCAAATTGTTTTTTTTTCTCAGGGCATATTTCATTTACAACGGCTAACATACATTTTTTTATAAGCTCAGAGTCGTTGAATGGACGATTACACTTGGCTATCATTTCAGCAACTACGAAACTAGCTCGTACTCCTGATTCATTTTGATTATGTTGTAATTTAAAACTATTTTGTTGATTAGTTAATGAACTTTTAAAATTGTTTATTTTAATCTGTCTAAGATCACCAGTGAGAGTGTCAAATTTTAATTTATGCTCTGTCTCATAGTGACGTTTAACATTATACTCTTTTACAGTTAAAATGGTTTTTTTGCAAATTAAACATAATAGTTTACTTTTATTTTCGATAAAAAAGTATAAATCCGTCCATGATTCGTTGAATGTACGATGTTCATCACTAATTTTACGTTTTTTTGACATTGAATTGATAGATTAATATAAAACAGTTGAAATTTAAACTTCACGTTGGAATGTTTTGAAACGAACTGCACTAAGCCATAACCAGATACGTATTTGTCGTAATTGACGATATATACATTACATAAGATTAGATTACGTTTTCGATCATAGCTTATCTCGCATTGATTAAATATTATTTATATATTTTATTACAATTTAAGCTACAAAATTAAAATTTTAAACACCATGAATTATATTTGGAGGGCCGCAGCAAAAAGTTCCGAGGGCCGCATGCGGCCCGCGGGCCGCGGGTTGCCGGTGCCTGCTCTAAACTATACCTGGAACCCATTTGGCTAACCAAAAAGGGTCTATATGATTTTTATTGTTTTGATTTTTGTCAGTCAAGAAATACTAAACCAATGAGTTGTGCAACATTTGATAATCTATTAGAGGAAAAAAATATTTCTCTTTTTCAACCGAAAAAAGATGCATGTGATATTTGCACCGCTTTTCAGACAGGTAACCTATCTATGGAAGAAAAGCAAATTCATGATCAGATGAAAAATGAAGCAAGACAGGAAAAAGAACATGACAAGTTGTCCAATAATGAGGTATTTACTATAGACTTACAATCTGTAATAAGTAATAAGTTATTCTTATTGTTAATTACTTATTACTACCACAGATAATATAAAACCAGATATTCCACTATTCAGATTATTGATAACAAGAACCCTCCTCAGATCAGTGTGCCCGCGTAAAAGAATCTTAATGATTGTACAGTAATTTTGTACCATAATTATTGTACCAGGTATTAATTCTATAATCGGTGTATCACATAAGATAAATACAGTAGAAAATTAATACTTACATCATTTTTAAAATTATTTCTTTTACATATTTAATCACTCATTTCCTAGAATATATAATAACTTTTAAGTGATTTTATACAATGATATGGAACTTCATTATAATATTTTTAAGTTCTTGTTTATTGCTACAATTTTTTCTTATTTCAAGAAAAAATCTGATATATTCTAGAAAATGTAATGAATAATTTGACTATTTCTTCAATTATACTTTATTTTTACATAAAAGCTTTATCAGTAAAGCATTTTACACTCCAGGGAGAGATGGTTTGTAGGTCAATATCAAAAAAGAAAATAATAAATAAAAACACAGCTTTGTCTTCAAAATGTTCCTGACATATCCGAACATCTTTAAGGACAACGTTACTGTCTGTCAGCTCAGGGACACAATTCTCAATCCACGTTGCACGTCTTGCCGAGTCTTTCGGTAACGAAAAATAACTTAAAACATTAAGAGAACGGACCGAATTCTTATTTTTACAATATTTCACACCACATTTGTGGTATGCAATTTTTTTGAAATTTTTCATAATATTAATAGAGCGCAAAAATTAGTATAAAGTAAACAGTTTTATTAAATTCGAGGAAAAGTCGCAAGAGCACATCCAGGTCGTGACGGTTAAAAGCGACTCAACGATTTTGGAAGATGGCGCGTAAACGTCGGCGTCTCAGCAAACAATAAAAACCAATGATGCACCGTCAAAAAGTAACGGTTTTCCGTAAAGAAATTTTATTTCCAATAAGAGACAGCACTGATTTGAGGAGGGTTTTGGTTTGTTTACATTTTTGGAAATTACATTGCTTGTATAGGAAGTGAACTATCTGGTTTTATCTTATCTGTGGTGCGATGGTGATTGCGCGCGATAATAATAGTAACAATAATAATAGTTGTATAAAATTACCGAATAGCCGATACGTTAGGGTATTTTCCCAACCAGTCCTAACCTTGGTTATGACTAGGTATGCTTACCTAACCTTCATACCACCAATCAGATTTGAGCTTCCTCCGGAATGAAAACGATAATAGCCTAAAACCTATTGCATCCAAACCTAGACACACGGACTGGTGATGACGTATGCAAGGACTAGATGGGAAAATAGAGGCCGCCGTGATGCGCGCACATCGGAAGCCAAAAAGACAGGCTGGCGTGAGACGCTCGTCTCATCAGCCACTGTCCGCCATGTTGGCAAGCATATTGAACGCAGAGTGCATAACTGTGCAACACCCCCCCCCCTTTTTTTTTTGATTAATTTTTAATTAATTTAGTTATTGTTACCAAACATTGAAATTAGGCTACCAATGACCACCATACGATTACCAAACGATTAGAATTAACAGTTTTATATTATTTTCAATACTCCCGGCCAAACCTACAGAGATATATATTGTAACTACCTTGGGCACTACCATATATTGTAACTACCTTGTGATAATGTCATCAGTGTTATCATTAATTTTGTAACACACTGGCCAAAGTGGATTTACAAATCAACCTTAAACCTTGATAAATCCAACTTGACACTGCCTATGATTAAATAAATTTAGTTTATTAATTTGTAAGTCATTATTCCTTTAAATGCGTTATAGTTTTAGTACATAGGTACCTTATTAGCACTGTAAGCTGTTGTTAGGCGTGATTTAAATTTTGAATTTATATACATTATAGGTATATACAAGTACATCTAAGACCAGTAAGACCGTGCCTATACTTTATAAGTTTACAACACGTAAAATTATATTCCATAATATTATGTATTTTTATTCCTTTTTTCAGATTAAAAACAGGAAATTTAAGTTTTTATGGAACAAAAAAAACGGGGAGAATATCACACTTTCGAAAATTTTCATACCTACATTAAATGTACAAAGATACGATTTAGAAAAAAAACTATAACTATCGGCAAACGTGTTTTTTACAAATAGGATTTAGTTATTTGGTCATAACATTCAAAATAATATCAAAAAGACTTAAAATGTTCACTCAATGTTTAAATATGTAAAACGGTCTATTACGAATGTCGATATATTTTCGTTATAGAACTGAAATTTTTGCTGTGCTCAGTAAAATTTTAATTTTCCAGAAAAAGTTATGGAAATTCCGTAGGTACAAGGCTAATGATATATACCTAGTTCTATAGGTAATTAACAACTTTCAAAAATCAAATTTTTTTCTAGTTGTTGAAATTTACAAAATTTAGTCATCTTTGTAATTTGTTTTTAGATACTTACTTAATTACTTACGCAATTTCATTATTTAAGTTTTAAAAATTTAACATGATGTGAAATTAAGTAAATTTTGATGTCTGGATGCATAAGTTTGGAATATATCCCCACAGTGGTCAGAGGTGGACTTGATCTGGAGATGAGAGGGCATCACCCACTAGACCGATACAATTTTGGGTTGATATGCTAAAAATCATGAAAAATGGCCGTTTTTTCATGCAAATATTTGGCCAAAACGCATAATTGCCTGGACCGTTGCTTTGTGTACTAGTTTCAAACTAGTTTCCAAAAGAGTATAAAAAGTATTGATAAAATTATTTAATCATACTATTTTATACGAGCTCGTAGCTATTATATTATTTTGGATGGATTATTTTAAAATTTATTTTTATCAGATAGAAAATTTTGTTTTGCATAACATAGTTTGATTTTCATTCTTAAATAACAAATTTATTTGTGTGAGATGAATTTTTTTTCTAAAAAATGGATATTTTCAAAAATTGTAAAGTTCTATACTTCGCTCAAAATTTTTCAAAATCACTTGAATCTGGAGTAAACCTGTATATTACCTATTTCAATATTGTCCAAAAGTTTCAGCTAGTTCCGTATAATATTTTGGAAGTTATGGCCAATAAACTAAATCGATTATGTCAAAAAACATGTTTGCCGTAATTTTTAACGGTTTTGGTCAAATTTAATCTACTTTTTGGAATTTTTGAACTTTAGATCCCTCTAAGTACACTTAAAGTACACAGACCTTCCATTAGAGGTATTGAACGTAAAAATCGGAGCATTCCTTATACCCTTAAAAGTGTTCACAGAGAAACAAAAAAAAAAAAGAAAAAGAAATAAACATCATTTGAAAAACAATACATTCTTCGATGGTGCTCAGAATCTAAAAACTGTGTTATTTTGATTATAATATTATAATAACAATGAGATTACGCACGGTTAATTCTAAAATCATAATAACTCCTAAAATAATGGTCCAAATGGTTTGAAATTTTCACACGTTATATAAATTAATATTCTTTATACGTGAATACGACTTTTGAAATTCTAATAAAAAAGAGTATTGATAAGATTATGTTATTTTGATTTTGTTAAATTTAGTTTTTCCCAAGGTGTATATACTAGAATATTAGATAACTGAATTCACTCAAAGTTGTTTTTTCGAAGGCAATGAATCATCGTTGCTTTCAGATATTAAACAATACGTTTGAACCAAAATTTCCAATCCAGTCAGGACCCACCTAAAGCATACCTATAGTCGCTACCTCGTCATAGTACCCACGCAACCTAGCCGAGTGATTCCGGCTTTTTAAATATTGTTTTGACAATTTCTGTGTTAAATATAAAACTTTGGTAATTTAAACTATGTCATTTGACTGTGTGGATAAAACCGATTAACCCATAGAATCGTTTTTTTTTTGTAAGCAATTTATAATAATTGTTAACAAATTTAAGATAAATAAATAAGAGGCACTATAAAACTGAACCTTCGAAAATAGTGAACTAATTCAAAACATAGTCGCTAAACCCCATGCATCGGGGGGTACCACCTATATAATATGCACATCCAATGACCAACAAAGTGCTATTTCATTGACTATATCTATCATCGGCTCGTAATCAGGGAAGACGCAATTGTTGGAATTTGATAAACTTTTTTCTAATATCCAAGAATGTATTTTTACAGAAACAATAACCGTAACTCACTGAAAAATTAAGTACTATCGCGAAGGCGCGACCGGCTATTTATTCCACCCCTATACCTCCCCTGTGCTATTCGATTGCAGGCCGTTACTGCAGCGCGCACTTATTACGGAGCGCACCTTTCGTCGTAGGCGAAACGTTGCAGTGACAATACGCGGAGATTGGAGAATCGATCGTAGTCGCAGTGGCTGTCGGACGGTCAGGCGCGCGCGTGAACTACAGCGTAGGGTGGCGTCGGTTCGAGCTTCCGCGCGGGGGCGCGAGGTACGCGTATAGCGCAAATTCGAAAATTTTGCCGGTTTTGACGGTCGTCGTCTCCGGCGCACGGGCCGACCGCAGCCGAAGGTGCCTGAAACGACTTGTGCCGAACTCGGTCGACGCGAGAGTGCGAGACGTTATTCGCGCCGCGCCCTCGCCGACGCGCGAGTGTGTTTGTCCGGGGTGTGGTACGGGTGTGATACGGCGGGCGAGTGCGACTGCTCGCTCGGGGTGGCGCGTCAAGCCCCCATGCATATTTCTCTACGTCCGACCGTTACCAACGCCGACTGAAACGATTAGTGGTTAAAATGTTCTTTACCGTGTTTAAATTTAATCATTATCAGGTATTATAGTAGTGGTGTAGTAGTAATATGGCCACTAACAATTGTTGTTATACACCCGTTACCTACCGATGTTACCATTACCGTATGATATACTATAATATTATGTAATGTATACTCGGAGATTTTCGCTTTGAGGCTCCTCCACTGCGTCGTATGCGTCGAATCGTGTCACTGTCGCGTTTCCACATTGTTTTTTAATTTAAAACTCGTCCGTATATATAATATCGATTGTTTTGAGACCACCGTAATGCGGCGCTGTATACGATGATACGTCATAACCGACGGAAGTGAGATGTGTAAAATGCGAGGACGACGACAGTGAGAAACGGCCTCGAAGGCACCGGTCGCGAGCATCGATAAACCGAGCCACTACGCGTCGTGACGAACAACATCCGCAAGTATGTTTAATTTTGCCAGTAAGATGATTAACAGCCTAATAACGGCGGGGGACGAAATGGTCACCGGCACCGATTCGTTGGGGTTAGACCAACAGCATAACGTGGTTAACCGGCATCCACAGCAGCAGCAGCAACAGTATCGGCAGCAGCAAGATTTCGGGGGAAGTCGACTCGGGGCAGCTAATAACGCTAGGCAATACGGCATGAATCAGCCACAACAGCAACAGCCGCGCACCGCGGCCAGTAACGGATACCCGTCGCAACAACCGGCTAATAAACAGTCGCAGCAATTGTTTTACCGTCAGCAACCACAGGCGCCTTTGTATAATAGCGTCGGAAGGCCGTTGTCCCAGTCGCCATTACAGACGTCGTCTCATGTACAACAAATGCAGCAGCAGCAGCAGCAAATTCAACAACAAAATCGCTCCGGTGTTGGGGGAGGCACGACATTGTCGGGAAAATCAGTCGGTAAGTGAACTCCACAAAATATCGTATCTACAGATATAAAACGCATTTCATTATAATCTTATCAAAGTACAGTTCGGTGGTGGATTTTAGGAGTTGGATTTGAACAGCATTTTTTATTGTAATACATTATTTAATACATATTTTTTAAAACAATTCGTTTTTGTACGGCAAACGCCAAAATTGTAAGACTTAAAAAAAAAATAAAAAATCGTATCCTTCAATGGCACCTAGTATTTGAAATAATTGTAAATCAAAATTGCACTACGTATGTATTATGTATACCTACTAACATTACATAATGACAATGGCGTATCCAGGACTTTTTTTAGGGAGGGACTGATGCTGAAAATTTCCCTGATCGACATTGATTTACTCATATTTATAGAATTTAGTAGGGACTAGGAGCCCTTAAACTTAAGTGTTTTTTATCATCCAAAAACAATTTAAGTATACGGTTGGTGGCAGCGATATTAAAGTACTTAATTTATATATATATATATATATATATGCACAAGGGCGTCCATCTAAGAAAACTCAGGGGGGGGGGCGAAATTAACGTCATAAACCAAAAACCATATATAAGATATTTTATTTTATAAATTTACATTATATTATTTTTACAATATTACATTTTCTTATTATCTAATCATTAAACATAAAAATTAAATTAGAATAGAATACTGGATTTAGTGATTTAATATAATTTAAATAAAATTTTTACAGTAGGTACGGAAAAGCCAGAGGGGGGACATGTCCCTGTTTTGCCCCCCCTAATGGACGCCCTTGTATATGCATAGGTACCAACATTTTATAATAAAACAAATAATTATCAGATACATTACAGTAAGTTTAATACTATGTTTTGGCCAATGTACCAATACTCTAAAGTTTTAAATAAAATTTCTTATCTATCTGACATTTTGGGAGGGTCTTGCCTATTTGATGATAATATTGTCAATATGTTTTTTGGTCAATTTGTTTATTTGTGTAAAATACAGAACTATTACGCTATAGTACTAAAATTATACTTGAGCACTTGTGACTGTTTATATTAAAACTAATAAACACGAAAATAATAAACTTTTTTACTGCGTACGAGTATACGTATTTCAACAAATACGTTGTCATCTTCAGCGCGAATCAACAACTGACCGTTAGGGGTGCTACATACACCCGTATTTATGCACAGTTTATTTACTACAAAACGGCAGGTTTTTCAGGACAATTATTTATAGTTAGGTATGTATTACAAGTTTATTTATGAGAGTTCTTAGTTACTTAGTTTCTACACCTGTAGGTAAGCGACCACCATAATTTTAAGATGCTATGTCATGAATGTTTGAGTACAAGTATACACTTATTGTCGAAAAAACGAAAATAAGATTAATTACAAAAATAATGCGTTTAGCGTGAAAGAGGATTGTGCAAACGTATGGTAGCAATTTTATTATACGAGAAATAAAAAAACAAAAATTTAAATTAAACAAAAACATGCGATGTTATTTGTTAATTAATAATTAAATGGTCCACTGTCATCTACTGCCAAAGTCGAAGTAAAAGTATAGACAGGATCGATTTTGGTGCGGATCCGTACAATCAAACAGCAAAATTAGCTGGCATGATGGACAAGCAAGTCGTTTGAATATACAAAATAAAGTCATATCTCGTATTAAATGCAAATGCAAAACAGTGGATGGGTGCCTTGTGCTTGCTACCAGCAACGATCTAATAATAGTCAAGATATATTCACTAAAACTATGAACTTAAAATTATAGCAATACGTGGAGGTAGACGGTATAACTAATCTCGTTTATACGATTTGTAGTAAAAGCAAATTTTACCAAATTACTTAACATCAAAAAAATAATTACAATACGAAAACAATTCAGGCATTCCAGTCAATCTGTCTGTGACAAATTGTCTCTGCTCTACGGTTTATCACGAACAACAATCTCCACAAAGTCCTCAATATTCCGTCGCTCTCACAATTAACTACATCTCAGTACGTCTTCTTTCGCTTTAAGTTAAAGCATCATGCCATCATAACAATCCACTAATAAATCGCCTATCTTCTTTTACAATCCCCGATAACCCCTAGGACGTCTTAAACGAACCTGGCCTAGAGATCTTTTAGTTTAATATAATCTGTCGGGTGGCACTACTGAGAGCTCTCCCAATCTGTCAGTCTTGCTATGTAATATTAACCCAAATCAAAATTACTTATTGTATTTAATTTGTGTAAAAATTGTAATTATATTTTACGAATAATAAAAAAAAAAAAAAAAAACCACATCTGAAAAAGTATTTATTCTTATTTTTTTACAGTATGTGATTAATTTTAAAGGTCTTAGAAATGGAAATCAACTAGAAATTTAAATAAAAAAATAAAATTACGCACTGATTAATTAATCACACACTTACATAATTAAGTTAAATAAAAAAAATATTTTTCTATAAACTGTTCTAAAAGTTTTTTCTTGTTTCAAGATATATTAATATACACTATACAATACTGTACATTAACTATTCAAGTAAAAAACTAATGAACTAGACCACTTGTATTTTTATGTATCAGGCCTCTAAAACAATTCAATTTTTCTCTAACTTTATACTCGAGTGATTTGATTGTCTTAAACAGTTAAACCTATTTCCGACGAATTGATGAAACAAACAAACAGCGTTAGCTCGCCTTAAACAAATTTCAGCGTACGACAAAATTCAATTGAAAACTTCAAAAGAAGGTATATGTTGAAGGTGCGTAGGTTTGGTTATATAAGCGTAAAGTGACATAGTAGTATAATAATAAGCAACAGCTGAACACCCGTTTTTTAAGTTGGCATTGAATTTCGATTGTTGGTTATCATTGAAGGTAGTTTTGGCGTTTCTGCAGTGAAATTGGGAAGGTGACGTAGGTAGTTCTACTCATTGCGTATTTTGATTCGTAAACAATGTTGATTTCTAAAGCAAACAATTTTGAGACTAATTTGCGCAAGTGGAAACTGGCCAAAATACAAGTTTTTTAGCTAAGCCCCTAACTAAATCCAAACTAAAAAAAAAAAAAAAAACTCAGGGGCCAAATACCAAATTTCACTAAAACAAAGGAAAGGTAATAATTATTAGACTTGAACAATCAGTAATTCCAATTCAGTTCTCAACAGAAGTTATTAAAAGTAACTGTTATAATTGTTATTTTTTTACCAATTTCATAACATAAAATAAAAAATAATTACAAATGAAAACAAATCAGAAAAGTGTATATACAGTATTAAGTCATAAGCTAAACAATTGTCAAAATTGACAAAATGTTTATTTTTTTAACTTTCAGTGATGTGCATGATTCTTCACTGGGAACATTTTTTTGTACATCATGGTCTAATTTATTAGTGCTGCCTTAAATTTACATTATAAAAATCATACAGAATACCACTAGAACCACACATAAAAAATATTATTTTTGCCTAAGGGTATAGAGTTGCCTCTCAAATATTTCTTTGCAGCTGATTTTCCTTCGAAAGAAACTAAAAATTTGACGCTCAGATAAATTCTGTGATTATTATTTTTTGATTCTGCGAGTATATCAATTTATTTCACAACGATTTTTTTTATATGTTAACACTTTTTTGGTCAGTATAGAATCGCTCTGAATTTCATACATAACACATCTAAAGATAGACAATCAACCCGAGTTCTTAGGTGGTATTTAATTTGAAATTTATGTTTCAAAATATTGTTTATTTTTTAAGTTACATAAGTATGACTCAAAATTGTAGATTTATAGATTTTCAAAAGTGCTTCTATTTACTTGAAATTATCATACATTATTGGATTGTTTAAAACAAACATAAGAATCGATTTTGTCAAATTTCGGGCGAATTACTTAGGAATTTAGAAAAATTTAAATTTTCAACTTTCGCAGTAATTATTTCATAAAACCTTTGACTTTTAGTCTAATAGTTTTGAATGTTTTACTCAATTTAATCAAACATTTTTTTTTATAAATGGTTAAATGTTTTGAAAATGTGTTTAAACGATTTTTTTTTTTTTATATTTAAATCATTATTATTTTGTTTTCTTCGTTATATTATTTTGGACAGTTAATATCATGCGTTTTCCAAGTTCATCATAAAACGTTTACACGTAGGTATATGTTTGAACGGACGAAGTTCGAATAACATAAAATTTAAAAAAATTTGGCTATTTTTGAGTTAAATACAGATCTAAATACAGTTTCCGATGAAACATATAATTTGTAATATTTATAGGTGAAAGTTTTTACTAATAGTTTTTTGAAAATAGTACGATGTGGGCGCTTTAAAAGTTTGTGGAATTATTAGTTATTACCAAGAAGCAACACGTGTATGTGAATAATAATATAATTCAATTTGAAGCGATATTTATTATATTATGTAAACATCGGAAAGCTGTACCGGTAAAATGCCGCGGACAATGGAAAACAATAATGTTGTTTTCAATCTCGTACGGATCTAAAATATAATAAATAGAAATAAAATCTAAAATCAAAATTATTTTTATTAATATTATACGACAATACGGTATGTACGCCGGTGACGAGCCTTTGGAATTGGCGCACGCACTGGGCCCGCGCGAAACTGGGTTAAAAAATATTGATTTTTGCCTATATAGTCGTGCCGTCGGCTCTCTCTTAAGGGAATATTAAATGTATACACTGCGAAATGTCTCGTATGTGGTTGGATGACGGCAAGATGATTTTTTATAAATACTACGAGTGTAGTATAAGTAGTATAAGTACTACTGTGTACATACGGTGTACGATGATGTACGTGTGTGACTTTTGTTTTTCATTTTCCTAACGGTGTTACAGCACCGTCGAACTGGTACGGTGTGTACGCAGACAAAATAATAATATATTAATATGCATCATGCAAATGCTAAAGTAAAATACCTAAATATTAAATAGTTGGCGAAAAACAGGCTCTTAATATTTATTACTTTTTTTTTTAAATCAAAAAGATTACTGGGCCTCATTAAGTTAAAAACTCGTTTGGAGGCCGAGGTGTTATCTAGTTATAAAATGTAAAACGCATATAAAATTCAAAAACATAATTTAAAATATACAATAATATAAATAATATAGTAGAAATACAATTCAGGTATTTAACATACAGACATGATAATAGATTTGGTGGCACCGTATTCATGAAGAAGCCAGTGTGCAATGCATTTTTTGAACATTTATAAGGGCATATTGACCATTTTATTGGTATATATATATATATATATATATTGGGTATATGATATGATATAAGTATTTTTTAATTTATGTTTAATTTGATTACATGTTCATATAATATTATATATTAATTTATAAGTGTTTCCGTTACTGACAAGTCAACGCTATGACGACTTTTTTACGACATCCCTAAAAGTAATAATTTTAATCCTTTACTGTGTAACGTAATGTGCGTACCGTATGTAGGTTAATATTATATACGACGGGTTAATTTGAAATGATGCAGTGAACTTAATGGGGCAATTCATTTAGTTTCTTAATAATATCGTGTGTTGAGGCGAGAAAACACGAAATTATTTAGACAAGAAACTATATACCTATCTACCTTTTATATGTTCGCATTTTATCTTATTTTAATTCTATAACAAAAAGGACAAAATGTTTTGGATTTTTCAAAGTAAACGTGAACAAAGAATAACTTTTAACTTTCAGTTAACTTCCTTTTGTTTCGAATAATTTAATTTTAGCTAATTGAATCGCTTTATACTCGTACTTTGATAAAAATTATTAAGAAATCCAGTGCGTGAATGAATGCATAATATATTATGTTGTTATTCGATAAATATAGATATTATATAACCCTACGTGTTATTTTATGAAAACACTAGCTGATCCCGCGCACTTCGTTGCCCGTAAAAAATGATAATTCGTAAAAAAAAAAAATCGTGTTTGTTCGAGTACTTTTGGGTGTAATCGTTGCAGTAAGCGCGACTCGGCCACCCTGGTTCGCGGACAAAGTACCACCTCGGTAGGCCGTGTTCAAAAATTCGATTTGACGCAAGTTTTTGTACCTGGTCTGCCCGAACAACCGGTGGCAACCAATAATAATTAAGTACTAATTTCTACTATATAATTGTTTCTCCTATAACCAGTAACGACAATACTGCGTATCTATTATACACTATTACATCGAAAAAAGGTCCCCGGGTAAAGTACACTCTCCTTTATACACACAAATATTGTATATATATAATTAGTGAAACATGGGTACGTGCGCAGGGCCGGATTTAGGGCGACCACAACAGTGACTCGGGGGAAAAAATCTTTCAAATTACATGTGCACTGTCACCCCGCCGTCCCGTCGAAAGTGGCCAATAGGATTGAAATGAAATTTAACACCGAATGCCGCCGATGGGTGAAATTTTATGTCGACAGCATGTTCGTTCGTCAGTAAATCCGGCCGCATCCTAAACCCTACCATATATATACAGTATATATTTATAACCATAGAATATTATAATATTATAGAATATTATAATTTAATCAATAAATATAGCCCATCGCTCCGCAAAATTATCAATTTTTGGTACCAGGGTCCCATGAAGCCGACGTTTGCGTTTCAAGTGCACCACGTGGCCACAAACACGTGTACGCGAACGTCGCGTCGGTTGCGTGCCGCGTCATGCGGATCATGGGTCCCTGGTACCGCGGTGGGCTAAAATGTCCGTATTTGCGGACCCGTACGCTGCCGTACGCTTAACTATTTTAAGCTCTTTTTACCCTTTAAAATGCGAATTTCGAAAAATCCTTTCTTAGTGCGCCTACACATAGTAATAAGTACATTTCCTGAAAATTTCAAATAAATCCGTTCGGTAGTTTTGGCTGTGCGTTGTTTAGTCAGTGAGTGAGTGAGTGAGTGAGTGAGTCAGTCAGTCAGTGGTATTTGGCTTTTTTTTTTTTTTTTTTTTTTTTTTTTTTTTG